>NW_006499948.1:2197129-2279257 GCF_000471905.2 Amborella trichopoda | reverse complement strand
TTCTATCGCAATAATTTTTTTTTAAATATAGAATAAATTTATTTTACCATTTTACTCTTCCAATGAGATTCCAGTGGTAATTTATTCTTCCAAAGAACTTTCCAAAGAAACTTCTAAAATAAAATTTTATTTTTAGTAAAATTTTCATTTAGTTATTTCTACGAAAAAATAACGGTGATGCATTTCCCAAATTTAACCCTATCAGTAACCATATATTCTTAGGTTGCATCCAAATTGTACCCAAATCCAAGGCAAGATATTTCCATCTATACAAATGCCAAAGTAAAGCTCATTTTTGTATCAAGTTTGCGAATTTGAACAATATTAACATTAATCGTTCATAGCATTAGAAGACTTTATTTCATCCTAGAATAATGGGATTTAATTAGTCCATGGACATCTAGGATTGATTGTGCATGGATCTAGCCACATGGGCGACTAATAGATAGAATAATTGTTTATAAATTTAACCAAATTGAGATCGCATTCGTATGGGAACGGGCTGCCGTGCTTAATTGGTGCACGAAGCCATGTGTAATGGAGTTGGATTCTTCATTCAAGTGGAGTTTTGCGATGGGGGCACGGACCATTATTGTGCGAAACGCTATCCTTCAATGAATGGAGCTCGATTCTATCCAAATAGGATCGTGGTATTGTTTAGATAGGAGGGAGACTCAACATAATATGGGATCTCATTTTTGTTGTTGACGGGAGCGTGATTCTATTAGACATGGGAGCGCGATCCCATTTTACATGTAACGTGTTCCTGTCGAACAGGGATTTCGATCCCAATTTCTTAAGATCTCGCTCCTTATTCAAACGGGATCTCGATCCCAATTTCTCAAGATCTCGCTCCTTATTCAAACGGGATCTCGTTCCCTATTCAAATGGGATCTCGTTCCGTAAATACATGGAACGCGTTCCCTTTAAATAGGGATCTCGATCCCAATGTATCGGGATCACGATCCCAATGTACCGGGGCCTCGCTCCCTGTCCAAACAGGATCTCAATCCGTGACTTCTACCCTCATAGGATCTCGCTCCCTGAGCTCCGAAGCTTCTGGTAGCCATCAATCCCATGCTTCCGCTCCCGCTCCCGGTAACTATGGTATGTACTGATGCGATGCTTACCCTCTCGGGTCTCTATTTAGTTTCCATTGCATTCACTTTCTCAGTCCGTTAACATTACTACAGATCCTCGTGATAAAACTTTTTACCCAATCCTATTTACAATTAATTCATCCTTCCTGTTGTTACCAACTCATAAAGCTTCCTCCTTTTGCTCGTGATGTACATGCTGAAAACAATATTCTTGCCTTCACCAATGTTCTCCATCTCATTTAGAATGAACCATATTTCTGTCGAATTATCTGTCTTTATAGAATTCATTGAATCACTTTCTATTATAACATTCGAACAATAATTTCAGATAATATATCTTCATCAATGTGAGACACTTGAATTTCATATGAAATTTTACTTTTAACATTTCAAATTGCCAAAACTTCTGCCTAGGTAATCCTGTTAAAAAAATATTCACTCCCTAATGATACAACTATCAATAATATTAAAAAGTTAATGGTTCTTTATTATTAAAAATATAAAATCACCAATTTGAGATAATGCACGTAAGTAACATTTAACTTGAAAGTGAAACATAAATTCTCGTTGAAGTGGTTCTTTAGGTTCTTAAGATCATCCATTTCTATCCATGTTTCAAAAACCAGCACAAAGGTTTGTACTTCTGGGTTTCGAATCAAGTTTTGTAATTTTTGTTTTTTTGTGTTCATTTTCCACTGTATTTTTTTTGTGTCTGTGCACCTTCTCGGTGTATAGATTCGTTTACCGGTAGGAAATAGTTTATATAAGGTGTCAGCTTTATACTATAAAGTAAGGTGCACCTCAAAACCCAACAGGAAAAGTCGTTATGTTGTTAAAAAACCCTCTAATTGATTATCTCAAAGTCAAGATATATATGACTATGGAAGAGAAAGATTTCAAAGCCATGACAATAGTACATCTTGTAACACATTATATGGATATTAAATTTTAAAAATTTCTATTTGTTTACCGATCTATTTGATCTACTTCATTTTGGAGCTTTAAATTTCATAATTAGGAGTGACAAATCATCGCTATGCTTTCTAGCACCGAAACTGCATATTTCAACATAGTTTTGAGGTGCGCCATACATCAATAGTGTAAGCTTGACACCTTATACAAACCTCCCCTCTACTAATATACTTATATCCATTCATAAAAATAAAAAATAAACGATAAAAAGGATTACTATTAATATAACAATTTATGGGGTTTTATTTTTTAAAATATTAGATAGACATATCTTTATGATCAATACAATGGTGGCACTATTTTCTACTCATTAATTTATTAAAAAGGGTGCGGTTTGTAAAAAGTGTCCACCTTATACAAGTAAGGAGCACCTCTAAATTTTGCTCAAAGATGTAGTTTTGATATCATAAATTTTACAATGGCTTGAAAATCCATGTTCAACCCCAACTACGAAATTTCAAATTTAAAGAAAAGGTACAAATGAGCAAATCTATAAACACTTGAAAATCTTCAAAATAGACCGTCCAAATAATTTGTTATAAAATACACCTTTTTTAGTACTTGAAATGTTTTTTTACTTTATATGTAACATCTCAATGCCGAGATAATCAATTGAAAGGTTTTCCGACTTCGTAATACTCTTTTCTACTAGATTCTTAAAGTGTACCTTACTTCTATAATATAAGATTGCAATCTTATGTAAATATTTTCCTAATAAAAAAAGCATATAATGGTCAGCCTTTTGAGAAAATATATAATAATGTTCACAACCCTCCTTTTAACTTTTCAAAAAAGAAAATACGTGAGCTATACCAACGTGGGAACTAGGTCAGGTACACCCATGGACTCAACAAGTCAATTCGTAACGTGGGAACTAGGTCAGGTAGACCCATGGACTCAACAAGTCAATTCGGGTCTGTCATGTAGAGATTGAAGATCTTGTATTTCTTACTGTGTAACAGATTTTGGAGTCAACGGATTAGGTCTGGGTCCATTTGACCTTGACCTAACCCGAGTCAGGTCCGGGTTTGGGTCCAAGTTATATCTTGTCTGAATGCAAACCGACCCTGTATATATTAGAGTAAATACATATTAATAATACTCACTATATAATATTTTATATTTATGTTTTAATTTATAGATCCAAACCCGACCCGACTCAACTAGACCAGGTGGATCAGTTCCAATTGACTTGGATCCACACTAACCTGATCCATGCCCACCCCTAAATCCCACTAATGTATAACACAAGGAACTTGATTGCCGATATTTGACAAAACCCTGGGATTTTGGGTGTATAAGGTACACCATACGACATAATGGCATTCGGGTAAATAGTGTAGTCAAGGCAAAATCCGTTAGAACCAGCCGTAGTGTCTTTGATAAACATCTTTTAATGCAAAAAAAACAAAATCATTGTAGGAAAATAACAACAATTTTGATGCTTTTTGGGGCCGCGGCATATCATGTAAGTCCTTGATTAAAACATGATTTTAAATACATTTTTTATTTGAAAAATTGGTTAAAAACTTCAAAGTTCTCAAAGTATCTCAAAAAAAAAAAAATCACTTTTTCCATGAAATATTTGAATTTTGGATTTGAAATAAGCTTACCAAAAGTAGGATTGAATCACGTATTATGCTAATTTAACCATAGGATTCACAAACATAGTCCTATGAAAATGTATTTAAAAACGGATGTGGTGTCTATGAGTTGGCCGACTCATATGTACATATGCGACCCCCCACTAAAATTCATTTTAGATGTTTTTTTTTTTAGTTTGTTTTTGTAGGTTCATCATTTAAGCCAAAATGATCATAAATTTGAAAAAAAAAAAAATTTAAATTAAAAATATAATTTTTTTAGTATTTGTTTATGCACCGTTCATATCTTATTTATGACAATACACTTTTGGAAAACGTCCCATGGACTTTGTCAGGCTCTTACGCATGCCGACTCATGAATGAATTTTCCTTTAAAAAAAATGCCACCAACCTCCAATATCAAAAGTAAAAAAACCCAACCTTGAAAAGAGACTAGCGGCCGTTTCGATACCTGGAAATATATTGTAGGTAAAGTATATTACCAACGTAATACATTACTCCGTAATACATTACTTGCAAATAGATTGTCATTGTTTGGGTAGTGTTTAGATGCAACCCGGGAAATACATTGCTACTGTTTTGCTATGTCTAGAAGAAATTTGAAAAATGCATTACCAACATTTTTTGGCCTTTTACCTAAAACATAGTTGAGTGTACTATCTCTATTATTATGTAGCTTAAACTTTATAATTGCATCAGGCATAAGAATTAGCCAAACCTTTTGTATGCCTTTGCTTATTGACTTGGAATATTCAAGAGGTTAACACATTGGAATAGCATACTTTTATTATGATAAGCCATCATATTTTTTATGTTTTTTTTCTTGTGCTAAATCCTTTCGATCACCTCTCTCCAGAAAACTTCTATGGGCAAATTCAAAACAAAAAACAAGTTTAGAGAAATTTGGCTAGTAACCTCGAAGGTTATAATTGAGATGTATTGGCAGAGGAGATTGAAGAGATAAATTAATTTTAAAAAGTTCTGAAAGAAAAGAAATTTCAAGTGTACTGATTTGACGACTCTTTGTGAGTGAACTCAAGTATTTCGAGTTTATCAGCAAATAATAACAGCAAAAAAAAAAAACCAAAAAAATAAACAGAATGATCTTAGAAGATAACTCAAATCCGTTTATTTTTTTGGAGCAACATCTACCACTGTGATTGCTGAACCAAAAAAATGAATCTTGAATATCTGTAAATAAACAATAGGTACAACTATGGTGGCAGAAGATGAGGCAGCTGTTTTTAGATGGGACTGGTGTGTGAGTTGTGAGGAACAATATTTACCACTGTGATTGTTGGACCCAAAAAAATGAATCTTGAATAGTTGTAAATAAACAATAGCTCCAACTATGGTGGCAGAAGATGAGGCAGTTGTTTTTAGATGGGACTGGTGTGTGAGTTGTGAGGTTTGAAGATGGGGGTGTAATTTATGAGGTTTTAATATCTATGGGATTCAGTTTGCAAACAAAGGTAGCTATTGGTTATTGGTTGAAGAAGATGGGGCTACCGTGTTTTAGGTGCTGATTGAAGTAAAACGTTTTTTTTTTTTTTTCTTTGTGGTTTATTAGGAGGTGAATCATGAGATTTTTTTTTTTTTTCTTTTTTTCTTATGGTTTCTTAGGAGGTGAATCACAAGATTTTTGAGAGACATGCCCGAAAGATTTACACGGATTACGTTCAACCGCATAATAGATTTGTCACTCTTCACTGATTTACTGATTTCTCGGAAAATCTCGAGTACTCTTTTTCATTTCCTTACTATTAAAGTGTGCCCAAACAATGGAAATGCCATATTTCCGTGTAATCTATTTTCATATGTAATAGATTTTCATAATCCCAAATGGCCCTTAGAAGTAGGGGAAGATTCATTAAATGAAAAGTTTGCTTTCTTCTTGACTAAGAGCACAATGGAAGAGAGGAAGAGGGAGACACAGTCACAACCAACGTTTAAAAAAGTGGATTGGTGATCTGGATCGTCTTCACCCATACCCGTGTTAGATTAGTCAATTGGATCAGAGAATCAGCCAAATTGGCAAGTTCTGTCCCAAAATATTTTCAAAAAATCACTATAAATCTCTAAAAATAGTGTTATTTTAATTTCTAAAAAAAATATACGAGTGGTGCATTACATACTCTTATTACTTTGTAAAAATATATGAGTACTGAAATGTTGTTTATGTTTGTTAACCATTCATTCATATCACTAAATAAAAAAAGCCTATAATTATCAAGCATAAAAATACAATGTCCAAATAGAGCGTACAGCAACCAAAACTGACTTAATATCAAAACGAAAGGAGATTTCGTTATTGCTCATCATCGCGTTGATGCTTCTCATTGTATTCTGTCGATAATTCATTGAGTCGATTCATGTATGCTTCAAAATCATCGGTGCCAACCTGACTATGCCCATATCCCTCAAGGTTGGTGCCGATCTAACTATACCCATATCCCTCAAGGTTGGTGCCAATCTAACTATAACCATTTTATGTATCGAGAAAAATTTAATTATGTATCAAGATTCAAGAACATACATTTTAGTACATTAAAAAAATTGATGCTTAAAATTAAAAAATACAAGTTTTTTCCCATTAAAATTATAAATTCGTGACATAGAATTACAAGAATATAAAAAAAAAATGTATTCTTATATTGTGAGTATCAAGAACAATTATTTGTCAGAATTCATAATTTAAATCAGAAAATTAATTTACAAATAATTACTCAAAAAAGTATATTGGATTTCAAACTGCATAACATTTAAAAAACAAAAAACATTCATATAAAAAAAACAAAATGAAAAATCATGATACTACTGGATATGAAAATTGATAATATCTAGATCAAAATACATACCTGAATTTAACTTGAATCGAGTTAAAATGACCATAAATTGTTCTTAAAAAAAATGGGTACCAGACCTTTGATTTCTTGAAAAATCGAGCTAACTATTGCTGTTTAATCAAAGGCTATGATAGCTTCTCGAAATCACGATTTCTAACAAAATCCTTCTGATGTCAACAAACAATTTTTCCCATATCAACTGAAATCCCAAGATTGGCAGAAATTGTTTTTCATCATTCTTGAAAAACCCTCGATTTCTTGAAAAAACGAGCAACAATATTTGCTTAATCATTCAAACACGCACTACAATTTTCTGAAGAACATAATTTTCTTCAAACCCCTCTGATTTGAATCAAAACTGATCATAATATCGTCCGAAATTCATAGAATGGCAGAAACCATGAAAACGTGGCCAGAAATCGATTTCTTCAAAAACAAGAAATAATACATGCTTAATCACGAAAAAAAATGCTCTACAATCTTCTGAAGAACATAATTCCCTTTAAAACCCCTCTAATTTGAATAAAAAACAATCACAATTTCTCTGATTCTTGATCTGATCGCCGGATTCCGTATTAGGGCAGCGTTTTTTTAAACCTTGGTCACATCTAAACGTTCGGGTTTGTTGTTGCACATTTGTACGAATAAGGTTTCTTCAAATTTCTTTCTTCACAGACGTTTTATTAAATTTCTCTTTTTTGAATTTTTTGCTTTTCCTTCCATTGATGTGTGCTTTACTTACATTGATGTATGAAATACAACAATTTGGATGAACCGCTATATCTTATTTTTTCAAT
Organism: Amborella trichopoda; assembly: GCF_000471905.2. The sequence continues at coordinate 2,271,938 of NW_006499948.1, read as the reverse complement.
ATTCAGTTTTTGTTAATTCCAATTTTACAATGATTTTTTTCTTTTTCTTATTTAGCTACCGAGAATCTTCTTGCTCTTTGTTAATGTGATCATTATATTTTACATTGTTTTGTTGTTTCACTGTTTGCTCCTAATAAAAATTCATTTTATATTTTGTGCCATGACAACGGAGGAAGTATAATATATTGTTGTATTAAATAAAAATTTAGACAAGAAGTTTACTAAGTAGGACTGTCGAATACTCCTAAAAACTATTGTTCAATGACTTTATTGTATTCTCAAAATAAAATCATTGTTTCCAAATTAAAACCTTGTTTTATTCTATTAGATATTATGTTATTGATGAATATCCAAATTTTTGCCCGTATTTTGCAAGCTACACTTGAAATGTTCATAATTTTTTAACCTGCCTAATTTTTGGTAATCTATATTTTTGCGTCAAAATTTTGCTTAACTTGTGTAAGTTTTGGTAATCCATATGTTTGCCTCCAACATTGGACTTAAAACCAATTTTATATTATTTGTTTTGATCGTGGATATATTAATGGACTTGGTTTCTATGCGGCCAAGCCCGCATACGTAAAAATGCGGACTATTAATAAATCTATTTTTGAGATAGATTTTTCGGACTTAATTTTTAAGGATGTGTAATCTCTAACATGGAGATCATGAATATGAAAAATAAATAAATTTTAAAAACTAAAAATAATAATTTTAGTAAAAAAACATTTGGACCGTTAGTTTCTATTGGTTTTAGATGGAAGACCTACTTGCATCCATCTAAAAGATGGATGCTTTACACATTTTGGGCCGAATATGTAGTCATGCGGTCCAGCCCGCATGAAAAAAAATTTTGTATATTAATAGCGATTATCTGCAAAAAGACCATCTTTTGTAAAAGAAGATCACAACTATTTCAAGTCATTAGATGTCAAATTGAATGGTTTGGAGTGTGTCATGAAGTTTGAGAATTTTATTTTAAACTTTATGTATAATCAATGACACTCTTATAACTAGTGTTTCAAACCGGCTGATTAGATCGCTACCGGTGAAGTGGTGATTCCGGTTAGGGTCGGTTTTGCAGTACACATGGTAAGACGGACCTCTCCAAACAAAATCAAGGCTAAAACGGGCCGGTTCAATGTCGAACTGGCGGTTTTTCTTCAAAATGTGCCAGTTTTCCTAATCGGTCCGTTTACTGTTGTTTTCGTGCGTTATAACGCATAAAATAACAGCCGTTATTTGACACATGCCCATTATTTTCATAAATCAAGATTTTGCAGCATTTTTTTTCTTCCATTTTGTAATTTTTTTTTGTTTTTTCAGTCAAATATTGATGTTATATATCGTAAAGTATCTATAGATTATCTATTATTGAATCAAAAGTCGAAAAACAAAGAGTTCTTGGCGGATTGAAATGGGGATTTTTTAAAATTAAAAATTTCCGCCATTCTATCAAATGCAGCTTTAATAGCTCATAGATTTTCATATAAATGGAGGGCTTTAATTGATTGTTGAATGATTCAATGTTTACATATTTCAATTTTTCCAAAACGATGAAGATTTGAGGTTTTTTTGGGCCCGAAGTACTGCTGCTCGAAGAACAATTTTTATCCAAGCAAATTGATTTCTAATCGATCAATTGATCGATTTTATCAAATTAATCACTAAATTATGATCATAAAGTCCTTATCAATTAAATAAACTAGTTATTTTGATTTACTATTGATTAAATTTTTTTATATCGATTTTTTTTTGCTGCGTTTTTTCCTGAAATTTTCGTGAAGTAAAAAATTCACAATTTTTTGAATAAAGATCTCAATAGTGAATAAGTTTTCATGAAATTTGGTGAATTTGGATCTTAATTGAAGTATCTATCATATCCCCCATATTAAATTTTTCAAAAAGTGAAAGATTTTGGATTGATTTCGACTCTAAAGTTTCTGTATTCTTTGGCTCAATTTAGGGTTCTTAAAACAAATTTTTTTGAATAAAATTATGTTTTGTTTTTATAAAAATATGAAATTTGTGATCAATATGAGAAAAAAAGAATATATTCTTTTGTTTCTAAATTTATATATTTTTGGTGAGCTTGTTGGATTGTTTTTAATGTTATACATTTTTTTACAAAAATATGTTTATTTGTGATGAATATGAGGAAAAAAATTGTTTCTTTTTAATGTTATACATTTTTGGTGAACTTGTTGGATTGTTTTTAATGTTTTATAAAAAAACTTTATAAAAATATTATTTTGTGATTAATATGAGAAAAATTTTATTTCTTTTTAAGGTTATTTTTGGTGTATGTTATTGATGTCTGCGTTCTCAGCTTCTTGTTTAGTTATGACATTTTCTTTTAAATTTGTTTTTTTTATTTGTTACAAGCTATCTATTATTTGTTGCAACTTCATACTCCTTAAATCTGTTTATTAGCCTCTATGAAGAAAAGACGTAGGAACTAAAAAATGTTTTACTCATCTCTCATATTTCCAGTTGCTTAAATGGATAAGAACTTAACTTGCTTTTTTTTTTTTTAATATGCATCTTAATTCTACATTTTAAAGTTGCCATCTTATATAAATTTTTTTTTTTTAAGGTTACTAAGTAAATAAGGTTTAGCCATTTCAAAATCAATTTGGTCATTTCAAAATCGATTTGGCCATTTGAAAATCGACTTGGCCATATTTTTTTTAAAATATGAGATTTGGCCATTTGAAGCAGCATTTAACACCTTGACCCACACGCTGCATTTGATAACAAAGTTACTAACTAAATGTGGTGCTCTCTCTTACTACCTTGACTAACAACCATTAAAAAAGCTAGGAACATCATGCTATAAAAAAATACGCCCTCAAACCCAATTCTAAACCGTATTAAAGGGTTTTTCAACGTTAAAACAACATTTTTCAACATCAACATTAAAACAATATAGAAGCATATATTGTTGCATCATCCATTGTTAGTTGGACTTTGCAACTTCACCCATTGAATTTATGTGAAATTATAAGTTCTCTTGCATATTGTTATAATATTCAAATATTAAATTATATAAAAAGTTGCATCAATTTTTTTTATAAGATAAATATATGTAATATGATGGTGCATATTTAATCTAAGTTTTCTATTTGTTTTTAATTTTTTTTGGGGATGTTGATCTATTTTTTAAAAACAAAATCTACTTGACCGGTTAGTCCGGTTAACTGCTCCGATTAGTCTGGTTCCGGTTCGAAACGCTCTCAACCTCATGATCGGTTAATCTTTCCAGTTCGATTTTACGAACATTGGCTTATATCTATTCATTTTGAAATCTAAGAGACAATGATGATTGTGATATTTTTGTATAAAAAGTAAATGATCTATTTATAAGCATTCCCATTTTAATTTTGGAAAAGTAGTTTGCGTGTTAGTAGATTTACTTTTTAAATAGTGTGCCCTGACATGCAACATCGATATTGGAGATGGATATTGGAAAATGGTAACCCATAGAAACTTAGAACTAATGGCGCTAAAACTATGTCAAAAAAGATTTTAGTTTTAAATTTTAATTTCATTTCTTAAAATTTTGAATCCAAAATCACTGTCTAAAACAAATTTTGGACTGAGGCCTCGTCGGTGCGCGTCGAGACCTTGTCCATTACGTTTTGCGCTGACAGCGACTTTTTTTTAGACTCTAGAAAAGTAGGTTTGACACAAGTGGGTTGGTCATCGTTTGGCTGTTCATTACCCTAACGTTGCTTGGCAGCAGTTGACCAGACCCCTCCCTCTCTCTCTTATGGGAAAGATTTGTATGTTTTTCGTACAACATAGAAGTTTTATCTACCTCTTATCCAACCATTCATTTTTTAACTAAGGGTTAAGATTGCCCAAATCAGAATGTCACATCTCTACATTGTTTTATGTTTATTTTCTTTTTATAAACTGATTTGATGTCCAAATATCTTTAAATTGATCATCTCGACATCAAGATGCATGGGCATGAGAAAAAAAATAGATTTCAAATTTTAGAATAGTGTATTTTGTAATACATTTTTGGACGGTCAATTTTCAAGATTTTCAAGCTTTCATAGAGCCGTGGCTCTAAACAATCAAAGTAAAGTGCACTTTCAAATGTCGTTTCAATAATGAAAATATTTGTGATAGTTTTAAAATATATATTTATCTTTAATTATAAAATTTGAAGCTTCAAAAATAGTGTAGATATAGCAGATCTATGAAAATTAAAAAATCTTAAAAATTGAAGATCCAAAAATGCGTTACAAGATGCACTATTTCCAAAATTTGAAATCTATTTATTTTCTCATCTCCATCCATCTTGATGTCAAGATGATCAATTTGATGATATTTGGGCACCAAAACAACTTCTTCTAATGATATTTTTGAGGTGGACTCTAATTTGAAGATTTAAAGCCTCGGCTCTATATAAACTTTTTCCATCATACATTGACCTAGAAATTTGTGTGTCAAATCCGTATAACTCGTCCGATTCCATCTCATTTTTTTTAAAGAAATGAAAAAAATAATTATATATATATATATAAGAACCTTTTTCTATCAACAAAATAAGGGACGGCGTGCTTGTTACTTCGCCTTATTGACCTCTTTATAAGAGGTTTTTAGCTTGAATTCTTGATGAGGAGTAATTTTTTTTTTGAAAAACAAATGAGGTCTATTCCCACCGTTAAACATATTAGAAAAAACAATATTAAAAAACATCGACTCAGTCAAGGTGTTTGGGTCGTGGTTCGGGTAAGTCCCAATAACTCGTCTGAAACCATCTCATTTTTTTTTAAAGAAATGAAAAAAATAATTGTTATATATAGAAGTACCTTTTTGTATCAACAAAATAAGGGGACGGCGTGCTTTGCTACTTCACCACTTCAGCTTGATTCTCGATGAGCAAAAAATTTTTTTTGAAGAACCAATGAGGTCCTGAATATTATTTTTTTTGTAAAACAAATGACAGACGGGATTTGAAACCCTCATTGCGGTGAAAGAAGATTACTCGGGTGCGCTACCTAATAGACCATTTCAACACATCTCATATCAGTTTGTAGTAAATTATACTTAAAAGTTCAAAAATAATGTGTAAAAGGATAAAACTCGCCTCGCCCATAGACGGAGGCCAAGTTACTCGGCTGAGTCCATGTTGCCTCGGGCCAATCTGAGTTGCCTCAACCGAGTTTTAAAATGCTGGAAAAAAAAAGAAAAAGTGACATGCAAATTCATATATGATCAACTTGTTATCCATGCGCATCTGCATGACATCATGAGCCTCGTCAATGGTGATGTTTTAGCTAATTGTTTTTAGCCAAATCAATTTTTTTCAAGGAGCGGGAAACTTGGTTTCTAGCTAACTGTTTTTATTTGCCACTGTTATTGTGAATTTTCCGACCAAATCTTTGTTTTCTGGTGGCCAGAATCTTGGATTTATGCCAATTGCATGTATTCTGGTTTGAGTTTCTAAGAATTTGAATGGGTGGTAGGGATTTTTTTTTTAGTGTCAAACCATGGTTTTGATGCCAAAACATGATGGTTTTTTGTCTATAAGAAATCATAATATAAAGGATACAGTTTCTATAAGGCTGAACTTTTTGTAACAAAGTAAAGTCTCATCTCAAATCCTCAATCGGAAAACACTTCAACCATTAGAAATCTTCAATGATGGTTATGATATCAATTTCTAATGCCACATATGAAATTTGAAGCTCAAAAAATGGAATTGATCTTGCGGGTACGTGAATACATATTTTTAGAGTAAAATGAACGATCTAATTCATGTGTTGTAATAAATACTATTTTTAAGGTTTGAAATCTTTTTTTTTATTTACAACCATAATGATCAAGGCCGAGATGATCTACTGAAATTTTTTCTCATACCAAAACTGCAATTTTTCAAAGGGCTTTTAGGGGAGGATTTACTTATTTTAATAAGATAACACCCTATCAAAACATTTTCCTAATTTAAACGCCCCCTAGCCACAATCCCCATAATCATAACCCTTATTTCTCCGGTTTACCCCTTGGAGCCACCTTATAGTGCCACGTCCCTTGCTTTCCTAATCACAATTATACACCACCTCTCCAAAGATTGGACGGCCAGGATTCATGCACGTTCCAACAGTTGTAGCAACTCGCTTGAGGATGGCTCCAGAGGGTTTGACCAAGTTAAATACAGGGCTGAGTTGGAAAGTAATCACCCTTGGACCTGAGCCAAGTCCAAGCCCGTGAACACCCTTTTCAAAATAAATCAACATTAGACCTTGGACTTTTAAAAAGGCCGGTCAATATAACCACTCCATATTTTTCTTTTAACACCTCTCCTCATAAGCTATCATGCTGATTTTGGAAGCACCACTACGACTTAGTCAATAAGCTAGTCTTCATAAATTTGAGCTTTTTAACTCCTAGACCCCCATCTCTCTTGGAAGTACATACATTTTCTCAATTCACAAGTCAGTTTATTTCTCATTCCTACATTGCCGCATAAAAAAGATCTCATTATGCTTTCCAAGTCTGCACCACCTACTTTGGCATTATGAAAGTGAACATAAAATGGATGGATAAGTTGGACAAAGTACAGTTGATAAAAGTAGATCTTCCTCCAAACAACACTTTAGATTTCCATAGATTCAGTTTCTAATTAAATCTTTCAATAATAGGATCCCAAATAGTTGTCGATTGGTTTCTTCCAAATAAAAAAATACCCAAATATTTACATGGAAACTTGCCAACCTCACATACAAGAATTTCTGCCAAAGATGCAACCATGTTCTCTGAAACTTCAACCCCAATCAAATTTGTCTTTTCTAAATTCAATATGAGACCCGTTGCTACTTCCAAACACTCTAAGAATACCGACAAATTCATTTCTTCTTATTTCTCTGGGCTACAAAAGATAATAGTACCATGTGCATACTGTAAATGAGAGATTGTTAGTCTACCAACATTAAATCCAGAAACAAAGCCCTAACTCACCACAAAATTTAGCGTAGAAGTAAAACTTTCAGCCACAATAGTATATACGTATGGGGACAAAAGATCTTGTCGAATGCCTTTTGATGCTTTAAAATAACCACAAGACTTTCCATTGAAAAGGATGGAGAAATGAGTTGACTTCAGAGATCCCCGAATCCACACTCTCCAACGTAGTCTACAACCCATCTTCCATAAGATTTTATGTAGAACATGCCAATCCACTTTGTCATATGCCTTTTCAAAATCTATTCTATATAGAAGACCTGGTTTTTTCTCTTTCATGCCTTGAGTGTATGCACTTCTGTGCCATTAAGATATTGTCCATAATATGTACGTCTTTGAAGAAAGCAAATTGAGGACATTTCACAACCAGATGCAATACTTCTTTTAATCTATTTGCCAAAATAATTGCAACAATTTTATAGATACTCCCCAGTAGGCTAATAGGCCTTATGTCCTTCACACTCTCTATAATAGATTTTTTAGGAATTAAGCAATAAAGATAAACTTTACTGTTGTCGAGATTTTACCTCTATGATAAAATTCATCCAAGAGTAAAAAAAGATCTTCCTTTAGACTCTCCTAAAAGGTTTGAAAAAAGGCTAAAGGAAAATTGTCTAGCCCCGGTGCCTTATCCCTCCTCAAGGAGAAGACAACACATTTTATCTCATCCATTTCAAAATGTGTTTCCAGCCGTAAAGCTCTTTCTGAAGGAAATCTATCTAAGATGATATTCTCAATACTCAAATGATTTCTTTTTTCCCCTGTAAAAGCTTCCTTGAAATGGTGAATTAAATTTATTTCAATGCTACCTGGTTTAGTAAGCTCCACATCTCCCATTTTAATTTTACTAATGGAGTTTCATTTTTTTCTAGCATTAGCAATAACATGAAAGAATTTAGTATTTATAACTCCTTCCTTTAACCATTTCACTCTTGATCTTTGCCTCCAATATACTTCTTCAATTTTCAGAAAGTCATGTAAGGAAGGAAGAGAGTTGTTTTTTGCCATAATATTTTCGAGCGGCACTGATCCTCCCATAAATTGGATCTCATCAGTCTTTTTATTATTATTTTTGTCATTGTATTTTTTTATTGTAAGTTACCCCAATATTTTTTTTTCCATTTACAAAGTTCATTCTTCAGCATTTTTAATTTAGTAGTAAGTTGATGACCCACCCAGCCTTCTATCTTGGTATTTTGTCAAATTTCTTCCACCAACTTAATAAAGCTTCTATCTGATAAGCAATTTAGCTCTATTATAAAACGTGATGGGCCAAACTTCATACCCATCGAATTCAACAAGAGAGGGATATGATCGGAGGCAATTTTCGCTAAGGTTTTAACATAAAGATTTGGAAACTTATTAAGAAAGGAGTTGATCACTAATAACCTATCCAAACGGGTAAGGGTAGGGTCTAAAAGAGCATGGTTTGAGTACGTGTAGGCAGCCCCAATTGAAAGAATGTCCAGAAGTTCATTATTCTGAATAAAAGAGTTAAACATGTTCATACAATGAGAGATCTTAGGATTATATGATGATTCACTACGCCATCAAATCACATTAAAATCACCTCCAATGCACCATGGCACATTAACAAAATTGGTCAAAGCATTTAGTTCATCAAAAACGTGTGCTCTTTCATCGGGACAGTTGGGACCATATACATTTGTTAAACACCATTTAAAACCATCCACAAGGCCAGAAAATGAACTGGAGTTATGTCTTTCATTTAAAATATAATCTTATTTTTGAACCACATTCAAGTCCTATATGACCCACAAACCACCTGATAAACCATTAGAATCAAAACCCACAAAGTTCAATGATCTCCTTCCCCAAACTAACTTAGCAAACTAAAAATTCGGGGCCTCCATCTTTGATCCCTGTATAATCAAAATGTATTGTTTTTCTTGCCTAACTAAAAACAAGACATCTTTTTTCCTTCTACTACTATGGAAGCCTCGAATGATCCAACATCGTTTATTTTCATTTTGAGACATAACCCGCCTAGTGATCTTAGATGGACCAACAGACACAGTACCACAGGGTTCAGAAACAACGAGAGTGCACCCATTAAGGAAGCCCCTGTTATAGTTTATAGAGCATACCAGATTGTCAAGCTCCCTTTGCATTTGCCCTTTGTTGTTTGATTTTTTACTCTAGTTTGTGTACAACACCCTTGGCACGATCTTTCTCCAGCATTTTCGTAATAGAGTCTAGAGAGTCTCTGTAATGGAGATTCATAGCATCAACAACCTTGCCGACTTCTGAGGGGTGCAGAACTACTGGTAACCTTTTAGGCTCATCGTCATCTTCCATCCTCTGGGGGGGGGGGGGAATTTGGCAAGTGATAGGGCAAGGGGATTGCCATGTCCAGTTGTTCATCTTCTTCATTGTTTCTACCATCTGCTAGTTCCCTTAGCTCTACTTCTTCCATATGTTGCTGAAAGACATTTCCATCCCAATGCAAGTTCTCACTCTTATCAAACATCAATGATTCAACATTTTCCTCCTCTTCAAGGTTGTAATCAATCAAGGGGTAATGGGTAGACTCCAGGGTATTAGTTTTCTTTTGGGATTTAAGAGGTTTTGAAACCACTCTTTTCATTAGAATCTTCTTCTCAAATGCCATGGGCACACAATTTTTTTTTTTTTTACCTTTTGCAAATGAAAGGGATGGGGGTGATTAAAGGGAGATTCTTCTTCATGATTGCAGACCTGAGATTTCACTATATGCACCGTTGTTTCTAATACTGGGTGGTGTCCTTCCACACACATGTCCCTAACATAACTAGGTAGATCTTTGCGTACAACAAATTTATTTTGGATAGAGATGGGAGGTGACTTTTTATTTGAATTTTGAGATATAATTGGTATCATACTTTACTATCCACTATTGAATAATGTGTTTTCCAGTGAAAGAGGTTATTGATTGCGATGAACAGCCATGATTGCTCCGAGATGCATTTAATTCTTGAGATTTTCGTATCGTCGTACTAGATCGGCCATTGGTGCTCATAGAGATCCCCCATGCTTTATGCTTCCTTGGACTTAAGGACATTCAAATCAACAGAAGTACTGGCATCCTGGTTTTGATTGATATTGTCTTATGTGGAGTGGATTTCTTTAAAGATAAAGAGAAAATCGAATAAACCAACTTGTAGAATATAAGAGGTAGGACTATTGAATTCTTTTTTCTCTATTTGAAAGATTAGCAAGTGATACGATGTCTTTGTCCAATCAATCTTAATCAGTGTCCCCACATAAGTTGGCAACTTCTTTAAAACTTCCATCGACCATGCTATAATTGGTATACTGCTCACTGATGTACCTTTAAAGAGAAAATATATGACAACACTAGATTCGATACGTTGGAGTCTATCTTTGACAATATTATCACCTACCATAATCATCAGATCAACATGATGATCAAACCTAGTAGAAGAGCAAAGAATTTGAGCATACGAATGATGCTTTACTCCATCCTTAACTTCTTTAACTTCTTCCTCCTCCATCACTCCTCTCTACCCCATAGGTGTTGAAAATTCACTCAAATTTCTATGGAAAGGAGTTCTCTCAGAGCGAATTCTCAAACAATTGGTGACTTTTTACTTGCCTTTTACCAATAGTAACTACCCAAGAGCAGCTACTGTTGAACTATTGCGGGAAGAGATAAAAAAAAAATACCAAGCTCCCACGATTAACGGCAGTATCGTGATATTAAGGATCGCAGAGATCAGGCTTTACCGGAACAACTGAGAACACAAAAATAACTCTTTTTGTGTGCCTCTCCATGACCATGAAAAGACTAGTTATAAAGGGATGGAGAAGGTTGTTCTCCAATATTCGGCTTCCTCCTAGAATCTCTAAGAAAAAGTGGCCATCTAATCCTGGGAGATGAGTAGTTATCATCTGCCCGTTGGATAAAGGCATATTCTCTCTTTAAGAAGCCTTTAAAGTGATAAACATGAAAAATATTAAGATAAATAATAAGAGAGAGAAACATGAGACATGTGAGGCTCCATGGCCGCTCACACATGCCAACATCTCCCACTTGCCCATGAGGGCTAGATATATTAAAATCCATCGTTAGTCCTCGAGACATGTCGAGTGGAGGTTGAGTCGACTCACCAATTCCTCAGATCAGGGTCTGCATCCAAAGATTCTAAGACTATGCAAATCAAGTCATTTCTTTTATTTTGATTATTTCGAGCAGGGTTGTTATTCTGGTTTCTATTTTTGTTTTTCAACTTAGAACAATTAAACTTAATATGCCCAATTTTCTTACAATAAAAATAGGTTTTCTCAACCTTATTCTTTTGTTTTTAAAAATTTATCTCATTTCCCTTATACATATTATTATTCTGATTATTGTAAGGTTTTTTGGGGATCTTAAAAGATGAACTTTAGGCAAAGTGGAGCTCATTTGATTTCTTCATCATTCTCCTCTCAGCTTCAATACTGAGGCGTATGGGAAGAGTCAACATAGTTATCCCTTATGCATAATGGTTTAATACAATTACAACAGGATCCCAAGATGGAGGAAGATTGTTAAGGACAATGAACTCTTTCATGCGATCAGGTACTAGATTCCCAGCCACAGCAAGGTCTTTTGCAAACACTGTCATTTTATTTACATGCTCGATCACTGAGTCCGATTCTTTCATTTTGTAAGAATTATATTTTTCTAATAACAATTATACATGGGTCTTAGAAGTGGTATCATACTTTTCAGATAGGGCATACATCATACTTTGAGCTGTGGTGTGATCCTCAAATACTCTAATTAAATCATCTTCCATAAAACTCAACATAGTAGTCCTAGCTATTTTGTCATCTTCTAACCATTTTTCAAATCGTTTTTTGGCTTGACCATTAGGATTTGATATCAATGTTGACCTATTGTGGGAAGAGATGAAAAAAAACCATGCTCCCAAGATTAATGGTAATGTTGTGAGACTAGGGGTCGTAGAAATTAAGCTTTACCAGAACAACTAAGAATACAAAAATAGCTCTCTGCGTGTGCATCTCCATGGCCATGAAAAGTCTAGTTTATAGAGGTATGGACGAGAATGTTCTTCAACGTTCGACTTCCTCTTGAAGTCCTCTAATCCTAAGAGATAGGTAGTTATTATTTACGCGTTAGATAAATGCATATTCTCTCTCTAAGAAGCCTTTAAAGTGATAAATATAAAAAATATTGAGATAAATAATAAAAGAAAAAAATATGGGATATGTGAGGCCCCATGACCACTCACACGCCTCAACATTTTATCAAACACTTGGAATACCCCCTACTCAACACCAAAACTCTTTTCCTTTTTTACTCAAGCCAAAATCTTTCAATTCTTTTTCTCTCGGGTATCTCTATACTTTCTCAAACCCTATCTTTCCTCCAATCATTTGTACCCAAGAGCCCCACTTCAATTGCACTGTTCCAGTTTTGCATTTCATTGTCTGTGGAAATAAATCTCTGTTTAGCTGTTTTTTCGTCTCGTGTCCTTTACTCTCTCTCTCTCTCTAGAAACCAAGCAGGCCACAATGGAAACTATCTCAAGGGCTATGACTCTCTATCCATGGAGCTCACTCCCACCAATACTGAGAAAACGAGGAGACCAATGGAAAGGAGGAATACAGTTGCCCATTTCCATCAAGTCCTACACTCTCTCAAGCTGCAACTGATGTAGTCACTGTGTAGCTCTCTAAAACATTGTTCTCTCTGACTAGCTGCACTTTCTCTCTCACTAGCTGCAGCAACTCTGAGTTTCTCTCTCTAGAGCCAACAACCCAAGCAATCCCACTCTCTCTCTTCTCTCAAATTCCTGTTTTGCAACAACCCTGCTCCACCGCTCTGCAATCTGTTCGGGCTGCCCCTTTCTCTCACCTCTCTCAAACTACATCAACTTAACTTTTTTCTAAATCGTCTCTCTCTCGCACTAACTACCTGCAAAAGCCACTGAAACTGATGCCTTGACGAAGTGTGGTTTGAATCATTGTATTTTTGTCTTCAATTTCTCTGCCTTTAGCAGGATTGTATTATTTTCCCTCTTCTCTTAGATAATCTAAAATCAACGTTACTGTTCTTCCTCCTCTCAATTCTTTTTTCGTTTTTTTTTTTGTTTCAAGAAATGGAGGCATGACCTGATTCCCCCATTTCCTACATGGGTCTTTCCTGAATCTGAATCTATATTCCTACTAATGCAAAATAAACAAATAAAAAAGGAGAAACAAATAACAAAAATACTTAAAAATGGAGGCATGACCTAATTTCCCCATTTCCCACATGGGTGTTTCCTGAATCCTGAATCTATACTTCTATTCATGCAAAATAAACAAATAATAAAAAAAGAAAAACAAAGAACACAAGTACAAAGTGCTTGTCGGTCCCTTTTTAGGAGGGACAGTCAAGGCCTCCAATTAGCTTTTGAGAATCCAAGACATTTTCAGGGACATTGAATGAATTGAGGAAAAAAATGGGGCAATTATTTCCCTTTCCCTTTCGCACCATGTGACACACATGCTTATTTGGGGGATTTATAAACATTTCTTAGAGAGGTTGAGTCAACGGCCTGGTCTTTACCACAAGTTTCGTATTAATATAATTTATCATTTTCAAGTGTACAATGCTTACAGTTGTATTCATCTTTAATGCATTATATCTATTTTTATAAAATTTAAAAATTATACAAATTGAGTATACTTATTATATTTAATTTTTTTGAAAATAATTGGTCCAGATTACGTATTACTAGATGCAATATACTTTAAGATTTGATTTTTTTTTTCCGCCCTAGCTGTACATCGAAACACGCTCTTCTGTAGGATTTTTTTAGATGCTCCTTAAGATTTTTCCATTATATTAATATAACTTCAACGCTTACAATTATATTCAACCATTTTCATCTTTGACGTGCTCTATATTAAAGTCATTTTGATTAAAAAAATAGTAAATGTAATCCCACACAAACAAGTCAAATATCACTTGCATAAATTTCTATTGTAGTTCCTTTGATATTACATTAATGGTAAGTCTCTCTCTCATTCCTTATTCTGCGTTAGTGAAAGTGTAAAAGATACTCATAAGAGTAACATAATGGGACTGGTCTATTTCCATTTGAGAATGCTTATGGGAGTTCTTAAAATATAAACCAGTGTTTCACCAACAAGTGAAAAAGAGGTGAAAAAAAAGAGCCAAAAAAAAAAGAAAGCCTAAAATGGGAAAATACTAAAGGACAAAGTTTCTATAAGTCCATGTAGAAATGAGTCACCCCTTAAAAATCTATTTTTGAGATGGATTTTTTTACCTAATTTTTAAGGACATGTAATCTCTAAAATAGATATCATGTACACGAAAAATAATAAATTTTAGAAATTAAAAATAATAATTCTATTAAGAAAACATTTGGACCGTTAGTTTCAATTATTTTTAGATAGATTACCAATTTGCATCCATCTTTAAGATAGATGCTTTAAGGACACATTTTTTAAACACTTCGCTGATTCATGTACATATGAGTACTCGAGGATCTATTTTTAAAAGGAAAAAGTTTATATAAGGTCTCAACCTTATACTGTACAGGTAAGGTGAACCTAAAGTACCCACTAGTGAAGGTTGTTCCAATGCTGGAAAACCTTCAAATCGATCATCTCGACCTAAAGATTCATTAACATGAAGAAAAAGTAATGACATTTATGTCCTAAAAATAATTCTTCTACTAAAGCACTATCTAAGTCGTGCATTTTCAAGATTTTCAAATGTTTGTAGATTTACTTGATCGTCACCATTTCTGAAACTTTAAATTTCATAATTGGGGGTAGCAATAGATTTTCATATCATCACGAAGTTTTGTAGCACTGAAACTACATTTTTGGCATAGTTTTGAGGCACACCTTACTTCAATAGTATAAGGTTGGCACCTTACACAAAAAATAGATTTGGAACCCAATTTTTTAAAAAGACGTAGTCTCTAATACGGGAATTATATAGAAATAAATTAATTTTATACCTAAAAATGATATTGTTTTTGAAGACCAATTTTAGACCATTACTTTAAATGTTTTTGTTGGATGACCACCTTTTTTAGATTCATTCTTAGGGATATTTGATACTTTAGGGGAGACTAATTCAAAATTGCATCCCCTGACACATGAAGCAGCTCTCCTTAGCAGAACAGCCCAAGCTTAATTGGCTAGGACTTGACGATCTATAACGTTATGTCCTAGGCTCATTTCCTACAAAAGATAGGGCCCCTCTACCACTGACTCAACTTAAAAAACAAACTCCCTCCCCCATATGGGCTTAACTTTGTCATGTTCACATGGCAATGTCCAACCTTTGATGGCCATGAGAAGCAGCTTCTTTAGTTGGAACCATCATCGGCTTGAAGCTCTTACTCAATAATATGGCCCAATTGAGCTGGCTTCCACTCAATAATAATGCCCAAGTGAATTGCCCAAATTCATGGCATCAACGCTATCTCCATGGCTGAGCGAGGAGTAAGGTTTGCAAACCAGGTGGATGAGACCCACTAGGTAAGATGGTGAAGAAAGCCACTAGGGAAAGGCGGGTCATGTCAAAAAAAGGGAGAGTAGAAAGCCACTGATGAGCAGAGAAAGAAAGGAAGTTGAGAGCAATGTTCGTAAAATTGGGCGATCTAACCGTTAAAGAGAGCAGTGTTCACAAAACCGAACGATCTAACCGCTAATGAGAGAGATCTTTGCACCAAGTGAGAGTACAAAGGATCAATAAGTTACAGAGAGATTGTTTGGGATAGGGTTACACATAGGAGGGACGGAGGGAGTGAGAGAATGAATGCGTCTTGGCTGAGAGAGAAGGGGAGTGAGGGAGAAAGAGAATGGGTCTTGGCTGAGAAAGAAGGCTTCTTTGGATATATGAGACTTGAAAATATGAGAGAGAGAGAGAATATGGGTATAGGCTGAGAGAGAAGCTCTCTTTTGATACTTGAAACTGGTCGAGAGAACTAATAAATGACGCAACATTTTTCTTGATGGAAATATTGAATCCCCTAAAATTTAAGTTCTAGTTAAAATTTCTAATATATTGATTTTGGACATTTATCTAGATATTCGGGATACAACTTTGAGTTGTCAAACATGGTTCTTGACTTTTAATATTAGAAGTTTTCAAAATTTCTCAAAATTATTAAATATTCAGATATTTTAGAGTAATCAAACATAACCTTAAGTTCTAAAAGCCCTTTAAGGTTATTGGTTAGGCCGCGAGGCACATCACTATCGTCCATTTAAGACAAGGGACCGTGTCAGTTAAGTTGAAGGCTTCATTCTAATGGAGACTTTTTCCCAAGAAAAGAAGAAAAAGTGCTGTATTTCACGTGGTGGGTACATAGGGGTTGTCTTGAGAGACCCCTTTGACACGGCCTAAAGTGACCACCCTCCTATAAGTCTAACCCCACGCATTAAAACCTTGGTCTATGAATCACATGCTTTTGGTTTCCAAGCCGTTGGAAATTATTCATGATGGATGGAAGGTTGCTTTTTTTTTCTTTTTTTTTTTTTTTTTTTTTTTTGCCTTGAAAATAAAGCCCCAAAACGTTTTCCATTTTTGTTATCTACCCTTGTATTACCAAAATATGACCATCACGACCTTTTATATTTATAAGAAGAGGCACCTCGAATTTTCACCCAGTGGATGAACAAGAATCATTTAAAATTGGTTCAAGCTTTGGGCACAGACTAAAAAGAAAAAAAAATATGTGATTTGCGTATAGATTTAAAATTTTAGATAAAATACGAAATGCTCCATTCAAAGATTACTTGTCTTTATTATTTTTTTCAAAATTACCCCTTGGTCAACCTGAATTTTGATTTTTTTAAATTTTTCCGTTAGTAGTGCAGTGCCTTAATGCTTGGGGCACTATAGATTTAAAGCATTGCACTACTAATAAAAAAATTAAAAATAAAAATAAAAATAAAACTCAAAACTCGAGTTGACCAAGGTGCAATTTTGAAAATATAAAAAAGACAGGTTGACAAACCTTCTATTAGTGGAGTTTTGTATTTTAACTAAAATTTTAAGGTCTATACGTAAATCACTACCAGAGTTTTGTATTTTAACTAAAATTTTAGGGTCTATACGTAAATCACTACCAGGTTGCAAAGAGATGAAGTAAATGAGTTGAAAGGGAAGATGTTGCATAATATTAAGTACTCTTATCATATGACATTTCAATAGCAGATAGTAAAAAGAAGTCTTTAAATTTCTAAAGTGGAAACATAGGTATTTTATTTTTGATGGCTCAATACTAGCTATATCATTCATAGTGAGAGAATCTATTAAGGATGTGGTTTATATAAGGCGGCAACCTTACTTGTGGAAGTAAGATCATAGTATTGTATACCATTCATTTTAGTTAGATGATGTAGATTTGAAACGTGTTTTAAGACTGTCAAAATTTGGCACATCTTTTAAGATGGTGTAAGATCTATCACATCTAACTCACATAGACAGTGTAAATTATTGCAACATTACCTACAAGTAAAGTTGCAGCCTTATAGCAGTCTACATATGCATAAGGTGTTAACCTTAACAATCAAAGGCACAGCCTCAAATTCTATCGGAAGATGTTGTTTCGCCACCACAAAAACCTTATGATAGTCTGAAAATGTATTTTTACCCCGAATTATGCAATTTAGAGCTTCCAAAATTGTACAGATCGAGCAAATCCATAAATACTTAAATATTGGAGATAGATGGTTCAAGTAGTGGGTTACAAGATGCGGTATTTTTAAGACTTGAAGTTGTTTTTTTTTTTTTTCTATATCTATATATCTTGAGATCAAGATATCTATTCGAGGGTCTCATGCTTTTGTAACAAGTTTTCTCAATGGGTTTTTGAGCTACACATTACTTCTATAGTACAAGGTTAATGCCTTGTATAAACGTTTTCCAACTTATATATCTATTAAGATAAAAATTTATAGAAGGCTTCAACATTATACTGTAAAATTAGGGCGCACGTCAAAAAAATCAGAAAAAGTTGTTCTGACGCTCATAAACTCTGAAATTAATCATCGCAACCTCGAGATGTATGAATCCGAAAAAAAATTGCTTTCAAGTCCTATAAAAAATTGTATCTTATTACATATTCTCTAGACCATCGATTTTCGATATTTTTTAAGCGTTCATGGATCTACCTGATCTACACTATTTTTGGAAATATAAATTATAATTAGTAAAGATAATAGATTTTCAGGCTATTACAAAGATTTTTAACACCAAAATTCTTACTTTGGTTGTTTAAGGTGGACACCTTATCTAGACCCCACCATCTATTAAACAACCTGATAAAAATTCCAAAATATTGATGATCTTGTTTTAGTAATTATAAATAGGCTAGTTACGATTGCAAAGAGTGGTCAGGTCTATTTTTTATGTATGAGTTTCTATTTTAGTGGGCTACGAGTAATGCATAGGGAGATAAATTAAGAGGACTATAAGCCTATGATGCTTAAGATAAGTTGGTATAACCACATGTTATGGACTTTTACTTATGAAATTGGTTGTAATCTTTTACTGATGTTTTATTAATGCATGAGCCCCATCCGCCACGCCAGCTTGCATACACAATATGAGCATAGAAATATTATAATATTTAAAAAAAAAAGTACATAGAAATATTATTATATAATAGAAATATTATTATATAATAAAAGGTCATAACTAAAAAGAGGCGCAGTTCTTGGAATTTAACAAAACGTTAGGAGTGTTTTTTACTAAAATGGAAGGTTCTCAAAATTCAGATAATAAAAGGTCAAAACCACTTATTTGAAAAACGTTGAGTTCGGCACGAAATTGCTCAGTCCGGGAATCGATCCCCAATGCCCGATTCTGTCGTAATAAAAGAAACTGTTTGGGTCTATAAAAAAATGAACGATTTACTACTGTAAAACGCCTTTTTGTTATATTAAAAATGCCAAATCACCGATCCCGATTAGTTTTTGGCCATTCACTATTTTTCACACTTTTATTTTTTTTTGCACAAAATAAAATGGTGATATGGACCGCCAATTCATCCATCCATACTAATTTTTAAGATGCTCGATCCAGGTCACATATCTAATTTTTAAAATCACAAGTCAAAGCTAAAAGTAGGCGCTGTTCTTGGAATTTAACAAAAAGTTGAGGGGTATTTTATTGGAAAAAAAAAGGTTTTAGGATCTTCTTCTCAAATTCAGAGGCCGCCACCCCTGACCACCGACTCCCATCAGCAAAACCAAGACTTTTCAAAAAATATTTCCAAAGTCAAGAGCCCAAGGTGCTCTAACCCTAACCCTAGTATAAAATCCATGTCCATTCGATACATAAACCTCCAAAACAAATCACAAACACAAAATACCTCCAAAACAAATCACAAACACAAAATGGGCAACATGCAGTCTCCTTGTGTGAGCTTCAAGCCTCACCCAACAAAGCTTGTCCTCATGGATGGCCAAACCATACTCCTCAAAGGAAAAAAGAAGCAGGCTAGGCAAGTTATGTTCCAGTTTCCTCATAGCCTAGTGTGCCACGCTGATTCTTTCTATCTAGGCCACCGGATTCCGGCGCTGTCACTTGACGACATCCTGAAATCCGGCGAAACGTATTTTGTGATTCCAGCGGATAGGTTTTCATCCCACGTCTTGTCTCCTGCTTCACTGGCTTCTCTGGCACTGTGTCCTGGGGAGCCCTTGAACTTTGGAGATCGACCATTCGTTTATGTCAAGGGCCCCGATGGGAAGGGGCTGGTAAAGATTTCGCCGGAATTTATCACTGGAATAATGACACGTAGCGAGGAGACTTGTGAGACCGGAGGAAATCTTTGTAGTACGCCTGAGTTGAGGAAGCACTATGCACAGCTGGTAGGTCCCAGGAGTCAGCCATGGTCCCCGAAGCTCGACACAATCAGAGAGCGAAAGCCGAGATCGCCGTGCCGTGCGTGGTTGACGGAATTCCGGTGGTTTGAGTGAGACCCAAATTTCGATCTCCATTAAAATCAAAGAGAAAATGAAAAACAAAAGGACCCATTTGGCTGTAAATTTGATACAAAGGTGATAAGAATTCTATTGTAGATAAGTACCAAAATGTTCTGTGTAGTGCAGGCTTCTTCCCTGAAAATGAAAACAGGCAGCAGGTAGAGATATGTTGTTTTTTGGCTGGTAGATGGGTCATAAAGATTGGTCCTCATGATTATCTAAAGCCAAGATGTAAATCCAATTAAACCATGGACTATGGTGGTTTAATGACCTACCAAACCTTGGCTGGACTGGAGAAAAAAGTGGCTGAGGCCAATCTTTAGACCACTTCCATGGTTATTTGTCAAAACACTGTAACATTTTTTTAATCATAAAGGGCAGATGATGAGTGGATTGGATTAGAGGCCTATCATTTCCTTCAAATATTATCATTTTGTGGATTTATGTGGTCATGTTTTGTTGAACTCTTTTTGTCTTGTATTGATCTAGTCATGGTTTCAACTTTTAACCCCCAGTGTTTTGCAAATTATCAGGCATCCTATCTTCTATGCAATTTTAGTCCTCATATGGAAAACAAGATATATTTAAAGTAAATTAGGATTAGCTTTCCAGCGAGAGGCTATTTATGAATTGATCCTATCACAACCACAATCAAATAACTATTAATCTTTGATCCTCTTTCTAGAATTAGGTTGCACAGATCTCTCTCTGGGCATAGAGTTATAGAACATGTCTGTGGCATCTAGTATCCAACATGTTTATGCCTTCTTGTATCTAACATGTTTGCGCCATAAATCATAGATACACATAACAGGGCCATATTGCCCATCTACTATGCAATGTCAAACGTCAATACTCGACAACCGATGATTGAGGCGAAAGTGCTCCTCCTTTCAGTTCTGTAATTGCCTTAACAATGGGAAGAGGCTGCTAATCATCCATTGAGTATTGAAGGTTGGGATTCCATTTCATATACCATTTTCATGTCTCATCCTTTATGCCATACTTTCACATGTGAAAACATTATCTCACTACCACACAGTACCTGCATACCATATGCTTTCACATAATGAAATTTTATTTATATACTGCATGTTATTGTTTGTTATTATTATTTTTATATAGGGAAAGGTTTCATGCTTCCCCTACAGCATAGAAGTTCCATCCTCCCCCTACCATCAGCCGTCCAATTTTGATCAAGAGACCTACTCACCGTTTGATCTTAGATCCGACTTCTCAAAGTATTTTATTTTTAGTTTTTTTATACAAATTGTATGAATATGAAATTTGGTACGTGTCATCTTCTCATTGGGGCGCACCTATAAAAAATATTAAAAATAATTTTTGATAAAATATAATGACCAAAATCCCCCTTGAAATCTTATAGGGTATTTTAGTCATTTTATTTTATTGAAAATACTTTTTTTTATATTTTTCGCTGGTGCGAGTTTAATAGAGGAATGGACGTCCAAAATTTGGTGTTAAAATAGTTTATAAAAAAAATTAAAAATAAAATAGCGTAGAGACATGACATTGTGATTGGGACAATCTTAACCCTCAATTCAGAATGGACAATTGGATAAGGAGGAGGATAGAACTTCTATGCTGTAAGGGAAACATAGAAAGCTTGCCCTTTTACATATGGTATAACAGAGAGAGAGAAAGAGAAAGAGTATTGTGATATATATCAAAAACTAGCCGGTTAACTTTTTAGTTGAAAAAATAAATGAAATATGTTCTGAAATTTCATTTAATTTTTAATGGTAACATGTGACTGACCCGTTCAAGCGAAAAAGGTACTATAGGGTGGTTTGATTTAATTGTCATTATTGCAGCAAGTGAATGCAAAATAAACGACATAGAGTTCAACCTGCAAAACTGAAACATTTGACGAAGAAAATTTTCTGAAGACAAAAGAAAAATAATAGTGAGCTGCCTCCCTCCCTCCAAGATCATCTTGCTATAGTCCACAATTGTTCTTCCCTTGTCCTATTGGTTTATTACATTGTTACATAGTCACCTTACATCATCTTCATTCCTTTCCTCAAGTTTTTTGTGGTTAAGTGTTGTATTTTTTTTTTGGAAAGTATTAGTTCTCATTTGTATTATTGTATTTTGGAAATTATATTTTATCTTATATACAGGGAAAAGTAGTGATTAGTTATCCCGTATTGAATAACGGATAAGGGAAGCTATGCTTAAATATGACGATATCATCTTCACTTGTGCTTCAAGACCCAAGAAGAAAGAAGGTCTATGCTGAGCACATAAAATGCACACAAGCATAACGAGGCACAAGAGCACTTGATGGCCTACTTTGCATTTCGCATCAACGCAAGAGGTGACCCACAGCATAACGGATGCAAGTTGTAATTCAAGGCCAAAAAGTTACAACTCTTCATTTAGTGAGTCCATTGGACATCCACTGTTGGTGATGATGAGAAAGCACTTTCTCTATAGGATTTCGTTTCTTCCTTTTGAAGCATGAAGTTTTCGATCCTTCTAAAGTATTTTTGAGAACTTTCTTTCTCTAAAAAAGAGAGGCAACTCTAGCATTCTAGAACTTGCAGTACTTATGCAATTGAATTGCCGAGATAGTTTCACACAATCCTTTGCATCCTTTAATCCTAAGGACAAATTTGCTTGGTACAGCTTAAATACACACTAATTTTTATCAATAAGTGACAAATATTGTTTTACGATAGCCATCTATTCGTGCTTGGAAACATGGTGATTGAAGTTTCTACTTTACAAAAGCTCTTTTATCCTTTTTTGCCTTGTTTCGCCCTCCATTTCCAATTCCTCAAGGAGGTACTTGAGGCGACGAATAGGAGGTAAAGATTTATGCTTGGAGCTAAGAAATTCGGATGAGAAGTAAGAATCCGATGACAGATCGCCAAGCTAGAGGGCGCAACAAGTACACTTCCTATCAAGCTACGAAAGCGTCACGAAACAAAACATTGCATTTGTTTTCTCAGAACTGATGATTACAGAAGTCAGAAGCACTCCTAGAAAAGCTCCTTAAATGAACCAAACCCAACCTATTGTTTCTTAGGTGCATATGATATATTTGTTACTTTCTTTTAAATCCCTAGAGGAGCAGCATCACAATGCATACGATGAGTCATGTGATCTATTCTTACATCAGGCTACCACCATTTCCAATGGCCTTTGTAATCAAGAAACTGTATACTTCTTTAAAGGAACGGACCGATGGCTTGGGAGATCAGGAGAGTGGTATGTCACAACATAAACTCTTGAATCTATTCCTACCTGTTAACATTCAAATAATAAAATAACAAAAAAAGGTATGGTCGTTTGAAGTGAGAGAGATACTAATATGCTTTGTGAGTAAATACTAATAGTGCATAGAATTCCATCATTTAGTTCAACCATAACTAGCACTTAACTAGAAATCTCCAATCCATATTACTGATGAGATACATATACCGGTAGCATATGAGAGTGGATTATTGATCTACAGCAGATGATCATGCCCTTCCTTTTTTGTGGCATACAAATTTTGCTTGTATGATGTTGTATAAATTGTCATTTTTGCCTTTTAATTAACATTTATGCTTTAGACACTATTACAAGATTATACTGTTAGAGTTTTCAAGGCTTGGGTACCCCAGTGAAGGATGATAACCAAGATTTGGGCAAAAACCAAAGGAAAAGAAAAGTACTGTAAAAAATTAAAAGAGCGAAACACCAAGTTTTACTTGGTTCAGCAATTGCCTACATCTACAGGGCAAAAATTTCCTCTTCTATTAATAAGAAAAACACCATGCTAATATGGAGAATACAAAGGTTTATAAGATCTCTCTCAAAATACTAAAATAAAGTGTTTCTTTCTAAAACACTCACCCAAGGAAAACAAAAAAATCAACATTCTCTCTATTTTGCATACACGATTCTCTATCTATAAAGCATCTTTATAAAGAGAAAAAAACTAGATATACCCACGTGGCCTCTCCATTCTTAATTTTGATTGGTTTCCTAAAAAATCAACATTCTCTCTTGATTTTGCATACACGATTTCTCTATCTATAAAGTCTTTATAAAGAGGAAAAAACTAATATACCCACTTGAGGCCTCTCCATTCCTAATTTTGATTGGTCTCCATTCCTAATTTTGATTGGTTTCCTAAATATAGAGGATTTAGTCTCTAACAAAACAGAAAGCTCTCACATGTTTCCTAAATCATGGATTCACATCCCATAATAATAGGATAACCATATATAGGAAATGTAATATTATCCAAGAATATCAAGTTCTCTTAAATTAGGAAACTTTACTTCACCGTACAAGATTCTTCCACTTATAGACAAATTTTTATTCTGATAGTATGCTTCAAGAGAAATTGCTACCCACCAGTTACTAGTCATTGAGTAACCACAAGATCCAAGGAAATTTTGTACCGAGTGAACTTTCCTTTCCTAATGAGCTAAGTCAACATATCTATTAGATTGTCATCCGTATGAATTTTCTGCAGTAAAATTCTTCTATCTTCTACCACATCATGGTAAAATGATACCAACTATTAATATGCTTAGCCAGCCATGTCCTCTAATCAACACGATGAAGCAGTATACCTCCTCTTACAACTTGAAACTCATCAAGTAACTTGTTTGGTCAAATTGCTTCTTTAGATGCATGAGTAAGTGATATATACTCAACCTCTATAGAAGACAAAGCCGCCACAAATTACAACTCGATAACCAACTAAGTGCAGCACCCACCAAAGAAAAAATATATCTACTAGTAAGCCTTTCCCTTATCTAAGTTATCTGCAAAATTTACATCAACATAATTAACAACTTTCAAGTCCATCCCCTATAACAAATATCAGTATTAGAAGTTCCCTTCAAATAACGAAGGGTCCACTTCACAGTAATCCAATGATTGTGGTCAGGATTTGTCATGTATCTGCTCATCACTCCCACTACTTGATTCTATGTCAGGCCCGGTGTTAAGCATAGCAAACATGAGACTCCCAACTGTTGATGAATATGGTACTCGAGAAATCTGTGTCTTCTTTGCTCCAATGCTAGTACAGTATTTCGAAGACAATTTATGCACATAAAATTGGGTACTAATTGGTTTGTCATTCATCTTGAAGCGCCGCATAACCCTCACTTAACTTTTCTTAATCAACCAGATTTTCATGTTCTTCCTGACTATACTCATCCCAAGAATTTGATTAAGAACTTCCAAATCTTTCATCTGAATTTGCCTAACCAACAGAGGTTTCAGCGTTGCAATGTTCTCTTTATATTAGTCCTACAACAATTATGTCATCAACATACAATAACAAGATAAATAAGCTTCCATAACAATGAAAATAGGCACAATGGTCAGTCTTGTATTTACCAAAATTCAATCTCAATATGAAAGAATCAAACCATTTGTACCAAAACCAGTGTCTGTTTGAACCCATACAATAATTTCTTGATTCTGTAAACCAAATTCTCTTTACGTTCCTCAATAAATCCATCAAGTTGGGTCTTATATTTTTTTTTTCTTCTAAGTCACCATGCAAGAAAGTAGATTTCATATCTAATTGTTCCAATTCTAATATGAGTTGTAGCTTATCATAAGTTAACTTAAAGGTTGCGGATAGCATTAAATAAGGCTTTCCAAGTGAAAATCATCACCTGTAAATTACCCCCATCATGAAGAAAGTATAAAAAAGAAATGAAATATAAGAAGGTTGATATTGATTTATTTCAACTTCAGTGCTTTTCGTGAATTAATGAGGAAAATAGGCAATAGAAAAAGAAAAGTTCGTCCATGGGTGCTCAATTACCAATGGGCCAAGGAAAACCTTGTAGAGATATGTGTAATGATTAGGCTTCCAACATCCAAAAGGTATTGTGAAGGAAAAAAAAGTCTAATAAAAGGAAAGGAAATTGTTACACGTATGAATAATCAGACCACTACTCTTGAGGAGTGAAGATGTAAAAAAAACCGGCTCAAAAGCATCAAAATCAAGCAAACTTAATAACAATACAAGTTGGAACATTGGTGGCTATGATCACTGAGGTGAATATGGTCGATAAAGAGATCTGTTGGTGGGTAGAAACAAGTACTACCATGCAACAATTGTAACTTATTTGGAAAGCATGAGAAGGAAATTTTAGTCATACTGGGAACCCAATCCTTGTCTAGGATGCTTGGTAAAGGCGTGACAGAAATGAAATTTAGTTCCAAAAGGTTCGCATGTAATGTTTTTCATGCCTAATATAAGGAGAAACTCGGGGTTGGGCTACCTTCTTATAAGTATAGTTACTAAATAGTCATGAGATCATACATGTCGTTTTGACTAAGAGACGTGCATTTGTTGGAAAAGGGTACCCTTATAATAGAATGTTACTATGTGATTCAATGAACCAAATAAAGAACTCCTCCGCCTATTTTATGAATGTGTGGAACTTGTGGTATAATAGATGGAAAAATTTTATATAAGGTTGCAACCTTAAAGTGTAGAATTACATATGCGCCTCTAAAATCCATCAAAAATTGTTGTTTTAATGTTGAAAAAGCCTCTAATTGATCATCTTGACAATGAGATGTATGAATATGAAAAAAACAAAAAAAAAGGATTTTCAGTCTCAGAAATAGTGCATCTTGCAACACATTATCTAGACTAATCCAATTTCAAGATTTTCATATGTTTAAAGATCTACTTGATTTTAACTATTTTTGGAGTTTAAAATTTTATTAGTAGATATGAAAAAGATTTTGAGACAATTATAAGAATTTTGTACACCAGAATTATATGTTATAATAAAAATTTTATGTGCACCTTAATTGGATTGTTTAAGGTTGCAATCTTATAGAAACCACACCCATATTAGATTAGGTGACTTTAATTTTCCTTCTTTCAAAAAACCTAGTTAAGCTAGGATTAATACTTGAACATGGTGATGTGTCAAATGGTAAAGATGAGGCATTAATGCAAGTAAAAGCAATAAGAAAGCTTTTCCCTCTAGTGAATATGAACATTGAATTATTAAACCTGACTATATTGATAATTGTGAGCAAAAGGAGAAAAAATATATTTCATTATGTTCATTGATTTTTTTTTTTTAATATATCAATGTGTATAAAGATGGGCTTTCAAAAAGTTCGAAATCTATAAAGCCTCAGTTAGAAATTTATTTAAGAGGAAAATAAAAACTCTAAAGGAGTGATTCCGGTAGAACATATTTATTAATTGAGTGTTTGTACTTTTGTGAAAACAATGAGATGATTTACCAAGTCACAACACCCCGTAAATGAAGTGGCTCTAGCGAGATATAGATCCTAGTTGAAATGGTTAACGACATGACATCATTCTAGTTTACTTTGTATTTAAGCAAATTCTTTAGAAGCAAATAAGACACCCTAAGAACTCTAGTTTAATAAGGAATCACTCTATGGTTTTTTCAAAATGTTGGTGGTTTGGCATATGTAATGCCGACTTTTTTAGTGGGCAGGGGAGGGAGGGAGGGAGAAGTGTATAATTCTTTGATAATTTAACTCATAAAACTAAAAAGGCATAATAACAAGGCCTACATGTTCAATGAAAAGTTTTTTGAATCTAGAAGTGTATAATTCTTTGATAATTTAACGCATAATAACAAGGCATACATGGTCCTAGAAAAGTTTTTTAAATCTACAAATATATCTTATTTTTTGTTTATTTAGAAAAAAAATAAATAAATATAAATAAATAAATAAATAAAACAAACTTTCATAAACCTCGTCCACGCCATTGTTTTTCAATTTTGGTCGTTTTGTGACCAAAATAACCTTCACGGTAATCGTATTACTGTAATAATTTGAACTAATATTACGATACTTTAAATACTATAAAACCTAAGCTATTTTATACGACATTTTAAATTATGGTACTTTAAATACCGTAAAGCCTAAACCACATTATACGGTATTTTAGAGCTAGTTTGGATGTATCTAAAATTGAAATATTTTTGGATTGCAATCTAAAAATCTTTTGAAATGGATTTTGACCTTTCGAACAACTGCACCTTTTTACCATATTTTTAGATTAAAAGAAACAAAATCGGCAAAAACTGCCATCCAAAAAATTTCAACTTAGATTTGAATTTCTTTTGGCTTTATTAGCGTTCCCCTCTCTCTCTCTGCACCAATGGCCCCAAACTTCTTCTCTCTCTATACCCAATGGCCATGGCCCCAAACTTCCTCTGCGAACCCTGCTCCCTCTACACCCAATGGCCATGGCCATGGACCTCAATCTCTCCATTCTCGCCACAACCAACAACTTCATCAAGAAGAAGAAGAGTATGAAGAAGAAGAGCAATTACGGTTTCTGCAGCGTGGGTGTGCAGAACTTTTGAGGATATATCAACACGTTGAGCAAGAGCATCTTGGTTCCCTATAAGCATCTCCTACTTGGTAGTGGCTCGCAGCCTCTGAGCATGAGCTTTTGAGCAATATCCCAATCATCTGGGCATTGGTGGCCTGGCTTATAATTAATGTACTGAGAGAGAAGATCAATGGAGTTTACGCAGGCATGCCCAACTGCTGAAACCATCTCTCTGATCCCCATTCTCGAGTCCTTACCTAAAAGCAAAGGCTCGGCTTCCATGTAAAGCTTGAGCTTAGGGGGCAAACCAGGAGCAGAGAGATCTAGGGTTTCGAACCCAATGAGCTCCTTCTGCATCTGAGCCAGCTTGTGGTGAGAGGAGTTGATTTCAGAGAGGATGAGACACTTGACGAGAGATGTGAGAGAAATTCTTCTGGTGGTGGACGGCAGAGAGAATGGGTTTGATTAGCAGGGAAGGAGAAGGGAAGGAGAAGGTGCAGAGAACTAAGAAGCTGGTAAGGAGGAGAGAGAAAAGCATTATGGCGTTGAGGCTGGTGGAGTAGATGGTGGTGGCTCTGAATCTAGCAGTGTCATCCCCTATCTTAAGGGAAACAGAGCCCGCCCATTGTGAGAGAGAGAGCTAAGTTACAGGAGGGTTTAGAGAGAGAAAGGTTGGAAGGGTAGAACGCAGACTTTTGACATATGGGAGGGATCCTCTATGAAAACCTTTTGGAATGGCAACATAGTGACAGTGTTGGAAGGTTTATAACGCCAACTCCATACAGATATCGAGCAAACGAAATCTTTTATTTTCACACACCATCCAAACAATCCAACATAATAATAATAAAAAAATCATTATATTTTTCAATTAAAATAAAAAACTTATAATTTTTTTTAATGTGAAGGTTTTTTTTATTTAACATTTGACCCTAAACTATATTATAAAACAATTTAAATAACGATGCTTTAATTACCGTAAAACCTAAACCATATTATACGGTATTTTAAATAATGTATAACTTTTAAGCATGGTTTTGTTTGTCAAGCTTTTACTAAGCCCAACGCCTATAAAAAGACACAAGAGGGAGAGTGAAAACAGAGCAGGGGAAACCCCTCTTCTCTAAATGGCCTCATCGTTCATCATTCCCATCAAATTTTCTCTCTCTAATTCTCAGCACTCTCTCTCTCTTCGTCTTCTTTCTCTATTTCATCATTCCCATTAACCCACTGTCACTCTCCTCTGCAACTTCCTCTCTCTCATACTTCCTTCTCTCTATGTTTCCAAATTCCAGTTCTCCTTTTGATATGGGATGAAGCCTGATGGTTTATCAAATGACGGCCATGTATATATTATGAATTTGGAGTTCAAATTAAGGCCACCCATCAAGGTTTCAAGAGGCAAATTTGTTGTGAAGCAAAGTTTGCTCTTTTCTGTCAATTTTTTCTTGGGTTTTACATTGATTCATGGCTACTCTGAAAGAGTTGCAGCCGTGGTTTCCATTCCTTTGGTTTCTCAGCTTTATGGTAATGGAAATAGCTCTTGGGTCTCTGAAAATGGGGTTTTTGACTTTGGGTTTTCTCAGATTCTCATATCTTGTCGTTGGTATTTGGTATAACATGATACCTATAAGTGGAAAAATGTTTGTTTGGAGTGTTGGGGTTGGAACTAGGGTTTCTGAGAACTCCACTATCAGGCTTTTCATGAATGGAAACCTTATGCTTTTGGATAATACTGATGGCTTTCTCTTCTGGAGCAGTAATATCAGTCGTCTGGGGTCAAATTTGCAGGTTTGATGAATAATGGAGGCCTTGTGCTTTTGGATAATACCGATGGCATAGTAAAAGCTTGAGAAACAAAACCACGTTTAAAAGTTATGCAGAAGGTTTTATGGTATTTAAAGTACGGTAATATTAATTCAAGTTATTACGGTAATACGATTATTGTGAAAAGTATTTTGATCACAAAACAACCAAAAGTGAAAAAAGAAGGTACAACCAAAAGTCAAAAAAGAAGGTCCGGACGATTGTTTATAAAAGTTGTGGGTTTTTCCTAAATAGACTAAAATTAAGATATATTAAGATTATCTCCTTAAAAATAAAAAGTTGGGTGAAATTCCTATGCGTTTAATGTGGAGGAAGAACTAGCATCCGATAATGCTCTATTTTAGAGAGGCTAAAAATAGATCAATTTGTACCGACTAACAATATTTAAAAAATAGTAGATTTATCAACCGATTCTAAAAACATATTGGATGTAAATAAATTTTCAAAACCAAAATGAGTGCTAAGGGGTCCATTAACATGTATAAGGCTGGGAAAATTGCCAAAGGGTTTGAACAAAATGAGGGTATAGATTATACTATATGTAATATGTTATTCCCTCTATAAACCATCCAATTGTACACCAAATGGATGTAAAAATTGCAATCTGTCGTAATGCTCTTATTCCATGCTATTTTTAATGCTTACCATTATCTTGTTTAATTCTCTTTTTCTCTAGATGATTGTTTTCTTTTGTTGAAGTTATTGGGTTAGTGTCTCCTAAGCATCCCTCCTACTCCAT
Organism: Amborella trichopoda; assembly: GCF_000471905.2. The sequence goes on along the minus strand of NW_006499948.1, from coordinate 2,241,069 downwards.
ATTCAACCATTTCAAAAGAACTGATAAAAAATATTAGTTCAATAACTTTTTTATTGATAATCACAACCTAATATAAACAAAGTTCTTAAATAAAAAAGGACAAGGCTCTATAAGTCCCCCCCCCTTCACCTATTTAAATGAGTCAATGGATGTTGAATATAAAATTTCGAAGATTGAAAATCTAAACCATGACAAATATGATGAACCCAAAAAAATATATACATTTTAAAATAAATGAATTTTTTAATTTAAGTTTAACACATTTTTTAATTTAGGTGGGGCCACCATTACTTGATGTTGAGTGCTTTAGGGGAAGTTATTGTAGAAGTGTCCTCTAACGCGCGAATTACTTTTCCACCTTACTACTGTAGTTCCCAATTGATTATAGGATGTCCGAATCACTATGCAAACTCACTTTCGCATGACTATGTATCTTCTTCCTTTTTTTTCTTTTTTTTTTTGTAACAATAAGTGTGTATCCATATTTCTAAAGAGAAAAGGAAATATGTTTCGTGCAAGTTGGGACCGTATTTTTATAATATGCGAAATGTGGTCCGGAAGTATAAAGCATTCATTTTAAAGATGGATGCAAATAGGTGATCCATCTAAAAACAATTGATTCATGCGGGTTGGGACCGTATTTCTACAATTTGCGAAATATGATCCAAAGGTATAAAGCATTCATCGTAAAAATAGATGCAAATAGGTGGTCCATCTAAAAATAATTGTAACTAACGATTCAAATATTTTTTTAATTAATTATTATTTCTAGCTTTCAATTTTTTTATTTTTTCATATTCATGATCTTCATGTTCAAAATTATATATTGTTTAAAAATTAGGATCAAATTATATTTAAAAAATATATTTGTTGCTAAGCCTGCATTTCTACAATATACAGGCTGGCCGCATAGAAACCATGTACAAGGGAAAATTAACGAGAGTATGAAATTTGAATTTCTCTCTACAACTTTTTGTTTTTCTAATTTTTTAGGATCTCTCTAGAAGGATAATAGGATGACAAGGAAGTTCAGACGTCCTGAACTACCGCTTTCACATTCAATCTGGATTTCTAAGCACATATAATAAATTTATTTTTCTCTAAATGTAACCACTTCTGAGGTTCTCTCTTAAAAATGTAGCATCTCAAGTCTCTCCATTTCCTAAAATTCCAAATCACTTATTTTAATTTGACATAAATTACTTCTGAAACAAATAATATTTTATATTTATATTCTTAGGAACTTGTCATAAATAAATTTTATGAATAAGAAATTTTTTGAGAATTGTCAAAAAATCTAATTGCTTTTATAAAGCATTAGTGAGAAATAATAAAAATAGTATAATTAAAAAAGATGATACATGTATAAGGCTTGAATCGGTCAAGTACCCGGCCCGGCCCGGCCCGGTGGGCACGTCCCTAAAAACATAGGTCTTGGGCCACAAAATGTAGCCTAGGTAGGGCAAGGGCCAGCCACCACTGCCCAAGAGCTAGGCTGGTCCAGGTCTGAGCAACGCTACAACATGGTTGCCCTGTTCAGCCCAGCTGGGCCATTTTTACCTTATTCTTTTGTTTTGTTTTTTATTTTACTGTAGTTAGCGTGGCCCGGGCGTGATAGTGCTAGGGCAAGGCTTGGGCCATGGCATCCTTGGCCCGATCCAGGTCCGGCCAAGCCAGGCTCATGCCGGCCCTATTGGGATAGAGCTAAGGCAAGCTCAGCCTGTTGCCAACAGTACTATGTAGATCTGACAACTTGCCAGGCCTCAGATGGGCCTATCCTGGTCTGAACTCAACTTAGATGGGACTAAAGGGGCCCTGGCCAAGGCCCAACCCAATCAATGTCAGCTCTTTCATGGCCCTGGCCTAGCCCTCAAGACACATTTTGTTGGCTAGGCTCTAAGTTTAAAGACTGTGCCAGGGAAAGGCGCCCGGCCCAGCCCAGCCCTAAGCATGTAATATAAAGCTAAAAACTAAAGCCAAAAGACCTCATGCTCCTGAGGGAGCATATCGTCCATTTGCTCCCTTCGACAAAACCCAATGTACGAGTATTTTTAAGACCCTAAAGTTTGGAGATGAAAAAATAATAAAAAGAAAAACAAATTCAAATTGCATCTTTTTGTTTTTTTTTTTGAGCTTTAAATTCAAATTGCATTATGGGCTTGAAAGAAAATAATGCCTCGAGATAGAGCTTGAAACCATCCAATTTTTTAAGGTTGATATCTAGACATTAGAAAATTCGAAAATCAAATTTTCTCTTTGGAATAAAATAACCAATGATTTTTAGGTGGTTTCCAAAAAATTTCAGGTAAAAAAAATTCCCAAGTTAGTCTTCTACCCGAAGGGAGTAAGTATACAATTGCTTCCATGGGAACATAGCACTAGAACTTGGCTAGGAGTTACCTTAGAGGACGCTCCGTTTGCATGGATAGTATGAGGATGTCGATGATTTGCTTCTTGATGTGTTTGATGTGCTAAATTTTCCCTCAACTTCATACATAGCACCACCAATTTCATAAAGGCTCCCCATTTTTATTTATTTCGATTTCACGATACACCTTCTAATTTATTTATTTCAAGCGGCATTAGACCTTTAAATAATATTATTATTATGAGACCCCCTCATCCCATCCTACCCTTCTGTTTTATTTTGGCCTTAACTTTGTTATTAAGAATTTTCGTATAAGTACTTTTTCCTTCTTCTTTTTTTTTTTTTTTTTTTTTTTTTTTTCTCTGTTTTTTCTTTTTCCGGGTGAGTTAATAGGGATTTGGGCCCTTACCTTTTGGTGAAAATAGTAAGGGCCCAAATCCCCACTGACTTACCACTTTTTTTAAAAAAAGTGCCCAAGCTTAATTGCTTGGCACTTGCCAATTTACAGCACTATGTCCTAAGCTCAATTCCTACGAGGGTAGGGGCCCTCTCCCCACTTACTCGAAAAAGAAAAAACAAAATGTCTAAACTTATTTCAACCTTCTTTCCTGTGGACCTTCTTCTTCTCATTGAGAGAGATGGGAGATAAGATAGAGTAGTAATTTAGTATAAGAAAATAGTTAACGGCTTGTTGGGACTTGATGCCAAATCACCACCCCATGTGGTATTTTCTACTTGTTGAGGATCATTTTAGTTATAATGAATAGGCCCTTTGTATTAAGGGTTTATAACCCATTGAGTTGAATGAGAAAAGGTGAGAAGAAAAAATGGAAAGTGAAGCCGTAGAGAGAAGGTTGGGGGAAACATTTGCGGGTTTTTTTGCTACAAAACCCTAGCGCCGCCATTTGGGTTCGAGTTGAGCCATTTTATCGGCATTTCTTGATGGCATCGGTGAATCGAAGAAAAAAATCGATTGTAGGTGGTTTTGTGGTAGTAAGTTATTTTGTTTGAGCTTTCTTTGTGATTGTATGAGGTAATTCTATAGGAAAAAGTTTCTATGGTTCCCCTACAACATAGAAATTCTATCCTCCCCCTATCATCTAGCCATCCAATTTTGATCAAGAGACCACTCACCATTTGATTTTAGATCCGACGTCTCAAAGTATTTTATTTTTAATTTTTTATACAAATTGTATGAAAATGAAATTTGGTACGTTTCATCTTCTCATTATAGCGTACCTATAAAAAATACTAAAACTAATTTTTTGATAAAATATAATTTTTTAGGGGTATTTTGGTCATTTTATTTTATTGAAAATATTTCTTTTTATATTTTTTACTAGTGCAAGTTTAATAGAAGAATGAAAGTCCAAAATTTGGTATCAAAATAGTTTATAAAAAAAAATTAAAAATAAAATAGTGTAGAGACGTGACATTATGATTGGGGCAATCTTAGCCCTCCATTCAGAATGGACAGTTGGATAAAAGGGAGGATAGAACTTCTATGTTATAGGGGAAGCATAGAAAGCTTGCCCAACTCTATATAACCCCAATCTTATAAGTTTTTCTCTTGATAGTAAATACATCTTTACTGTCGTGCTTGTGGAGGTAACCCATCTTGGGTGAACCACATAAATGTGTGTCTCTTTCTCTACTTTCATTTGTGTTGTTCTTTGATGATTTTCCATATTACTTGCTCTCTTGTTTATTTATTTTTTTCAATTATATTGCACTTATAATTATATCTTGGGCATAATAATGACATGTTGAAATCATTGATGTGGAGTGCTCACCACATCTAATAAGGATTTGAGATATCCTGATTTGCTTAAAGGGGTAATTGGGTTATACCGATTTACAACAAGTGCTATCAAAGCTCAAGGAAGTAATGTAGTTGGAAAATGGCATCTCACAAGTTTGAGGTGGAGAAGTTTGATATGAAAGATAATTTTGAAATTTGGAAATTCAAAATACAAGATTTATTAATACATCAAAGGCAACACAAAGCATTATTTGGAAAATATAAGAAACCGGTAAATTTGGCCGATGATTGGGACGAACTCGATATGAAGGCACAGGTCACTATTCGCTTGTGTTTAACAAATAAAGTTTTGTTTAATATTGTTGGCGAAAAGACGGCAAAAGATTTGTGGGAAAAATTGGAAAGTTTGTATCAAACAAAATATCTCACAAATTGAATTTTCTTAAAACAAGAAATTGTATTCCTTGATAATGAAAGAGGGTGCAAATGTGTCTGAACATTTGAATGAGTTTAATAATATCATTTGTGAACTTGAAAGTATTGATGCGAGAATAGAAGATGAAGATAAGGTTGTCACCTTATTTTTTTCATTGCTGGAATCTTGTGATAATCTTGTTGCTACATTGAGTTGTAGTACAAAGGATTATCTCGATTTGGGCGCAGTGTGTAGTGCCCTACTTGCCGATGAATTTCAAAAGAAGGTATCTTTGGGAAGTTTGGTGGAATCAAAGATGGAAGCTCTTGTGACAAAAGGTCGATCGAATGAACGAGGTGATTCATTGATGAATCATTCAATAAGTAATTCAAGATGTTGATCAAAATCTAGAGGGCCCAATAACAAGAATGTGTGTTCGCATTGTGGTAAACCCAATCATATAAGAAAGAATTGTTTTAAAAAAAATAGGATGAATTCTTCCAAAGCTCCTAATACATGAGGTGAAAGGCCAAGTTCCTAGTTGGGAGCTTGTACAAGTTATTGGGAAGCACAATAATAAATGATAAAGTGAATTCAGTAGTAGAAGGTGAAGAAGTTTCACTTCGCCTATAGCATAGAAGATTGAGGCATATGAGTGATGAGGGTACGGAGGTCCTGATGAAGAGGAAGTTTATTCTTACACTTAAAATTGATGGATTCGAATTTTGTGAGCATTGTGTCTATAGATAAAAACATAGACAACCTTTCAAGGCTCGGAAACATACAAATAAGTGCAAACTTGATCATATTCACTCGAATGTTAGGGGCCCTTCACCAACTACATCTTATGGATGTGTATTATATTTTGTTTATTTGTTGATGACTTCTCAAGAAAAGTATGGATCAAAACTCTCAAGTCCAAAAGTGATGTGTTTTGTGCATTCAAGAATTTTAAAGCCGAAGTTGAAAAATCTAAGGGGCATCATATCAAAGTTCTTCGGACTGATAATAGTGGAGAGTTTGTATCAAATGAGTTCGAAAGTATTTGCAAGGGCAAGGGAATTACTAGGCATGATACAAAGGCTTACAATCCGCAACAAAACGGAGTGACCGAGACGATAAATCGCACTTTGATGGGCATGCGAGGTGTATGTTAAGCAATGCCGGTCTAGAACAAGAATTATGGGGCGGAAGCCGTATCAATGGCTTATTATCTTATCATTTGAATACTTTCGGTAATCTTGGGAAGCAAAACTCCTAATGAGGTATAATATGGAACTCCTAGCGACTATTTCGATTTTTAAAAAAAAATGTTATGCCTATGCACTTATTCCAAGTTGACAAAAAAACAAATTGGATTCAAGGTCAAAGAAGTGCCTCTTAGTGGGTTATAGTAAGGGTGTGGAGGGGTACCGGTTATGGGATCCAAAAACCAAAAAACAATCACTAGTTGGGATGTGAATTTTGATGAATCTAATCTATTGGTAAAGGGGATGACGATGGACAATGGTCAAGAAGTGCAAATAAATAGCTAAGAATTTGAATACAATCCCGAAATACTTCCACCTAGTACAATTATGTCTTATGATAATATACCCATTGATCATAGTGAAGAACATGAAGAACTAGGAAGTCAATATGAAGAACCACATGGTCATCATGATGAAGTTGTGCCTTTGGCACATCAATGCTCGACTAGAAAAACTTGTGCACCCAGGTAGCACAAAGATTATGTGGATCAAAATACTTTGCAAGCTTTGATAGTAAAAAATGAAGAGCCAACATCATTTTGTGAAGCCATTGATAATGATGGTACCGAACATTGGAAAAAAGCTATAAAAGAATAAATACTAGCCCTTCATAAAAATAAGGCTTTGGGTTTGGTAGAGCTGCAAAATGTAGAAAGGACGTTGGTTATAAATGGGTGTTCAAGATAAAAAAGAGACTTGATGGAAAGCTTGAAAGATATAAGACAAGATTGGTGGCAAAAAGTTTTTTACAAAAACAAACCATTGACTTTGATGAATTTTTTACACTAATTATCAAGTTAGTCTTAATTCGCTTTGTACTTGATTTAATTGCTATGTATGATTAAGAGCTTTGAGCAAATCGATGTGAATATGACTTTTTTGCATAGAGAACTTAAAGTGGAAGTGTATATGCAACAACCTGAAGGCTTTGTAGAGAAGGGAAAAGAAGGACTTGTATTCAAATTGATAAAATCTTTGTATGGGCTCAAGGAAGCATTAAGACAATGGTATAAAACATTTGATATGTTCATAATGAACTTTGGGTACACTAGAAGTAAGTATAGCCATTGCATCTATTTAAAGTTCTTTGATAATAGTACATACTTGATTTTAGTCTTATATGTGGATGACATGCTTTTGGTGTGCAAAGATAAAGCTAAAATTGATGAGCTCAAGACTTCTTTGAGAAAAAGATTTGAGATAAAGGATCTCTGGCTAGCAAGGAAAATCCTTGAGATAGAAATTGAAAGGGATAGACAAAATGAAATTTTGTCATTATCTCAAAAGGGTTTACATATAAATGGTGCTTGAAAATTTTGGCATAAAAGATGCATAGCCGGTGAAGACACCGCTAGCACCTCACTTCAGTTGTCTTCAAGGAAAAGTCCGAAGATGGAAGAAGAAAGAAAAAACATGGCTAAGGTGCGCTATGCGACTGCGATTGGAAGTTTAATGTTTGTCATGGTATGTACTAGACCAGATATCACGCATGCGATTAGTGTTCTAAGTCGGTTTATGTCAAATCCCAAAAAAGTTCATTGGGAAGCAACAAAATAGGTGCCTCGGTACTTAAGATGCACAACTAGTGATGCAAACACATTTGACAATGGCTCAACCCCAATACAAGGTTTCCTAGATGCAAATTTTGCTAGTGATCTTGACAGAAGTAGGTGAACTACCTCATTTGTTTTCGATTTGCAAATAGATTTGCAAGTTAGATGTCTAGGCTTCAAGACAAGGTAGCGTTGTCAACTACCGAAGCCGAGTATTTGGTGGCAATGGAGGCATCAAAAGAAGTTGTGTGGCTTCAAGGGTTGATAAGTGAGATAGGCATTATGAGCAAGTCCATAGAACTATTTTGTGATAATATGAGTGCTATCTATTTGGCCGAAAACCCAGTTCATCACAAGAGGTTAAGACACATATTGGTTCATTATCATTATATCCGGCAAGTTGTTGAAGGTGAAAGAGTTCGATTGGTCAAGATCAAAACCGAAAACTATGCTTACAAAACCCATCTAGCTAAGGAAGTTAGAATGAAGCCTAACTTCTCTAGATTTCAATAAAAAAAAAGAAGTGATGGATTGATAAGGTAATGATGTGATTTTGTATCAAAGTAGAGATTGTTGAGATGTGATGCCAAATCACTATCCCATGTGGTATTCTCAACTTGTTAAAGATCATTTTAATCCTAATGAATATTTGTATTGAGGGTTTATAATCTATTGAGTTGGGAGAGAAAAGATGAGAAGAAAAAATAGAAAGTGAAAACATAGAGAGAAGGTTGGGGAGAAAATATAGGGTTTTTTACTACAAAACCTTAGCACCACCATTTGGGTGCGAGTTGGGCCATTTTATCAACTTTTCTTTGCGGCATCGGTGAATCAAAGAAATGAGTAGATTGTAGGTAATTTTATGGTAGGAAGTTCTTTTGTTTGAGCTTTCTTTGATATTGTATGAAGTAACTACATAACTTCAATCTTGTAAGTTTTCCTCTTAATAGTGAATACATCTTTGCCTCTTGCTCGTGGACATAACCCATTGTAGATGAACTACATAAATGTGCATCTCCCTCTCTACTTTCATTTGTATTGTTATTTAATGATTTCCCATATTACTTGTTTTCTTGTTTATTTATTTTTCAAGTATATTGCACTTATAATTACATCTTGGGCATGTTAATGAAGTATTGAAATCATTGATGTGGAGGGCTCACCACATCTAATAGGGATTTGAGATATCCCGATTTGCTCAAAGGGGTAATTGGGTTATCCCGATTTATATCATGATTGTTTTTTCAGAAAAAAATAAATAAATAAATAATAATAATAATAACAATAATAATAATGATAATAATAATAATAATTAATGGCACTTTTAAGGGAGAAAGAAAGAGAAAAAGAGGGGAGGAAGTGATTGAGGGGTCCGATGATATTTTTTTCCTAAGAATTAACGGCATTTGTAATGTAAAAATAAGTCAAGGAAAAATACTTAAAAACTTCCATGGCTACAGTGCTTTGCTCACAGCTTGTCATCGTCCGAGCTTTGCTCACAGCTTGTCATCGTCCGAATTTCATCTAATGGCCACAATTATCTGATAATGTTGAATCTTTAATATTTTTCTAAAAATTGATTTAATTAAAATTTGGTACGTTTGTATATTTACTTTCATGCACCAAAATAAAATATCAAAAAAAAATAAATACCGAAAAATAGAATGATCCAATACCCCTCAAATATTCAAAGGGTTAGTTTGGTTATTTTTATTATTGAGTTTTTTTTTTGTATTTTTGTTAGGTGAACTCAATGAGGTGTACACACTGTGTTCAACAAATCGAACTGGCCTTGGAAACCCACCAAGGGCCGATTCAACTAGTCTAACCAGGCAAGTCCCGGCCGGTCAAAAAAGTGGTAACAAAATAAAAAATATATATAAAAAAAAACTTATAAAATATGAAAAGTATATTTAAAGCATATGATTAAACAAAACAAATCCAAATGAAGTTGAAAATTAGTGAAACAATGGATTTTAAAAAATCGACCAGTACCCAGGGATATTTTTAAAATTTCTCAAAAATGATGGGAAAATATAAAAATAAGTATTTAGGACCAAAACACTTTCCCATCTTTACCAAATAATAAGTAAATTAAAAATATATATATTAAAAAATGCATTACAAACAAATCCCTTGTTTTTTGGGACTTTATATAATTTTTTTTTAAATACCTGGCCGGATCAACAAAAATGATCTAACCAGCCGATTGTGCGTTGAACCAGCCAGTATTCACACCCTCCAAATTTAAGGCTATCCTAGATGTAAGAAAATTATTAAAATTCAAACTTTATAGAAAAATTGTGATCATCAAATTATTGTAGAAACTTGTCCATCGGCCTTTTTAAGTCGTTTCTAAGTACTACTATCCAGTAAAAATGAAGTTACAGCTTCTCCTCCCCATACGAAAAGGTGCTCGAGCTCCTTACCTTACTTGAAGGGAAGCAACAATTCAAATGAAATGTTCACACCTGCAAATTTAGCCAACATAAGTCTCTCCAAGTAATAGATTTCCAATACGTACCCAACAAAATTAGGATGTTGCTATAAAATTTTCCCTCCGTAGGAGGGTGCTACCATTCTCATGGAACCTGCCCTGGGCCAGAAAATGCTTCACTCACTGAAAACATATTTTGTTTTGAATATGGCACTAAGTCCAACACTGAAACATCAGACTTACCACCACACAGATTAGGGAAATTTAAGGCTTTCATTTTCTCACCTCTCACTAGAATTACAAGTTTCATAATTGCTGTGTGCTGTACAATGAATATGCATCCTTAAAAGCTTTTATCACAATGTTTATATGGCCAACCAAAAAGAAAATACTTGTGAGAAGGACGATCTATTACAAGAAAATAGTCCTTCTATAGATAACAGACCTCCATGATCATTTCTACATGCTTACGGTGTACAATGGAGTTATTTATAACAAACAATAAAAATTTAAATTTGATAAAACTACATACACATGCTAGGCATTCGGAAATGGATTTAGGGATAGGCCTTCACACCCCCCACATATGTTGCCAAAACTGAGGCAGATACATGCTCCTCAAAATCAACCCAAGAATCTGATGATAAGACCACAAAATCTGCAAATTTCCCAGATGATAAAGAACCCAATTCATGGTCAAGGAAGCATGCATATGCAGCTGAAATGGTGTGCCTGCAACACCAAGAACGTTCCCATATTAGTGCCTATTCTATAAAATTAACGAAGATTAATCCTGGAAAAGAAGAAAAATAATTGCTTGTATCCCCATGAGCGCCAAACTCTTAAGGTCAACTTCATATAAATACCCAAGTAACTTTGTTGTGGGGGTATAACTTGATACTTACAATATATGCATTGATTATGTGCTAAGAAAAACTAATAATTAATAAAATTCAGCACATGGCCGCCATTCACATTACTTCAGAATTGGTGGAGAACAGTTCCAGCCATTGTGTTCCACATGGAGAAATCCCAAAACATGGCCTTTATTCTGTCTATCATATTAACAAGTTCAGATAGTTAAGCCTAAATAGAAAAAGGACGGATGGGATGACCATTGCACTACCAAGAAGAAACAAACAGAGGTTGCAGAGAGTTTTCATTCTATCATCTACTTGGTCTCTAATCTAGCCGTGTGTGTGTCTGATTTGAGGGTTACCCTCTTGAAGGTGCTAGTATTCACTCATGAGCACAACACAAAATTTAATTATATCAAGAGTGAGAATTTTATGATCTACTTTCACGTTCCCTCATGTAACTTCTCTTTCGGGTGAGTAAAACAAATTATAAAAACCATTATTTCACATCCTCTGATCTCAAGCAGAAAGGGACACCCTGAAGCATCTCCAAAACCTTCTTAGGGAATCACAAGTCCTTTGAGTGCATACAGATTACTACTGATAAAATAAAAAAAAACAAAAATCAGAACCCTAGCATTACATTAAATACAAAGGAAAAATGAAACAAGTGAGAGTGGTGTGTCTCAAGGGTTGACACGTGATGGATAAGCTGTCGGTACCAAACTCATAGGAACATATCTGATATGTGTCTTTTGCACATAAGACTTGAGAAGTGATCGTTATCCCATAGATGCAACATATTTTAAAATCCAATGGCATGATTCATCAAAGTCGTGTCCATAAGCACCCTAACAAAATGGAGTGGTTCAAAGGGAAAAATAAGCATATAGCTGAAATTACGAACTCTTAGTTTTGTTTATTCACTCTAATTAATATAATTATGCCCTCTGCTCTTCAAGAAATCTCTCGATGACTTTCTAAAATAAGTAAGCCTACAATGCTTCTGCATTTTTGTTGTCTTTCATGTCTAGAGTATAGTACAGAGGAGCTGGTGAAGAAACGCAGCACTAAAACAACTATGAAAAGTGGAGGGATAAACTGTTCTTATTCTTTATTTTTATTCAACTTTAAAGGATGTATATTATAGTTTGCTTTTAGGGGTTATTTCTAGGGTTTTTAGTTTTTAGGGATTTTAGGGGTTTTTATATTTTTTTGTTTATTTCATGGGAACTATTTACAAGTACTATTCATGAGTACTATTCATGGGTACTATTTATAGGGGTAAATTTCTCATTACAAAATTTAAGTTAGGATATATAGGTCATTTTAATTATTGTATGGACATGTAATGTCCTTGGGCATTGAATTATAATAAATAAGGTGTGTGGGGCCTTAAAAGGGTCAATTCCACATGATTTTTAGAAATTAAAAAAGAGAAAAGCTTAGGCTTTTAGAATCCTAGCTTGGGTTTGGAAAAGAAACCCTAGGTTTCTTCAAATTGTGCTTTGTGTCTGGCTTGTTTCTTGCTGATTTTATTGTTCCCCCAAATTTCCCTGCATCAAAAAGAGACATTGTACAGTCCAGCAAATTAATACTTGCAATTTTATTTCACTATGTATGACAAGAATCCAATTGGTGGCCATCAAAATTGAAGTTCCTCCAGGTATTTTCAGAAACAAAACTACCTGTTTTTTAGCATCACAATTCAACCTAAACGTCTCAAGTTCCTAACATATCTCCACAGACGAATTGAGTCACATAAAATTAGTCCGAATTCAGTCGACTACAAGAAATTGGATGCGCTTGAACATTTCCTATCCAATTGAGAGAAAAGGTCTATCATCGGTGAAGAAATTCATACGCAATTAAGGCCTCATTTAAAGTGACACGTTCAAATGGAATCCACGGCTTCTCCCATCCAGGAGGCATTCTCTTCACAGCTACATTGATTCCAGCCAACGGGTCAATGTCTGCAACCTGAATATAAGAACTGAATGTTAATTTAGTCCAGCAAAGCACTCATTCTGGTTTCAAATTATCAAAAGGCCATACCAACAGTCAGAATGCTTACTGGCCAATCTGAACCGAAAGCCAGCCGTGCATTGCTTGATAATAATGAATGGAAAAGATATGATTCTGCATATGCCCTGTCTTGCCCTAGCTTATTTGCAGCACTGTTAGCATCATCCATGAGGTGTTCCGGCTGTCAAAATTGCAGTTCATAACATCAAGCAGGACTAAATACACATTTTCAACCCGTAGATACTTTTTGAGTCAACATGAATCACCCACTTGCCTTGTCTTATTAATGGAAAACTCAGATGCACCCGAGTTTTTGTCTATATATAATTTTTTATGGGGTGTGGTTTGTATAGAGCCAAGGCTCTAAACAATCAAAGTAAAGCGCACCTTCAAATAGTATCAAGAAATGTGACTTCAATACTGGAAATCTTTGTGATAGCCTTAAAATATATTTTCATCTTTAATTATAAAATTTAAAGCTTCAAAAATAGTGCAGATCGAGCAGATCTACGAAAACTTGAAAATTTTGAAAATTGACGGTCCAAAAATGTGTTACAAGATGCCTTATTTCCAAAAGTTGAAATCCATTCACTATTTCCAAAACTTGAAATCCATTTTTTTCTTATGTCCATGCATCTTGATGTCGAGATGATCAATTTGAAGATATTTGGGCAACAAAACAACTGTTCTAGTGAAAGTTTTGAGGTGGGCTGTAATTTGATTGTTTAGAGCCTCGGCTATACATAAAATTTTTTGGTTTTTATTTGACAACAAAATGACATTTCGTAATGTGGTAATAAAGTAGTTTAGAGTTGTAGATAACTGATGAGTTAGGTTCAAATCCCATCACAGAGACTTCTTATTTAAAAAATAAAATAAAATAAAAATTTAAAAACTCATCTGAAGTTTTCCGAGTTAGCTGTTTAACTCAATGATGCAACGTGGTATCAGTAGTGACCAAGTCCATCACCAAGTATGGGTTCTTGAACATTGATATCAAGAAAACACCAAGAAATTTTCTCTTCAAGAAAAGAGAGTGAACTGAAATGACAACAAATGCAGGGAGGCAAGAGTGATCATTCATTGATATATGAATTTGAATACCTGCACAGAAGCAATGACCCCTTGTTTACCAAAACGACTCACTGACTCTGGCAACAAATGCTGAGCATGCTCAATCTGTAACAGTTAAGTTCACATTACACATAGGATTTGGATATCAAAATGTTCTGTTTGATCTGAAACAACTAAGTTCACGTTACACATAAGATTTGGATATCAAAAATCTCTATTTGATCCCTCCCTCCCTCCATCCCTCCCTGGATTTGGATATCAAAATGTTATGTTTGATCTGAAACAGTTAATTTCACATTACACATAGGATTTGGATACCAAACTATTCTGTTTGCTCCCTCCCTCCCAAACCAAACCCCACCTCCCCCCCAACAGAACCCAAAACACCCTAAAGAAATGAAACAAACAATATGAGGAACAAAACATAAGTTTCTGTGTGCCCATAGAAAATGGGGTGTAACTGTAGCAAAATATGCACTGCAATCACAATATATTTCAAGTATCAGATAGTCATACCCTAAATCTCCTGTCTCTGAATCCATTGGTGGCTATCAAAGCTTCATTCAAGTCTAGGATCAAGTCATTAGCTTTATCACCAATGGCATGAATAGCAACCTAAGATGATACCAACAAAAGGTACATAGTATTAACTATCGTTAGGGAAGGTATATCATATTCCAAAGCAGTATGGTACATCATACCCCAAAGGGGCATCCACCAAAAACGGTGGAGATTAAATGTAATAGGGCCACTGGTACAATTATTCAGCTATATTTAATCTCACCCATAGGAAGGTGGACTGATGGTGAATGTCCCTTTGGGGTACTGCATACACTACTTGAAAGGATTATGGCACATTCAGATTAAAACAATTGTACACAACAACAGGGGATTATTTTCTGGACACCACAAGTACCTGAAGTCCTGATTTGTCTGCAAGAATACTGTTGTTTAGAAGCCAGTCTGAATTTGTCACCTGAAGCCCATAATTGGTGGGTTCATCCACATAAGGCTATAGACAACCATGATTACATCTTATATTAGTTAAAGAACGCTTGCCAAAAGAGACTAACTATGGGCTGAGATATCATACACAATATTCCAACTTTATATCATGCACAGTCTATGAAATAATGAAAATAAGTACGTAAAGGGGAATCAAAGAAAAACCACTTAGCAGTAAATAATGCAAGTTATATCACCTCATAGAACAATGCACTGTTGGAGCCTAATGATCCATCAGCGAATGCTTTGACACCTCCCAGAAAGAGCCACTGACTCAGAGCCCGGCCTGTGTGTTTCAAAGTATCCTGACAAAAATGACAAAACAACTAACACAACTTAAAATTGGAATTTCAAGGAAATATATCTTTTGGTGACTGAGAGGAAAAAGCATGTAAGATACATAAACTTCCGAGATATATCAAAGTACGGTGTCATGAGGAAAACAGTTTATAGGATGCTCTCATGTCATACTCAATGCTGCAACTTACAACAACCTCTATTTCCTCTATTTTTCGAAAGTAACAAAGTGTATCGCATTGAGATTCTATAAAGGTAAATAGGTACAGAATTGGGACTCAAAACAAAAAGAGTCTCGATCAGTGTCAGTTACTATACAAAATTGGGTTTTTGGCCCTGTTGAAAAGAGCAAGGGTGGCCCAAGTTAAAGAGGTAATTTGCCAAATTACAGATAGGCTAGAAGCATGTACTCCACTCTTGGCTGGGGTATTAGCTCCTGCATTTGCTTCTTTCTAGGTGGGTATGAAGGACACCTGGAGTGAGAAGGATAACTGAAAATTTGCCTTGAAAAAAATGCTCCAAGCTCCATGGGCACAGAGGACCCCGGTGGGCCCACCTTGTAACATTTGTGAGTCCCTTCAAGGAAAAGTTTGGTACCCTGACTTTGATATAAAAGCGTAAGTCCAGTGAGGAGTGCAAGTGTCTCAGCCAGCATAGAGGCCGCCAATAGTTGATAAGATTTCGCCAAGGGAATTTCTGAACACTCAAAACCCTAACCAGATAGGCCTGGGTTTATCAAAGTTTAATTCAATCACATTTGGCCAGGTGGATTCAGAGAGAGGATCCACCTATATCTGTGGGTTTGTAACAATTACTATTGCTCCAGTCTTGCAAGGCCAGTGGAGAAGTACCTGGAGAACACCTTGCAAGATAGGGGCCAAGAGATAACGAATGACCATTGACGTGATACAGTCAAGGAGCCTGGACACCCTTAGCTCCGTGCCTTGGAAGATTCTTCTGTTCTGCTCTGGCCATAGAGCCCAGAGTATCACCAGCATAAGTCGCCAAAGTAGCTGGCATGTTTGGGGGAAAGGCTGAGAACAATAACTTTGGAAGAACATTACAGTGTAGGGTAAGATGACGCAATACAGGCCAAGAAGCTTGAGGAAGGATTACCAGACCGGCGAGGCGACCTTGCAATGGATGAAGAAGTGGTTAATAGATACCCTTTTTAGCATTGAACAGCAATTGGAAAGAAGCAACCACCTCCTTTGATGTGATCAACGGTTTGGGTTTTATTTAGGCCCAGTAACCACTTAGGCCTGGATGTTGGGTGGCACCAAGATAGACCACACCCTTCTAGCTGTGGGTGGGTCTAGGTTTAAGGGAAAAGGTACCTTACAGAAGGAGGACACAGAATTTTCCTCCTGGTGTGCGACTGCACACTATTTTGTCCCTTCCTCAGTATGGTATGAATCATGCATTTAGAGTCTCCATGAAATTGAGAAGTTATACTTCTGCATCATTTAGGTTCTGCTGAAATAGGGCAATCCATGCTATTGTGCCCATCTACTATTTCAAATGGATTGGCTATGGTGGGCTTCTTGGTAAGCGGCAATTGTGAAGCGTCTAGGGAAGGATGATTCAAGGGTACTGTCACCAGTCCAATTATCCCTCCAAAACCTTGTGAGGTCACCCCTAGTTTTGGAAGCGAATGGGCAGGAAAGCTCTGTTTTACATTGCTGGTTGCCTTCTATGCTCCAGATGATCTCGCTGTGGTGGTGCATTTGGGAAACTAACCCCAAGTATCAATATCATAGCGATGCTAAATTCTGACCGCCGTAGATGGTCCTGGTGGCTGGCAACATGCCACCACCACTTGCCAAGGAGGGTGGTAGTGGTTTCATTCAGCCTCCCGATACCTAGGTGTCTACCTATTAGGCAAGAAGACTTTGTCCCACTTGACAAGGAGGTACTTGTGGAAGTTCCCAGTGCCACTCCAAAGGTAATTCTTTATCAAACTTTCCAGCTTTCAAACGATATAGATAGGCACACTAATCAGGTACATTTGGAAGATAGGGATGCTAGCTAGAGTTGCCATGAGAAGAGTCATGTGGCCCACAAAGGAGAGTGTGGGAGACTTGATGCAGTTACATGTACTACTTATTATAAATTTTCACCAGTTTGTACAAATATAGACACAAGATCTTCCACTAAAACCCATGTATCGCCTTGTTCTTAAACCTGCCTCCTCCAGCATTTTACCGTGAGAAACTCGACTCAAAAAGAAATACCAGAAATATAACTTGCCTAAGGAAAACCTGAACTCATGTTCCAAAATAGGCACTCCAAAGCAGCTGAATTCTACAGAAGACTAGAAAATCTGCCTCGAAACACCCTCTTAGACATGGCACACACCATCAAATCTCCTAGTTTGATGGCACACCACTACAGCAGACTAATTCACTTCTTCTCTCTGACTTAGGTGTGTTTCAAAGGTTAGAAGTCTCTGCGTGCAAGGCTTCCCCTCCCTCTCTTCTTAAATCTCTCAAGAAGGAAAGAGAACACACGAAACCCTAGAACCACCCATTTCTATTCAGAAGATGGAATTGATGCATAAAGAGATGGGTACCCTTTATATAGAGATCTATAGGGCTAGAGAAGAAAACAAATCTACTAGTTTCCATTAGATTCAGGAGAGTGATGGCGTTAAAGAGCTTTCTCAAATGTCCATCCATGCTCAGCCATCATGAATTACAGGTGGATCTTGTACCATTATCCTTATGAGAAATCCTACTTCCAACAATCGTCCAATTATATTTGTGTTCTATTTGGAAGCTCCTATGAGAATTCCTAACTATAATTAAATCCCACAATAATTAAATTCTAATTTAACAAGGAACCTCTTTAAATCCAACAAATTTATTTTTATTTAATCACCCTTAAACTATTTTAGAATTTCACTTTAGAGGAGCAATTTAGGGTTCATGCATAATCCAAGGGGACCAACCTTATTCCACACGTTCTCTCGTGGTGGTATGCCAAGGAGCACTCCAGACAAGTGGGACCGATTTGAACTCTAAAACTTAGTGTGTGGCCCTACTTGAGTCGCAAAACTATATGAAAGCTCCATGGAATAAAACCATGCCCCATCTCTCCACACCATTTTATAACCACCTTAATTAACTCCAAACTTGTCCATTTTAAAAACAGAAGTTATTGATATTAATCCACAAATAACCTTTTTAATACCAAAAGACACTTCATATAATTTATATTATTAGATGAAGAAAATTGAATCGTCTTTATTCTCTTGAAAAATATATGGGTTTTGAAATTTATCAAATTCAACCTAGGGCAAAAAATCAAATAGTTCAAATTTCATGTGTTTTTTGATAAATTTCCCTTCCAAATATAATCCAACAAGGATTTTCAAGATTATTTTACAGCAAAAACAAATTTGTATTTGATCAACCTTTAGATATTTTAGAATTATGTATCACTTTAAAGGCTTAATTTGGGCTTCATGCATTATCCAAGGGCATCCACCTTATTTCACATGATTTCTCTAATGGTAGCATGCCACATGGCACCCCCAAACAGTGGGGCACAAGGAACTCCTAAATTGCTTGCATGCACCCTCCTTGAGTTGCAAAACCGTGTGCAAGCCCCATGGAACAGAGCCATGTCCATCACCTTCCTCCACACGGTTCTATAACGACCTTAATTGCCCCTCTGACGAAACAACTAAGTCCAAAATAGTCCATTTCTAAAGCAAAATATTCCATGAATAACCTTGTTGTAAACCCGGAAAAAAACACTTCATATAAATAAGGTGATTAAACAAAGAAAATTGAATAAAGAAAATTAAATCATTTTTACTCTACTTAAATCAATGGAACTAAACCCTCAACCAAGCATTCCATGACTACCCCATGACCAAAACTAAACCCTAAATTAATCCACCAGCCCTTGAGCCATATGTCTCCCATGCAAGGGGCTCATGCTTGGCCTATTAAAGCTAGCCAAGGCATAGAAATGTCAGTCTACAAATAGTTATAGATTCCAAGTGCACTCCCCAAGAACAAGTTTAGGTTCCACTATGCAGACCAAGAATACTTGTCCAGGAGTCCCTAGGTTTCCTCCTTGTTTATCTCAGGAAAAATGCATGCTAATGGTCACATCAACCCAGCAATCTCCAGGATCATGATGGTCCATGGCAACTAGCACCATGCATGCTGTGTACGATTTCATTGCCAAGGTTTTCAGGCACTTGTCCACATAAACTCATCTACATCCTACGCCACATGAGCCTCTTTCATCTTCTTACCACAAACTACCTACAACCGTGGCTATGCCAACCTCAACAGGATACTCATGGACCCTCTGCAGCTATGTGCATCATGGAACAAACCACAAACAGCCCAGGGTGTGGGTTCACTCATCTAGACAAGGCCTTGCTGCATGCCAAACTGAGAATGATGGAGCACCATGTCCAAGATAAAGCCCAGCGCCCTGCTCATGCCCTGCTCTAGCTAGCCAAGTAGAGCAACACCCCAACTCAAAGAGTAATCAATAAAACATAAAAGCATGAGGACACAAACATGTGGAACAAAAAACAGAGCTTAATCCAAGAACTAAGTGTATGAACATTTAAGGCCGCAAAAACCCAGGAGAAAAATCTGGTAGGGGAGCTCAAAACATCTCAACAAGAGCCATAAGTTTTGAATGTGTTCAGGATTAGCCCTGCAAAACATTATGGTATTGTCTGTGTATTGCAGATTAGATATAGCTAGACCATTCTGAGAGCAACTGAATCCAGATCTGCTTTTAAAATGAGACAAGTATCATAAGCATGCAATGTGAAGGACATGCTGGAAGCCTACTGACTCAAACTCTAGTCATATATTGTATGAAAGATCCAAATGTGGCATTCTAGCCTAGTGTTAATAGAGAAATGCTCATGTACCGTCTCCCAAACAGTGAATTGCTATGGAATGATTTGTCTTCATAGCATCTGTTTCAAGTACTTTATGTCTATTCCACTCGTTTGAATCTAGTTCTTCTACCATTTCCAATATTTTGCTACCAGATTTAGTAGTTGGATCTCGATCCCAAATTTTAAAATTTATGAAACTTGCCATTAATGCAGATGATTTTAAAAAAAAACTAAGCTTTTTAGCGGCTCTTGGAATGTTTAAGAAGAACCAAATTATCAGACATCTTTTAGAGATCTATTTTTGAGAGCCATGACAAGCTTTTCTTCTTTTCCAGATGGCTTTGTGGGGTCACCCATCTCTCCATCATTCTCACACAAGCATGCCAAACTTCAGTACTATGGTTGGATTTGGTAAACAAGCGCTAGTTTAAAAGAACTGTAGAGCCTTCCCAAGTTTGCATTTCACTTTACCACCATCAAAAATAAAAAAATAAAACTGAAATGGTTTGCTTTTAGTTTACATTAAATAAAGAGTTACTTCTATTTTAAATATTCAGAAAATTATCGAAAGTTTGATAGTTGTAAAATAGGTATGCCAAGGAGCATAAAAGAGAGGAAAATGACAGAAGGATTTAGCAGAAAGAACAAAAAGATTTAGCAGAAAGGATGCTTGACATACAACCAAGCGAGACCATGTCGCCATAGGAAAAAATAAGCAAATCCTGATAAGCATATTCCCAGTAGAATCAGCCCAGCTGTAAACATCTGTTAAATAAAACAGACCCAAAGCATGCTTAAGTCAATAGTTTGAAGCAATTAGAAGAATATATATGTTTCCATGAAATAATTTTTTTCATCAAAGAATTTCGCATCTGCACTATATAAACTGCAATTCGAAGAATATATTTATTTTCCATGAAATAATTTTTTCATCAAAGAATTTTGCATCTGTACTATATTGACAATTTTTTTACCACATAAAAATTAAAGGAAGGAATGAGGAAAGAGGTGCTGTTGTCAAGGGCTCTTTCCCATTTATACATATAACTTTAAATGCCTGCTATTTTATTATCATCCCTCAGTTAACATGTTTGTTTTGGGTACCCTTGGGCATTAGGATTAACATATGTATGGTTATTAATCAAGAAAAAATATATCTTTTTGGGCAAGTTAAGAGAAAAGAGAGAGAGAGAGAGAGAGAGTATTGCATCACAGAAACTAGCATTCTTCAAAAATCAGGGTAACATGAGGTTTAAAGTAGTTTTACCTTTAAAATCCTCCCATGACAGTTCTATTGATACACCAGGATAGAATCTACCAAGATCAACTACTGTTGTCACTCCCCTACTAAGGGCAAATCTGCTTGCTCTTAACATGGCATTCCTCCTCTCAATGATTGAGATCTCAGGTATACAATTAACGACGAGCTTCATGGCAGAATCAACCAGCAATCCAGTTGGTTCTAAGAAAACAGATAACATAAAAAACCTTTCTAATTCTAGAATAAATTCATAATTGATGCAATCATAGGTTCCATTACAAAGATTCACTTCAGCAGATTCCATATTCATGGTACACAGGCCATGCATATCAATGCTATGCATTTAAAATAGAGCTTTTAATGAAAAAAGGTAAAGGTAAGATGATCATTTACCAATTTGTAAAACATTGAACATGTAAACAATTAATCAATAGGACTTTCAGAGAGAAATCAGTAATATATTTAGCACAAAGAGTTAAGATCACTAGCAAGTTTCTAGAGAACATAGTTAATAGAAGATTCTCCAAATGACAATGTCTGGGGGGACAAGACTTTATTTTCAACCAAAGTAGTTGAAGGCAGACTCAACTTCTATTTGCTCCAAAAAGTTGCTTTTGGACTCCCTTTGGTAGTCACGGCATAAGAGGCTTCAAGTCCCTGTTAACTTATGCCTCCCAAAAAACAAGGCACAACAAAAATCATAACATCCTTGTTCTCATAACTGGACCATAAAAAGTTGCATTGCAATTTAAAGGAACGTAATTAAGTTATTAACTGATGCAATGCAGTTTCAAAGAGCATAATCAAGTAAAAGCAAGTGATTCAGAGTTATAATGAACAATCAAATCAAAGAACCTAGCAATCAATAAATACCTTGATTGGAACTTGAGACATGTTATGATAAAGGTATTATTACTTAAAAATTCATAAAAACTAGTACAAGCTTTTATGAATTAAAATAAAAAATTTATTCAGCATAAACTACCATTTATAAACCACAGTTCTAACACTCAGAATCAGGTGTTGGATCAGACCTATACTTACCGACCTTGATCGGCCAAATTGGGCAATCTTGGATCAGCCACATCAGTGATCCAATAGAAAATTAGAAAGAAAAGGGAAAAGAATAAAAAACGATTGCTTTCCCATCTATAATATGTTTGTTTGATGATTTAAATCATAAAACAAACATAGTATAGATGGAAAATTATGCAAATTAGAGGGAATAGGGCTGATTCCCAATACTGATTGGAAATCAGCTAGGATATCCTCCGATTCCGATCCATCAGCGAGTTTTGGACCACTGACCTAAACAAAAACAACTATATTTTGAAAAGTCACATATCGAACAGTGGGAAAACAAAAATGGTAAAAAATTTCAAGAAATTACGGTCAAAATATGTGACATGGTACCTCCATCTGCAGTTCTAATTATACTTCCACCTACTGGATCTTGTGTGTACTTAGAAACTCCAGCATTCCTAAGTGCCACTGAATTGGTCAATCCCATATGGCCATCCATCCGTGATAGCCAGACCTGCAAGTGATCTTGTCATAAAATAATGGGCAACCCGTGGTAATTGTCCACCATTGAAGTGGGAACTCTTACAGGATTGTTGGGTGTGATATCATCAATCCAAGATACTGTAGGTAAGTCTCCCCCCCAAAGATCATTATTCCACCCACCACCCAAGACCCAAGAATCCTTTTCTTTCCCTAGAGAACATTACAAAAATTATCTTGTCAGTGACAATATAAAAGAGCAGGTCAATGAAAGCAGAACTCCAAAGCAAAAAAAGAGAATGCAAGTAACTATTTCTTTAAGAAATTTTTTTTCAGGATATAGAATTGAGTTACAGATTACATTCACATTGTGCAATTCAGCCAACCATTGATATGCCTTCTTTAACTCCTAGCGCGCACATTGGAGCAAGACAAGGCCCCATATAGACACCTACTTTAGCATACTTGATTCCCTTCACTCACTAATTGTTTATTATTTTTTGAGAAGTGATAATTCTAATAGAGAAGGAAACAGACAAGATAATAAAATGCATCTAGATTGGTAAAAAATGTCTCAGAGAATTACTCATAGTCATGTAAGAAATCTCAAAGAACTATCCTAATTGAACCAAAGGCCAATGGAAGCCACTTATCATATAATACCTAATTCTAATGAGAAATTTTCCTTCTTGGAAAAGAGTGCTACCAAAAGTTACCTTTTGTAGCTTCCTTGACCTTTGATGCAAACTCATCTTTGCTTTTCACACCATGTAGTTCCACCTGTGCCATCTGCTTTTAAACAAATAAATACAATTAGCATTCGAATCAATAATGAAACATTGCAAGTTTGTCAAATTTGCAAAGCCCCAGCGAGTTCAGTCGTTAGTGCAACATCAAAGCCCTCGTTGTTGAGGGCTTTTTGCTGCTGCCCAAAAGCCGCTTTGCGAGTGCTTTTGGGGAGAGCACTTAGACAAAACACTTTGAGTCTCAATAGAAGCATACTCCTATAGAAGTTTAAAAAACAACAGCTAGAAGTAGAACAGGATGCATTGTGTAGAGCAGGCTATTGAGTTAACATGTCAGCTAAATTTTTCAAACAAATCCAACTGAAGCATATATATTGAGGCCATGAAGATCATTAGATAACACACAAATGGATCAACTTATGAAAAAACTCAATTGTAACCTCAAACGTGTCTTGGATCAAAATGATAAAAGTAATTGTTGAAATGTGATGTTAAGTTTTTGTGTGCAGAACTGTGCTATCGCATCCATATTTAAATTGGGGAAACTAAAGGAATCCAAGTGTCATGCTGCATTCATATTTCCCTCTATAATTAGATCATGCAATGACAAGTTTTTACCACATAAAGTTATCAATTTCGAATATTGTTTGTAAACTGACAATGGATTGCTGTTGCTAAAACTCCTTATTCTATACTCTTTGTTTTTTTGCTTTCAGCGCTTTGACTTTTGTCTTCAATAGATAAGAGGTCAATATCCTCAATGAAATGAAATCATCTTCTGCCCTGCGTGCAAATGAACTCTTGAGATCACCCATGTTTTACGCTGTCAAAGCACCAACATATATTTTTCTCGTATGGAAAAATAACTAATAATGCACAACACAGATATATTTTTCAAGTTTAATGGTTGATATGGCCAACATAGGTTCAATTTATATACTTGGATCAAAGTTGGGTTCTGTACCACTTAATATGGAAATAATAGGA
Organism: Amborella trichopoda; assembly: GCF_000471905.2. The sequence goes on along the minus strand of NW_006499948.1, from coordinate 2,216,650 downwards.
AATCTGAAGAATGGGCTCAATACATAATGAACATGTTCTCCATTGCAAAATCAGATTTTGACCCTACGATTCAATTCATTACGCATTGAAGAGCACAATAGATAGAGAAAACGCTATCCCACGAGAAAAAAAAAGGAAAGGGAAATTCGACATCCACCTCCTTTGGCAACTAGTAGTAAAAGAAAACAAGTTAGGACCTGCAAGCTTCAAAAACTGAACTTGTTCTAACTTCTAATTGATAACTAGCAAGCTTAGCAACATCTCACAACCTGCAAGCCTCCAGGAATAAAGTGTACATGCGAGTCAATAAATCCAGGAACCACCACTTTCCCTTTAATATTCAGTTGTTGAGTCCCATGGCCTATGAAATCCTGAAACACAGAATCATACTGATATTATTAATCACAAAGAACAATGACAACATCTGCACACCAAGAGAAGTAAAGACGAACATCGTTTCCATGATTTAACAAATTTACTAAAAAGAAACCAGATACAATATTATCATTCAACAAAGTTATTAAGAAAAAATGCACCCAATTCCATGATTCAACAAGTTTCCTGTAAAGTACTGCTTCACAAAACTTATTGCAAATTATAAACGAAGACAATTAAAAACCATTCAAATTAAACAAAATGCACAAAGATGAATTGGGTTGTTTTGAGTAACAAAGCAGGTTCAAATTCCAATATTTTCCACCATAAAATCCTTAAAAAATAAATAACATTATAGAATATGAATTGGGTTGTACTGGGTTTGAGCCCCCCGCATGATTCTCAACTAAATGAAACATTAAGAAAAAAGGAATTGGGTTGGTTTATCATCAACCCACCTGGACAGAGGAATAATTCCCAACATGGAGAATCCTGCTATCTTGAATGGCCATGGCTTCAGCAAAAAGAAGAGAGTGATGGCTTGTAAATATGGTGGCATTTGTGACTACCAAATCCGCAACCTTGGAATGGGTTCTTCTCATTAGAACTCGAGGTACCCATGTAGCTGTAAAACACCATTTATTTGTAAGGAACAAAAGAATGCAAGACCAAGACCAAGACCAAGACAAAAGACACATTTACAGAGAGAGAGAGTATTCACATGAGTGTTTTAGTAAGATGGCGATTGCGGCAGTGAAGCAAATGGAGAATAGGAACAAAAAGCTTCGAACTTCCATTAAGCAAGGAAGGGGCATGACGAGACTTGCAGTGGATTTGCGCGTTTTGCCGAAAAGATTCTACCGTCCCCGTGGGAGCTCACTAGATTCGCTGTAACTTTTTGGGTTCATATAAAAAAATTTGGTAAATGATATAATGCAAGAGTATAATGTACCCGCACTTCTAAAAAATCATAGTTTTGGAATATGTACGATCCAATGGTTAAAAAAGCGGATTAATGACCCGGACAAACGTCTCAAAAACCGATTAAAATAGGTGAATCGGCGATTCGGATAAAAAATCGATTAAATGGGTCAGATTAAAGCTTTAAAATAATTTGAAAAGATTATTAAAATTCATTATAAATATTATTTTTTAAGAATTCAATAAGAAATAAAGGTACTCCATTAAGAATTTTCATTTTTTTATGTGAATATACGAATATTGATATGTTCTTTCCCTGCATGAGCTAGTATTTACCATTTAATTTACATCACACAAAAGAATAAATATAAAATTATTATGGAATAAGTATATCCACATACATGGACTATAATAAAGCATACAATTAGTAATATACGAGCTAAAAATAAAATGACAGGCGACATTGTTCTTCTTCTTAGTCACGCTGGTACTATTGATTGAATTCGTTTGACAATTCATTGATTCGATCTAAAAACGAATCCTTGATATTAGTGATAATATGTTGGGGCAGTTCATGTAGTTATATTTGTTGTTATTTGTTATTGCAAAATACTTCTATTGACAATAATATTTTCGTACATATCAATTACAAACAAACAGGATAATATAATAAAAAATGTAAGTTCCAAATATGGCGACAACTCAATTATCAAGAACATACATTTTTTGCATTAAAAATTTAATAATAAAATTGAAAATATGCAAGATAATATAATTGTCATACATGACACGATTTTTTTACAATGATATTCACTTTAATTCCTCGCAATAATACAATTTAACAACATGTATTTTTTGCGTTCAAAATTTTATAAATTGAAAATACATTTTTAATGAAAAATTACATTAAAAATATAATACAGTTTTGCATTAGAAATATAATAACATGTATATTTTTGTATAAATATTCTATCAACATGCAATTTTTTCAACAAAAACTTTAACAATAAAAATTAAAAATATGGTTTAATACCTCATGATAATCAAAACCTGGTCACTATTTTCACATCTTTTCGGAAAATCACGATTTTTCAAAAAAAATCGATCATGTACTAAAAAAAATAAAAAAATAAAAACAATTCTTCACAGAGCCACCTAACATCAGTCATTCCAACTCAAAAATACATTAACAACAAATTAAAAAAATACAATTGAATTAAAAATATAATAACATGCATTTTTTTGCATAAATAATCTATCAACATACAATTTTTTCAACAAAAATTTTAACAATAAAAATAAAAAATATGGTTTAATACCTCATGATAATCAAAACCTAGTCACTTATTTCACATCTTTTCGAAAAATCACGATGTTTCAAAAAAATCGATCATGTATTAAAAAAAAAAAAAAACAATTCTTCACTGAGCCACCTAACATCAGTCACTCCAACTCAAAAATGCATTAACAACAAATTAAAAAAATACAATTTTGCATTAGAAATATATTAGCATGCATTTTTTTGCATATATAATCTATCAACGTACAATTTTTTCAACACAAACTTAAACAATAAAAATTAAAAATATGGTTTAATACCTCATGATAATCAAAACCTGGTCACTATTTTCACATCTTTTCGGAAAATCACGATTTTTCAAAAAAAATCGACCATGTATTAAAAAAAAAACAAATAAAAACAATTCTTCACAGTGCCACCTAACATCAGTCATTCCAACTCAAAAATGCATTAACATCAAATTAAAAAAATACAGTTTTGCTCTAAAAATATAATAACATGCATTTTTTTGCATAAATAATCTATCAATATGCAATTTTTTCAACAAAAACTTTAACAACAAAAATTAAAAATATGGTTTAATACCTCATGATAATCAAAACCTGGGCTCGATTTTCACATCTTTTAGGAAAATCATCATTTTTCAAAAAATTCAATCATGGATAAAAAAAAAAAAAGTACATCAAACTCAAACAATAAATATTAAAAATATGGTTTAATACCTCATGATAATCCAAACCTTGTCACTATTTTCACATCTTTTCGAAAAATCACAAATTTTCAAAAAATTCGATCATGGATTACAAAAAAAAAAATCTGTTCTTCATAGTGCCACCTTACATCAGCCATTTCAACTAAAAAATCTACCTCCAAACAAATAAATTACATCCAATTGAGTACATGTTTTGATAAACAACACTATAAGGAATCAAAACCCTAAATTATGACCATTATCATCAATAAATCAAATCAAATCGATTAAATTGAGCAAAAAAAAAAAAACGCAATTCAACAATGAGAACAATCATTGAATCTAAAAAATGAAGCTCAAATTGAATAAATCAGATTAAATTGAATACATCTGATTATAAACAAGACTATAACGATTCAAAACCCTAGAAACCTAACACATTATTTATAATATATCGTGAACAATAGAGCAAAAGGTAGAAAAAAAAAAAATAAACAGGCTTAATTTTTTTTTTCACAGACATCACTGTGTTATTCTAAAAACTCAGGCTGTAATTGAGTAAATTAAATAAAATTGAATATGGTAAATGATAAAAGACACGATAAAGACTTAAAACCCTACAAATTTAACTGATTATTTTTAAAATATGGACTGAAATTGATCAAATGGTGGAAAAAAAAAAACGCAGAGTTCTTACGTGGTTTCGTGAACCCGTGGCTTCAATCTCAAAATTAATCTGTTTTTCTGAAAGATAATCATAAATTCGCAACAGACATTTCTAATGAACACATTTACAATCAATATGCCTAAAACTTTTCACAGATTCATGCCCTATTTGGCATGAAACAAAACGAAAAGTGGAAACCCTAAAACCCGCAACTTTCATGATCCAAAAAATTGAAATTTTTCCACCATTTAATGCATTAAAAGGCTGAAAAAAGTGCATAAAGCCTGAATATTCGATCACATGGCAAAAAAAAGAAGAAAAATGATAAAAAAAAAGGACAAAATTTGATGAAACCCGTGAAGAACACTGTGCAACCTGCGTTCGTCACGGGACTCGCCGATTCGGTACAGTGAATCGGCGATTCACTGTACAGAATCACTCGATTCTCTCTAAAATCAGGCGATTTCGTGTAAAATACCGGAATCGACATAGACTGTGCCGATTCTCGAGTCGAACCGGGCGAGTCCGGTTCGACTCGACGTTTTTTAAAACACTGGTATGACCCTAAATTTTGTACACATTTTTTTTTTTTCATCCTCATAATCAATTGTACGAATTTTGTTTTTTTCAATTTGCACCCTATGGTCAAAATTAGTACCCATCCAATAATAAATCTCGACCATCCATGTGGTGAATTTCAAGAGCTAGACCTTAACAAATTCAAAATCACTTTTTTTTGTTTAGCATTATTAATCTAATGATGATAAAGCTATATAAAATTTCAAGATTTAGACCTTAACAAATTCAAAACCATTTTTTTTTGTTTTAGCATATTATTAATCTAATGATGATAAAGCTATACAAAAATTTTGGGAATAAAAAAAATCCTTCTGAGGTCTATATCTAACCATCTCAATAAAGTGGACGGCTTATATTAATTGGGCTAGAATGAAAACTTTCTAGAGCATTTTTTCAAAAATTTTCTTTTTTATGATTGTTCTTCAGAATGAAAAGAGTGTACATTTAAAAATTTGTGTCAAACAAATGTGTCTGACATGGTTTTTGAAGATGATTGCATTATACAACTATACAACTGTTACATGAAATCATTCCCCTAAAAATTTAAGGGAAAGTGTTTAATATGACCATTGACTTTTTTGTCATAATTAATCTTGACAATTGGATGTGAAATTGGGTGGCTGCATTTATTTATTGACCAATCTCAAAGTTCAAAAGAAATTTTCTTGAACTTTGTGAACTTCCAAGCTATCTGATTTCACATCGGATGGCTATAAGTAATTGTGACCTTCTTGTTTAGAAGGGAAATGGTCTCATTGTATACAATCCCAAAATTTAAATTTCCCTATTAAAAACAGATAAATGTGGTAAATATCTTAGAATTGACAAGGTAAGGGCATGCTCGGAAGGACCCGTTATCGATAGTGGTAGTTTACTAATTCATTAAAGTTCATTTTAAGGGTGTGATTTCTATAAGGTTGCAATCTTAAGCAATCCAATTAAGTCGCACATCCAAATTTTATCATAGCATGTAATTTTGGTGTAAAATATTTTTAGGATTATCTAAAAATTTATTTTATATCTAATTATAAAATTTTAAATTCCCAAAATGATTAAAATTAAGTAGATTTATAACATATGGAAATCTTGAAAATAGAGGGTCTAGATAATGTGTTGCAAGATGCATTGTTTCTCACTCTCAAAATCTTCGTTTTTTTTTCTTTTCTTTTTTTTCATATCCATAATTTTTTATGTCGAGATGATCAATTAGAGGGTTTTTGACATTAAAACAACCGTTTCCAATAGACTTGTAAGCCACACTATGAAGCTCTGGGAGAGAGTGACTAAGCAACGATTGAGGTATGAAATGAGTGCATTAGAAAACCAATTCGGTTTTATGCCAATGAGGAATTTAGGGTGAACGAAGAATATAGTACCTCAAGATTTAATTTAGTGGGTATCAGAAAAGAAATGAGTCTTCAGATACTATATCGCCTTGGTGAGAGACATGGACGAGGAAATGCTTATTAATGTGCGAACAACTAGTAAAGAGACAAATAAATTTTCAGTGACATTAGGTCTACATCAGGGGTCAACGTTGAGTTTTGTCACAACCCCGCCCCTTGACCCCTACCGTACCAGCCGGAGGGCAACAGAGTGCGAGACGGCGACCAGAAGTAGCGAATGCCACTCAGGTGAGAGTGCACTCAACTCTTTTAGAAAGGCGGAATCAAAATAAACCACAAAAGAAAACAACAACCCAAGCACAAGGGTACAAAGAACTGGACAAAATAAAACCAATTTATATATATACAGGCTCTAAAATTTTATTTACAATCATGTCCAAGGCACTACAAGCTCAACAACAAAAGTACAAGATTGCAAACAAAACAACTATAAGGCCACCACCATTAGACACCTACAATCACGATAAAAATTTTCTTGCCAAGTTGAATCTTCAACTGCCAATCATGATATACCCAACCGCCCGCTTTCAAAAACCACAGGCTATCACTCTACACAGAGAAAATCAAAGGAATGAGCTATAAATCCCAAAAGTAGATCAAACATCATGTAATACCGCCTATATAATATCATTTATAACCATCCCCCAAGATTTATATAGGTGTCATAACATGGAGCCATGTAGCACAATTCTTTAGCAATGGTGGAAGAAATGTAAATCGAATGTCAGAATATCATACATCACATGAGCTAACAGTCTACCACATCTTTTCATCAAAATAACAGATTAGTAAAACAGGTAAAATACGTAGTTCATACAGGCAATCCTAGTGTCGCCTACTCCCGAAGTAGAAGTCAAGCCAATTCTGTTATTTGGGACTTCTAACCAGACTCAGGAGGGAAGACAATGACAAATTGATGACCCATTTTGTAATGTATTCACACACACACAATCCCCAGCGCGTTTTGGGGGCTTTTGATAGGTTGTGGCCTTGCAATATGCCTTTCTGGCGAGAGGGTGTTATACTACCAATAGGTAACCCAATGTGTAGTGCCCATAAAGATTTGGGGGGCACGCATTGATATTCATATCCTAACTCCCTTCCTATCATCGGGAGTCAGGGGAAGATCTTAACTGCTGCATAACGTTCTTATTATATTACAACAGATTACACTACCAACGGATGACCCGTTACGTAGTGCCTCATAATATAGTCTCAGAATCTCATACTGCACTACCAATGGATGTTCCATTGCGTAGTGCTTCACATCATGTTCTTATCATGTCAGATCCCACCACCAATGGATATCCCATTGTGTAGTTTTTCATAACACATTCTTATCATATGCATGTCTTATTACAATCATGCACATGCATATCTTATAAACATTCATTCATGCCCAAGCATGACTCATCACAATTATTCAAGAGTTCACGAGCATTCACTATATCATAAGCATGCCTCATTCCAACTATGCATATTCAATAATTCATAACAGGACAGAGTTTTCAGTATGATAACCGCTCAGAAAAATTAGCCTAACTTCTAATCCATAGAGAGTTTTGTCATGGTCCCAAAACCAATTTGAAAATAGATTCATCCACCTTTTATTTAGAAGTAGTTTAACCTTAATCAAAGACATATTGTTCAGTGAACACCCTTTCGTAAGATATATAATGATTTTGAAAATTCATTGTAACTCCCAACAGTGACATATTTATACAAATAGGGGCATACTTCCCCAACTATTAAGAATTTGAACATGGTTCCAAAACCAAATTCAAAGTATACATACCCATATTTCATTTAAAAGTAGTATGAGCTCATTTGAACATCATTTGGTAAGTAAACCGTTCAGTACAAAATATGTAATAGTTTTGGAAATTCACTGCAACTCATAACAGTGATATATTGATACATACAGGGGCATAATTCCCAAACCATTAAGAGTTTCAACATGGTTCCAAAACAAAATTTGAAGTAAACATACCCATATTTCATTTAAAAGTAGATTGAGATCATTTGGACATAATTTGGTCAATAAACAGTTCAGTACAAAATATGCAGTAGTTCTAAAAATTAACTGTAACTCACAGTAGTGACATATTTATACAGACACGGGCATAATTCTCAAAGCATTAAGAATTTCAACATGGTTCCAAAATCAAATTAGAAGTACACATTCTCATCTTGCATTTCAAAGTAGATTAAGATCATTTGGACACGATTTGGTCAGTAAACAATTTAATAAAAGCCATGTAATAGTTTTGAAAATTCACTGCAACTCACAACAGTGATATATTCATACAAACAGGGCATAGTTTCCAGACCATTTTCAACATGGTTCTAAGACAAAATTCGAAGTAGACATACTCATATTTCATTTAAAAGTAGTTTGAGATCATTTAGACACCATTTGATCAGTAAACAATTCAATGCAAAATATGCTATAGTTTTAGAAATTCACTACAACTCACAACAGTAACATATTCATACATACAGGGGCATAATTCCCAAACCATTAAGAATTTCAACATGGTTCCAAAACCAAATTCGAAGTAGTCATACCCATATTTCATTTAAAAGTAGTTGGAGATTATTTGGACACCATTTGACTTGTAAACAGTTCAAAAGTTCTTAGAAATGTAGTTTATAGTTTAGCATACTTTAGAAAATAACCCATAACTTCCAAGCCAGGATGGACATTGACTCAAGGTATTTTTCATTTTAAAATAGAGGTACAAGGATATTTTTCCATAAGCAACAAAAATAATTTCCATGCTCAATTTATCATGCCAATAAGAATCACAATCCTGGAAAAACGAGCACATTCTAACATAAATTTCATAACATGCAGCCACATCCTTATTTCAAAAATCATGCTTATAATCAAAACTATAGGGACATAAATGTTAGATCTACTTACATGCACCCAACAATGTCCCAAAAGCCCCACACAGGCCAAGTTCACAAGCTCCAAAAAATGGCTCCAAAAGGTTGAGATTCTAAGTGTTTGAAAAAGGGGACTCATGAGTGAGAAAGAGCAAAAGTCCTAGGAGGGGTGAGAAGAGCAGTATTTATCAATCAAGAGGGGGAGGCAGCTGGCAGCTGGCAACCAAGAGGCTACAGGTGGCAGGCAGTGACATCCAAGTGGCATATATGGCACCCAGGTTGCCTACTGTGGCATCAAAGTGGCAAACATGCATAAAAGTTCCCTAGGCATCCATGCTTGACAGCAGCGCTCACAGCAATGTCGTGCTCGACGACATTCTCTTTCTTCGTCGCTCCATGCTGCCTTACACGCATGATGGCATCCCTTGCATGCACGGCAACTTCTTCTCTGTCCAAGTCACGCACGGTGGCATCCCTTGCATGCATGGCAGCTTCTTGTCTATCCAAGTCACGCATGACAGCATCCTTTGCATGCACGACGGCTTCCTCTCCTTCTGACTCATACTGCCGCGCGTGCTTCCTGCCGTGTGCCTTCTCTGTCGCTTCTTCTTACTGCCGCGCGCGTTCTCTACTTCTTCTTCTTACTGCCGCACATGTTCTCTGTTTCTTCCTCTTACTGTTGCACACGTTCTCTGCTTCTTCTTCTTACTGTCGTGCACGCTCTCTGCCACGCGCTCTTTGCCGTGCACGACGATGCTTCACGCACAGCAGCACTTGTGCACAACGGCGCTTCTTTTCTTCTCTCTCTTTCTGTCGTGTACTGTTGTGTTCTTATTGCCACACAATTCCTCAAGGCGAAAAAATATCGGCCCTTACAAGTTTATACCACTTTGTCTTAGTTATGAATGACTTAATTAGGCATCTACAGGATGAGGTACTCTGGTACCATGGTATATGTTGTTTATGGATGACATAGTGTTGATCAATGAGACGTGAAGCGGCATCAACACAAAGTTAGAACTTTGGAGGGATGCTCTACAATCTAAAGGTTTTAAAATTAACCAGGCTAAGACAGAGTATATAAAATGCAAGTTTTGCAATAATAGGAGTAGAGATGAGGAAGTAGTTAATATTGATGGTCAATAAGTACCAAAAAGAGTGCACTTTCGATATTTTGGGTCGATAATCCAAGAAAATAGAGAGATTGTAACATATGTCGCACATAGAATTAAAACTGAGTGAGTAACGTGGAGATATGTAACTAGAGTTTTATATGATCGCCGCATATCAATGAAGCTAAAGGGCAAGCTTTAAGATCGTTGTGAGCCTAGCTTTGCGTTATGGGACGCACTGTTTAGCAGTCAAGAAACAACTTACCCATATGATGAGTGTAGTTGAGATAAGGATGTTGAGATGGATGAGTGGCAAAACAAGAAGAGATAGAATTCAAAATAAATAGATTCAGGAGAACTTAGGGTTGGCTTCAATAGGCGATAAGATATGAGAAGGTAAACTTAGGTAGGCTAGCCATGTGCAACACAAACCTAGTACAATGCCTATTAAGAGGTACAAGTTAGTTCAAGTGGAAAGAAATGGCAAAGCGTAGGCCCAAAAGGAAATAGTTGGAAGTAGTGAGAAAATATATGGGGCTTATGGTCTTGCTAAAGATATGCCCCTAAGAGCAGAATGATGGACCAAGATTCATGTAGCCGACTCTAAATAATTGAAAAAAAGATCTAATGATGATGATGATATGCATTGCCAATAATAAAGTTACATTTTATATGCATTACATATAAGTTTGTGTTTAGAAAAGTTACTTTTACTTTATTTAAAGTAATATTATGAATGCAACAAGTTTTTTCTTTAGCTAGAAATAGATAAAAAAAAAATTCACCTAAAAAACGAAATAGATAAGATACCTTAAAATTACAATAAAAAAAGTTAAATAATTAAACAATATTAAACACTATAACGCAAAAACCAAATAGCTAACAAAATAACAACGTATTTGATGACAATTAATCTTATTAAGAGCATATTATCTTCTGTGACATTAATATATTTTGTGTAATATTTTTTTGTTATTACTTGGTACCTCATTTTATATATAATAAAAACAACTTTTAAAATGTAAAACTACTTATATCTCAAATAATTTTGTGAGAGAAATTGCTAAACAACAGATAAGTGATGATTAAGACCAGTTTTTATTAAAGCAATGAATTATCAATGATAACGAGTATACCCAAACAAGCTATTATAGTTTGCGGTACAAAAAATATAGTCTAGTTTTTGTGCATTTGCCACCCCACCTGTTTATTACAGTAGGGGGTTTTTATGAGTCAACATACTCATATTTACAAATGTGGTCCCCGCTAAAATCAATCTTAAAGATAGACAAAAATATTCAAATTTTTAGGGATTCATTATCTAACAAAGATGATCATGAAAATACAGAAAAAAAATATAATATATATATATATCTATATATATATGTTATTGAGATTTTTTGTGCGCCATCCATATATACTAACGCCTGGTGCACTTTTAGATAACATACATCTTAAAGATGGACGTATGTGGGTTAGCAAGCCCTTAAGCCTACGGACTCATATAAAACATTTTGTTTACTATATGTGTCCTTCCTCCAAAATTTATTTTAAAGATCGGTTTTGAATCTCTAATATGAAAGCTCAATAAAGATCGATCAACTAAATTTCGTAAAAAAAGGAAATAACTGTGGAAATTTCTTCACAAAGCATCATATTTGAACCATTTTTTGGAGTAAAAAAAGATGGATCCACTAAATCCATGTAAAGCTGGGTGGACACATGAGTCTAGGGACTCACAGTAGAGTTTTCCCTAAAAATATCTCTGATTTTTGCTATGTTTTATTTGTCTCAAAAAAAAAAAAAAATCATACTCTATGCTTGTGTCTCCGTAATTTTTTCCAAGATAGTCCAGGTTCGAAACTTGAGTAACCGAACCAAGGCCTTTTCTTCTATCTTAGAGTGCGAAAATTTGAAGTTCCAAACCAATTATTGCATAATTGGCGTGGTTCAAAACCTCTGCGCACAAGTTCTTCTATAGCCCAAAAGAAAAGAGGCAAAGTGTGTACTCTTGTGGGAGCACATCGCATATTTAATCTCTCGAATAAAGCTCCTATATAAATCGAAAATCTAAATTTTTCTTTTGAAAATAATCAATGTGGTGATTCTAAAAGGAATCCTAAAATTTTATATAAAATATATTTTAGTTGAGAGGCAGCTTAGAAAGTTAAGAACTTAAGATTCTTGATATTAAAAACACCGAATAGCATGAATGTTTTGTATTGGTCACCGGATAGGCCCTTATTAATGGAAAAAAAATATTTGATTTCTGATTTAAATAGGTACCTTATTCAAAGGACTAAGTTTACAAAGTGCTTCCACAAGAACACACTTTATTGAAATTCCAAACTACCTCAATTATGAACAAAATTATGTCTGGAACTTCAAACTCTGAACTATTGAGTGAACCAAAGAGAAATAAAAAGGACCCCGGGTTGGAACTTGAAGTTTTGAAAAGTAAGTGTCTTGAAAAATATAGAACATTTTTTTTTAACAAAATACCCTACTTGTTCCATATTCCGAAAAAAAAAATTGAAATCGTATGGCTCAGGTCACTTGAGTCAAATGACGTTCGGAACCAACTACAAAGTTGGTTGGGAAGTATTTTGTAAAAGAAACCCAAAGTACCCACTTGTTATGGAGTTCCAAACCCAGAACCCTGATTCTAATGTAAAAATCAAGAACCAAGAAAGAATGGTGTTTAGTGTTTATATTATTTAACTTGGATTACTAAGCAAATTTACCAAACTAACCCTAGTTCTTTAGGATTTCGAATTCAAAACATGCATATTTTGAGTAGTTTGTAACAAATAAATGAATAGGTACTTTAGCAAAATAAATTTTTAAATGAGGCTTTGTTATAAATTTATTGACTATCTAGATGCTCTAAAATGTGAATGTCATAAAAAGGATGAGGATGTTTTAAAAATATAATTAAAACAAGCAAAGACTCCAATTAATTTCTTTACCGGAGAACATCACACTCGGGGCCAAATTGATCCATGTATTCAATATAATAGAAACACAAGTTTTTCATATATCATATATTGGGAACGGAATAGTGCCAAGAGTTTAATTCCTTGTTATAATTTATATTGACCAAATAGTACAACAAAAGTAAATAAGGCCAATTACCCTTGATTCTAGCCTCTAGACCTATACATTCGTTTCTAATAAGAAAGATATACAGATATATTTGAATTAAAGAAGAAGATAACATCAAATGGTATATCAACCCATATACCTAATCTATGACAATGATGTTAATCCTATGCCTGCTTCTTTTTTAGAGAATGGGCCTCAAGTAGATATTTCAGAGCACGGAATCAATCTCTTTCTCTTATATCTCACTCTATCTTAGCACTATCATCAATGTTTGAACAACTTATGACAAGGAGATATGTCCTCACAGGGAGTGTCTATCTCAAAGAAAGATATGTGAACTCGTCCTCTTGAGGATAAACGTAGCTTTTATAATCTTTTTTTCAAGTGATAAACTTTAATCTCCTTTTGATAACCACGAAAATAATCTCGTTTAATCTCTGTCATTGATTTCTTGATGATGCTTATCCTTTCCCTAACCTTCATGGTGAATCTTCATCTTCGTCCTTATCTCTTATATGAGTTTGAATCCATGGGCTGAGTTTTGGATTATGTGAGCTTATTTTATGTAGGTTTGAATTCGAACTCGGAGCTTCATGCAAATTTGCATTCACAGGTAGATCTTTTGAGCCCAATCTCAACCATACGCGAATTTGAATTTGTGCTTATCACGTTCGATCAGCCATCCTCCTTTGAATTTGAGCGTGCAGTCTTGCGATTCAACCGAGCTGTCTTATGAGAATATTAGAATCATGCCCATCTTCGTTACTCGTTAGTTCACTTTTTTGCTCATCCAGATGGATATATACTTTCTTCATTTGCATAGAATATTTCTACACCTTTTAAGGGTGATAAAATATTTGAACCAAGGATCCAATGGTCCCGATTTCGTGAGAAAATTCCTCGCAATAAGGGGGAAATTCAAATATCAGTAGCCGAATATTATTCCATTTGAAACACATGAGGCATGGGGCTTTTAAAACTCCAACCGTCGAGCTATATAAATAATGGGCTAACTCACATCCAATTAATATGAAACTTCAGGGAGTGGGTCACAACGCCTACAACATGGTTTCTTGAGAGTCTCAACTTAATCTCGAAAGCATCAAGCTTCGGGGTGTTAGTTAAGGCATATCCGAATGGACGGTGGATACGGACATGGTTAAGCCAGCTCCAAATATTACTCAAGTCATACTACCCTTGGACTTTTAAGGCATATGAGGCCTTAACATGTACATATCAAAGATTCACCTCAATATATCAACATATGACAAGGCTCCTCTTAAGCTCTGTTTGTTAAAACCCCATTATTTCAACATACGATGGATCTTTTAAATAGTCATATCATATTTCACCCAGAACCCCTCTAGTATCCAGTGGAGAGGCATTTATATGTTAAGGAATATATGCATTCTGGAGTTCCACCTCAAATAGAAACGTCTTCATGATATCTTATTATAAACCATAAGTTTTAATACATGTGCATAATTAACGGTTGATACCAACACTAAGTTGTATATGTTCCCCCGTATATCATATGGATAGGCATGCATAGAGCCTTAGGAGTATATATATCATAGAACTTGTCTCAAGCTGAGATGACTTTATCATTTTAAGTCAACCTTGAATATGTTTAGCTGACGAGCTCTTGGTATTATATCAGTCATGAGTTAGGACATTTAGGAACTAACCGATGAGTCAAGATACCTTTAGGCATGTCAAGCCTCTTATATGTTGGATCTTGATCATATCGTATATTTTATATCATATGGGGCATTTTATTTTCACTGAGCCTCATGTGAAGCTTGGCTAATATATCGTTATTGAGCATGTATCAAAATGCATTCAGTCTCTGGATGTGACTAAAAACACATCAAACAAAATTGTCCTCGGCGTTTGCGTGCATGGGAGAATCCCTATATCACGTAACGACTGGTGATTTTGGTGGCTTTTCCAACATTAATCCTCCTATGCATGCGTAAAATTTTCCGGAACATTCTCTTTATCTCAAAAATCGTCGCATTTATCAAAACACGAATAACTATTTAAGTCTTCAACTCTCGGTGCACACAACATCATTTCTTCATGCTCCCAAGAAATAACCCTTTGGATCCCTCACGAAAAGCTTATAAATTTGGGATAGAAAGAGGGCATCTCACACCTCCTATCCTTATCCATGGCATCTCCTAATTTCCCTCGTCACTTGGAGATCCATCTCAACCCTCATCTCATTGCCCCAATTATAGGTAGTGAGGAGAATTCTGTTAACATCCCTCCCCCGATTACTACTCAAGGGAAGGGTAGCCACAAACATTCTGCGATGTCCTTGAGATGGCGTTGAAGGCGAGTCTGATGAAGGACCACAAGTCCCTGGAGATTGCTTATCTTTGGGAGGTGGTGACTCGGCTTTACCGAGAGGTGGAGCGCTACCAGAGCAGTTGAACTTCTATCAAGGAGAAGCCGAGCATGCGAAGGAGGCCCTGAGTTCAGTGAAGAGAAAGCTCACCAAGGTTACGGAACTAATTCGCTTTAGGGAGTTGGCCCTGACTTGAACAAAATTAATTTTCTTCTCTTCTCCTTTTTTGCTCTTTCCTTTTTCTTTTTTTTGAACAAAAAATGTAAGGGCTCAGTCCCATAAACTTCCATCAATGAAGCTTTCATTTTATATTGTTGTGTTTGCATTTTGCAACTGAATTTCTTTTTGCATTTTGCATCATTTTCCTTGCATTAATTGGATATATATACCGTTGGTTCATAAGACAATTTCAATTTCAAGAATGGTCTTGACATCCCTATCTTTTCGAGGAATGTCAAGGGTATCTGGGTAAAAATCACTAGGCCACAACGTATTTTGTCGTTTCAGTAGGGACAATATGGTAAAATCGTGAGATACCAGCATTATCCTGTCGTCATTTTATCACAAATCGAGGTATAAAGTGCCCAAGCGTCGCATTTTCTTCAAACGCTCTTATTTTCATCTTCCTCAGCTCCTTCACTCACACCGTCTTTAGGAAACCCTTTGGTCTTTTCCTTTTGGTACTTCAGTAGCTTTTTTGGCATTCCAATAGACCTTCAAGGGAGCTTCATAGTCACCTTCTTCCATAGCTTCAGAAGAAACCTTGGCAACTTTCTTCAGGCCTCTCGTCCTGATAAAGGATTCCAATGGCTTTCCATTTTGCATCCAGACCTATTGGTCTAATCCGGCATTCTCAAAAAAAGACTTGTAGATTTGAGGTTTCCTTGGCATTTCCCTAGGTTAGTGGACTATCTTTCAGTGACTTCCACAAGCAGAGCCTGAGGATTTGGGCATGCTTCAACCTTTCGGTAGGAGTTAAAAAACACAGTAAGTGCCCCTTTCTTCTAGCATGATTTTGAACACCTTCTTATTCCAACATATTTTGCTCTATTATTAGATATCACTTCTATTTTATACTAGTCATACCATTGCTCCTGAATGTTTACTCATTGCTCCTGAATGTTTACTCATGATGAGGAAAATGGTTCAACGACTTTTGGGCCTATCCCACATTTTTGGTCTGGGTTGATGCTTTGGGCAGTTGCCCCGACTTCGACTTTTGATTCAATTTCCATGGGGTGGTTAAGCCCAAATTTCTGGAAATCCATTACGGAATTCTTGAGATTTTGGTGAATCTTCCTGCACATGGCATTACTAAGGAAGTTGGGATTTTTTACATTAAACCCTTTCGATTTCCTTAGCCAACACCAATCGTGCGTTGAATATCTTGTCAGTTCGCCCCTTTGAATTTCAATTGGGTCATATCTCTTGCTATCGATTGACCGTCGGTTGGGACCCTATTTGCTCAAGCGTGGCCCTTTGCGAAGGCATCAGCCGTAAGTTGGAATGTTGAGTCTAAGGATCGGACCTTCGGCTTAAGTCCCGTAGGCATAGCCGTTGGTTGGAAGCCATATAATTATAACCATTGAGTCTAAGGATCGAACCGTAGGCTTAAGCTGTGATCGCATTGGTCGTAGGTTGGAAACCATAGACTTGTAAACATGAAATATAAAGTTCAAACCTTAGGCTTAAGCCTCACAAGTATCGGCCGTAGATTGGGAACCATAGATTTATAGCTATTGAGTCTAAATATTGAACCTTTGACTTAAGCTGTGATGGCATTGGTTGTAGGTTGGAAACCATAGACTTGTAGACATGAAATCTAAGGATCGAGCCTTAGGCTTAAGCCTCCCAGGTGGTTAGGTGCCTCGCTCTCACCCTCTGGATTTGGATGATTTGGCGGCAGGTATCTCGAGTTTCTGGCGAACCCAGGATTTGAGATCTCTCTCTTAGAACCTTGCTCGAGACAAGGGCAAGTATACCAACCGATGAGAGAGGAATTGAAGGTGAGTTCAGGATTTACTTGGGTTGACTCGCGTGGGCACCCTCTTAGATCATGAAGAAAGCCCCCCTGCTGCTTTAGCTCGTTCGGAATCGCCTCCCTTGACCTGCAATCCTCTTGTTTTCTACACATCACTTTTATGGTTAATTTGCAAGACAAGTAGGTCAAAGAGACCCACCCTTGTCTTAGGGCACTGTACGTTCATACGAGAGGGCGATGAAGCGTAAGGTTCAAATAAGATAGAAAAGGGAAGAAAACTTGACGAAGAGGTGAGACTAGCATTGCAGCCAGGAAGTCATCGACTCGGAGTGATAGCAAGACGGGCATAGTTCTTAGAACCAGCACGGTGGCAATGCTACTCGAAACCGAGACCGATATGGCGGTGCTAGGCTAAGTCTACCCTCAATTAAATGAGAAGAGACAAGAAAATGAAAAGAAGAGACGAGACGGTAGAAAGATGAGGTCCCGATGGCGCTATGCGTTGCTGCTCATGACTGTGGAGTAGCGATGTCATGGCCCTTGGGTGGCGCTCGACACTACTGCTCATGGCTAGAGAGTTCGGAATGAACTATAGACGATGCTAGGCATCGCCATTGGCAACATAAGAAAATAACACGCCCCCGCGCGGGTGGAAATAGTTTCTGATGAAGAGCGCGGTGGTCATTCGTGAAGCACGCGGTGGCAATCCTCACGAGGCGTATGACGATAGGCGTGGGACACAAGAAGGATGGCGATGGGTATCGTCGTCTGCTATAGACGCGCATCAGGGAAGGATCCCTATGAGCGGCAATGAGTTTCACCGTCTGGGTTCTTCACAAGACGTCCAAGCTACGTTTGTGGATGGCGATGGGCAGCACCATCTACGGGCCCCACTAGACAAAAGAGACAGAAGAAAGAAGGAGAAGGAGGCTCATGCATGGCGCTGCCATTGCCATGTGCGACCTGTGTAACCTCAGGGGAGGCATGGACGGCACTGCCACTACCATGCATGACCCCTGTGAAGAGCTAAGGCGGGGAAGAGAGACAAGAGAGGGAAGAAGAGAGAGAGAAGAAAAGAAAAAGAAGAGAGAGAAGATTTATCTCGAGCCTAGGGGTACCGGTCAAAATTTTCTCTCACCTCATTCTCTCTCTCAAACGTGACCCAACAATGAGAAGAAAGAGAAACTTGTATTAAGTAAAAACTCTCTCTTTTGTGAAAGGTTGAGTTCTCTAGTGCGTACAATGCTGGTACGTATATATAGAAGTTTCCTCAAACATGGGTGGATGATCAAAAGTAACTGTAACAATCCTAAAATTTCACAAAAAAAAAAAAAAGGAGAAAATATGCTTATAAATAGGTGATGTTCTGTTTGAGTATGATGGTCCTTGGGGACCATCACTATTTTCAAAAACTTTTACTTCGTTTAACTTTTGCTTGCTTGTTTTGCTTGCCTGCTTTTGCCTCCTGCTGCTTGCAGCTAGCAACGTCCTTTAGCGGACGTGGTTTTCGTACGATAAAAGTCTGCTTTTAACGTGACACCTCAGGTATGAGGTAGAGCGTAAGAAAATAATATAATAATACGTTATAAGAATTTAAATAGGGGATGTGAGCACTCCCACCCTAAAACAAAATTTTGAGATCTTTCTCTCTGGTCGAAACACAGTGAACTTCTCTCTCGAACCGAAATTTTTTTTCGAAAGCTCCCTCCAAATAATTGTGGGTAAGTGACATCGTCTTCCTGAAAAATAGTCTGTTTTTAATAAATAGTGATATTTCCGTCCAGGATCTTTATTTTATAAGTTTTGTGTGTAAGTGACATCGTCTTTCTGAAAAATAGTCTATTTTTAATAAATAGTGATATTTCCGTCTAGGATCTTTATTTTATCAGTTTTATGTGTAAGTGACCTCATTGTCTCGAAAAATAATCCATTCTTTTTAAAAATAAAATGAAATAATTATTTCTGCTTATTATCATGAATTTTAGGCGCGATAAATTTTATGCGCACGTGACCTCATTATCTTGAAAAAATAATCTTTTTAATAAAAATTGTGATATTTTATCTATGTTAGAAATTTTGAATGCTGTAAATTAGAAAAATAAATTTATTTATTTTTCTTGTCTATTGTTAGAAATAAAA
>NW_006499948.1:2091003-2188103 GCF_000471905.2 Amborella trichopoda | reverse complement strand
TAAAATACCAAAAAAGGGTAGGCCGCACACTATTCCCATGTGGCCACCTTGCACTAAAACACCATTACAGGTGGCTTTTTTTACAGTCACGGGCAGTCACTTTTAGGGCTTATATCTCACTCATTCTAAGTCAGACTGCTCCCAAATTTGGTGAGCTTGTTCGTCTCATCAAGACGTACAATTCAATATGTGGTACGCCCCGCGACGATGTCCAAGCAAAGAGAAAAACTAAATGAAAGTCGTTGATCCATGAAGGAAGTTGCAAAAAATTTAGCAGCTGAATGCCTTGTTCGAGCAGCCAATCACAACGCTCGCATACCCGATCGGTATGGAACTAATTACATTATGTGCCTGAGGTCCGAGGCTATCTTTAGTCCAAACCTCGCGTACGATGAACGGTTGGATTTCATACATGAAAGCGCTAAAGATGCTGTAAATTCCGACTGCTGGATTTTAAGATTCCGGCCAAAAATCAAGACAATAAAATCTTCATCCGAACACGAAATCAAGATACGTTTGTTGAAACGTGATCGTGACGGCATGCTCAGTGTGATTCAATGAAGAAGTCACGAAGAAACATCAAGGAACAAGCACACAATCGATCCGAAGTTTTCAAGATTCATCCAAAATTTAAGTCTCATGATCATGACTCAAAACCATGATTCATGACTCGAAGTTGGTATAAAAATGAGCGCCATGCCGAGCACTACAAGAAAACTAGCATCTTTCGATCAAACGAGCATCAGACCAACCTAAGGTTAGCCACAGAAGATCACGCAAGTTCTCAGGCAGCAGTAAGGACTGTTCTGAAATTCCACACATTGTTAGGCAAGGACAAAACAGTCATTTCGTACCCATTTTTAGAATTTCTTTATATTCAATTAAAAAATAATTATCTTCAATTCTAGGTAGTTTTTTGGCATACATGGTTAGGTGCCTCGATCTCGCCCTCCAGATCCTTGAGGGATCGGGCGGCTCGCGTCTCGAGTTTTGGGGAAGACCCGGGATGTTCGTGAGATCGCTCTCTCAGGAATTTTGTTCGAGGGCAGGTGTTACCAACTGGTGAGAGAGGAATTTACAAGGTGGGTTCGGGACGTACTCAAGCTGACTCATGTGGGCGCCCTCTTGGATTACGAAGAAAGCCCCCTAGTAATGAAACTAGTTCGGAATCACCTCCCTTGGCTCATAGTCTTCTTATTTTCTGCTTTTTACAATCACACACATATATGGCAAAGGTTATGGGATAGGTGGGTCAGACCTCACCCTTTTCCTCTCCGATGAGCGTACACAACCATGCACATTCAAGAAGAAGAAAGAAAGACGGGGGGAGAGAAGAATTCGACCAAGCGAGAAGGTCAGGGCAGTGACTAGACTGGTGGATAATTGACATAATGTGATGGAGAAACGGGCTCGGTAACTGAGACCGACTCACGAGATCACTACTAGACGTTATTACCGATACCAATTAGCTAGGCACGATGGTCGGTCTGTCGTGGCAGTAAAGCGGGTCAAGCGAACTTGGTGCGACAACATTACGGCTAGATGACAAGACTACCATGAGATGCTAACCTCAATCCCTCTTGATCGAATGAGAGAGTAGCAGAGGAATGGTTAAAGAGAGGAAGCGGATAGACGGAAGGAGAGAGGAGAAGGAAGAGGAGATGCAGTCGACGCTAGACATCATCGGTTGTTTTAGGAGATAGGAGAGAGAGGAAGCAGTCGACAGTAAGCGTCACCGACTGTGTCAGATGAGAAGAGAGGAAGGGAGAGCCAATTGGCTCTTAGTCTCACCAACTGACAGAAGAAGCAAGGAAAAACCAGTTGGCACTAGGCCTTGCCGATTGATAGAAGAAGAGGGAGAAGACTCACCCGACGCTAGGCCTCACCGACTAGTAGACAGAGAAAAGACAAACGACGCTAGGCTTCACCGACTGGTAGAAGAAGAGAGAGGAGACCAACCTGATGTTAGGCCTCGCCGACTAGTAGAGAGAGAAAAGACAATTGGCACTAGGTCTCGTGGATTGATAGACGAAGAGAGAGGAGATCAATCAGTTTTAGGTCTTGCCGACTGATAGACAAAGAGAGAGGAGACCAACCAACACTAGGTCTCACCGACTGATAGATGAAGAGAGAGAAAGCCAACCGACGTTAGGTCTCGCCGACTGATAGACACAGAGAGAGGAAGTCAATCGATGCTTAGTCTCATCAACTGGTAAAAGAAGAGAGAGAAGACCAACCGGTGTTATGTTTAACCGACTGGTAGAACAAGAGAGAGAAAGCCAATCGACGTTCGGTCTCGCCAATTGACAAAAGAACAGAGAGAAAGCCAACCAACGCTAGATCTCGCCAGTTGATAGGGAGAGAAGAGAGAGAGAGAGGAGAGTGAAGAGAGAGAAGAGAGAGAGAGAAAGAAAGAGAGAGAGGAGAGGAGAGAGAAAGTTTCATGCTCGAAGGGTATCGACCCTTTTCTTCTCTTTCCTCTCTCTCTCTCTCCAAGACATAATCACAGGCTCAAGCAAGGAATCGAAATTTTATTGAATCTTCAAAGAATTCACTCAAGACTGAGAGGTGATGGGGGGTTTGCGTACCGATCTTGTACAATGAGGCAGTGCCTGTTTATATAGAGTTGTGTCCAAACATGGGTGGATTGATCAAAATTAAACCTAATTACTGAAAATTAAGATTTAATTGAATTAAAAGAAATTCTAAAAATGGGTGCAGCAAGACTGTTTTGCCCCTGCCTAAAAATGTGTGAAATTCCAGAACAGCCCCTGTGGCTGCCCGAGAACTTGCGTGATCTTTTGTGGCTGACCCGGGGTTGTTTTGATGCCCGTTTGATCAAAAGATTATTGTTTTTTTGTAGGGCTCGACATGGCAATTATTTTGATACCAACTTTGAGCCATGAATCATGTTTTCGAGTCATGATCACGAGACTTGAAATTTGTTTGAATCTTGGAAAATTCGGATCGATAGTGCGGTGTTTCCTTCATGTTTTTTTGTAATTTCTTCATCATAGCGCACTAAGCATGTCATCACGATCGTGTGACAACAATCAGAACGCGATTTGAAGCTCGAACGAAGATTTCACAACTTTTGAGTTTTGGTCGGAATCTAGAATTCGATGACCAAATTTTTAGTAACTTTGTTGGCTTCGTGCATGAAATCTGTCCGTCCATCATGTACGTGGTTCGGTCCAATGATAGCCCTGAACCTTATGCACACAATAGAATTGGTTTTGCGTCGATCCGTTGTGCGAACGTCGTGATTTGGTTCATCGAGTGAGGCGTGTTGCTGTTGATATTTTTGCAATTTCTTCACGGATCGACATCTTCTCTCTAGTTTTCCTCCCTACTCGGATATTGTCTCGCGACGTGCCACATATCGAATTGTTCGTCTTGATGAGACGAATACGCTCATCAAATTTGAGAACGATCCAACTTGAAATGAAGTGACTATCTGTAACTGTAAAAACAACCACCTTTAATGGTGTTTTGGTGCAGTGAGGCCATACGGGAATAGTGTGCAGCCTCTCCTGTTTCAATGTTTTGCTTATATATTTGTTTTGAAGTGTCTGATTAAGCCAAAACTTGGCCCATAAGAGTTTTCGACTATGTCAGATCCAATGGCGATGGTCCATTAGTAATTCAAGATACCGAAAATGTAGCTCCAGTTGTAGGGTTCGTTTCGAATTGCTAGCGGCCACTTTTTCAGAAAATTGTTCCTTTGTGTTCACTGCTTTAGACATGTCGGAATGCGACGAAACATGGCAGGTGGTTTTTTGGAGTGGTGGTGATAATCTTGACCTATTCTGGTGTTATTCTGAGACTGTCAGGAATTTTCACTGTTTTTGTAAGCTTTATTGACTTGCTTCCTACCAAGGACCAAGGTGCTGAAAAATACATTCAAACTGCTTGCTTCGCCGAATGTTGTGCTTCAAAAAAAGTGAGAAGGACAATCATTTGGAAAGTTTCCTTCGGCTTTTACTTTTTTCCTTCCTTGCCACAGAACCACGTGAATGCTGAGGAGATTCACGTAATGGTGTAACTAAGCTGCTCAGACATAGGGTTGCATTGTTCGTCGGTCCGTTCTTGGAGACTTTAGAGGGAGAAGATACTTTTTGGTGGCGTTTGTTTACTCTTGTGCTAGGTTTTCTTTTGACGATCAGAGTACCACCAGTGGTCTCGGCTATCGAGTCTAGTCAGGGGCAAGTTCTATTAGCCGATCCTGAAGGTCTGGTCATACCGGCTAGGAAAGCTGAAGTCTCCGACAGGTTCTACCCTGGCTTTGTCAGTTTCTGCCTTGGAGGGATGATGACTGGGTTACTTTGTCGCCTAGCCTTATGGAGAGAAGGGTCTATAAGAGAAGGACAAGGCATGCACACTCCGGGCATGGGGAGGAGGTCAATAAGAGAAGGAGAAGGCATGCACACTCCATGCATGGGGAGGTCTTGTAAGAGAAGGAGAAGGCATGCACACTCCATGCATGGGGAGGAGGTCTTGTAAGAGAAGGAGAAGGCATGCACACTCCATGCATGGGGAGGAGGTCTTGTAAGAGAAGGAGAAGGTATGCATGGGGAGGAGGTCATGTAAGAGAAGGAGAAGGTATGCATGGGGAGGAGGTCTTGTAAGAGAAGGAGAAGGTATGCATGGGGAGGAGGTCTTGTAAGAGAATGAGAAGGCATGCACACTTCGTGCATGGGGAGGAGGTCTTGTAAGAGAAGGAGATGGCATGCATGGGGAGGAGGTCTTGTAAGAGAAGGAGAAGGCATGCATACTCCATGCATGGGGAGGAGGTCTTGCAAGAGAAGGATAATGACTGGGCTACATTGTCATCCAGTCCTAAAGAAGGATGTCGACTGGGCTACTTGTTCACCCAGGACTGAAGAAGAATGTCGACTGGGCTACCTATTCACCCAGGGCTGGAGGAGGATGTTGACTAGGCTACATATTCACCCAGGATTGAAGGAGGATGTCGACTGGGCTACCTGTTCACCCAGGACTGAAGAAGGACATCGACTGGGCTACCTGTTCACCCAGGACTGAAGAAGGAATGTGCAGGGATGATTTTACCATCTACACCTTGTTGGACGTCTTGATGATGAAGGGAGTGCTGCATGAGGCCTTCTGTGGAAGCGGATATTACATCAAACTGATTTTATTGGTCCAAGCGCCCTTTGCGGGTTTTCACTAAGACTGGGGAAGTGGTGCCATAAAGATGATTTTCACATATCCTCCTTTTTATTAGGCTCTTTTGCCCATGACCTTTCGGTCATGTCCACCTTTTTTGTCCATTTTTACTCGCGATGCCCTCTAAGGTTTTCACTGTGCCCGATTTTCATTCACGGAACTCTTTTACTCATGGTTTCGTGACTATGCCCGTCCGTCATTTTTACTCATAGCATTACCTTATTCAGGTACACATCATGCTCGTTATTTCTTCGTTTCCTTTTTTTTTTTTGTGAGGGCTTGTTTACAGTCATGCCTCTAGGACCCGTGCGAAACAGTTTAACGTCATGCGGCCTGGACATGTGCTATGGTTTAAGGTCATACAGCTGGACTGTAAATGGTGATGGATGGAAATCTATGAAGGCCATGGAGTGAGTATGGTGGTGGTATGGTTCACTTGGGGAGATGGCTTGAGGCTACTCATGAGAGATGGGTGATGTATGAAATGTGAGTGAATGATGGTGACCCACTAACTTACAACGAGTTTGGATGACGAGATGGTTCGCTGTTTTGTGAGCATGAGTGAGACTCGCTGGGGAATGATGTATGGTGATGAAATGAATGAATTCAATGGGAAGATAACGAAGGTGAGGTGCGCACACAAACAGGAAGGGGTGCGTGAAAGTGCACGTAAAGGCATGTGCTCATATGTGGGGGCAAGTTTATGGTCATGCCTTCTGGACCTGGGAAAACTAGTTTATCGTCATGTGGCCAGGACGTGTACTATGGTTTAAGGTCGTATAGTTGGACCGTGGTTATGCAATCTTAAAGTCATACAGCTAGGATCATGTAGTTTAAGGTCGTGCAACTTGACCTCTGCTATAGTTTAAAGTCATATAGTTTAGACCATGGTGTTGTGCAGTTTAACGTCGTGTGACCAGGAGGTAGACTATGATTTAAGGTCATATAGTTTGGACCATGCAGTTTAGGGTCGTGCAACTGAACCAGGGCTGTGCAGTTTAGGGCCATGCAGCATGGACCGTAGAGTTTAGGGTCGTGTGTATAGACCAGGGCTATGCAGTTTTAGGGTCATGCAGCATGGACCTCAAAGTTTAGGGTCGTGCGTCTAAAAAACGGCTGTGCAGTTTAGGGCCATGCAGCATGAACCTCGGAGTTTAGGGTCGTGCGTCTAAACAAGGGTTGTGGAGTTTAAGGCCATGCAGCATGGACCGTGGAGTTATAAGGTCGTGCATCTAGATCAGGGTCGTGCAGTTTAGGGTCATGCAGCACAGACCGTGGAGTTTAGGGTTGTGTGTATAGACCAGAGCTGTACAATTTAGGATCATGTAGCACGGATTGCCAAGTTTAGGGTTGTGTGTCTAGATCAGGCCTGTGCAGTTTAGGGTCATGCATCATGGATCGTGGAATTTAGGGTCTTACGTCTAGACTAAGGCTATGCAGTTTAGGGTCATGCAGCACGGACCACAGAGTTTAGGGTCGTGCGTCTAGACGAGAGCTATGCAGTTAAAGGTCATGCAGCATGGACCGCAGAGTTTAAGGTCATGCATCTAGACCAGGGCTGTGCAATTTAGGGTCATGCAGCACAGACTGTGGAGTTTAGGGTCATGCGTCTAGACCAAGGCTGTGCAGTTTAGGGTCATGCAACATGGACCGCGAAGTATATGGTCGTGCATCTAGACCAGGGCTGTGCAGTTTAGGGTAATGCAGCACGGATCACGGAGTTTAGGGTCGTGCATCTAAACCAGGGCTGTGTAGTTTAGGTTCATGTGGCATGGACCGTAGAGTTTTAGGGTCGTGTGTCTAGAGCAGGGCTGTCTAGTTTAGGTCATGCAGCACGAACCGCGGAGTTCAGGTTCGTGCGTCTAGACCTGAGCTATGCAGTTTAGGGTCATGCAGCATGGACCACAGAGTTTAGGTTCGTGTGTCTAGACTAGGGCTGTGCAGTTTAGGGTCATGCAGCATGGACCGCGAAGTTTAGGGTCGTGCGTCTATACCAGGGCTATGCAATTTAGGGTCATGCAGCACGGACTGCAGAGTTTAGGGTCTTGTGTCTAGACGAGAGCTGTGCAGTTCAGGGTCATGCAACACGGAACGTGGAGTTTAGGGTCATGAGTCTAAACCAAGGATGTGCAGTTTAGGGTCATGTAGCATGGACCACGAAGTTTTAGGGTTGTGTGTCTAGACCAAGGCTGTGCAGTTTAGGGTCATGTAGCATGGACCGTGGAGTTTAGGGTCATGCATTTAGACCAGGGTTGTGCAGTTTAGGGTCATGCAGCATGGACCGTAGAGTTTAGGGTTGTGCGTCTAGACCAAGGCTATGCAGTTTAAGGTCATGCAGCACGGACTGTTGTGAGGATCGCCATGTAGGTGGAGCTTTATGGGGAATAGGCCTGTGGATGGTAATTTGACTCCCTGGGATAACATGGCTAATACCATTCACAAACTAAGGACTAGGTGGAAATGGTGACCTGATGAAGGATGACCAGTAGAAGTGGACCTTGCTGTGGTATTTTAGGGGGTAAGGCACTCTCTGGGGTGAAAGATGAGACTTTATGACCAGTAACCCGACTCCTTGGGGATAAGGTAGTTTAGTGTGAAGCTAACCCACAAGGTTTTAGGGAGGTAAGAATGACCCCAACTTCACTAGGGATGATGGGATGCAGTATTGGTGTGACTCCAAGTGGGGGACGAGGGACAACTCTTGATTCCATTGGGGAAGTCACAGTTTAGGTGCAACGCCTGGATGCAAGTCCACTAGGGATGACACGTCCTAGCTTGGGTACACAACTCCCCTAGGGATAGTGGTAGGGCATACACTGCTTGAAATACGATCGGCACCACATGTAGCGCTGATGGTTTATTGCGAATATTCAATTGACGCTGAGTTCTCACAACACAACTAGCACTGAGTTCTCACACGCAATCGACGCTGAGTTCTCACAATAGAACCGACATTGAGTTCTAACACAACTGGCGCTATTCAGCTGGCGTTTTGAATAACCCGTGATTTCATCTGAAGTCAATTGATGCTGAGTTAACCGGCGCTAGGGTCATTTCGAAGACACACCCGGCGCTAAGTCAATCGGTGCTAAGGTTGTATTTGAAAACACACCCGGCATTAAGTCAAGTGGAGCTAGGTTGTATTTGAAAACACTCCCAGCGCTACGTCAACTAACGTTAGGTTTATTTAGAAATTTACTCAGTGCTGCGTCAACCGGCGCTGGGGATGGATTGATGAGAGTTCCTCGGGCCTCATGTTAAAGCTCGACCCAACTTGTTGTCGCTTATCTTCTGTTGGACGCAACTAGTATTTCGAGTTTGTGAACGGCTTTTGAGAGCAGTGTAGTCCATATAACGGGGCAAAACCCTGTTTTCCCCTTATTTCCCCCAAGGATAAAAACTTAAGCAAGTTTTCTTTAACCGTGAGGAGAGAGTGCTCGATTGAAGTTTCCAGCGAGCAGTGGAACTTCAACAACAGTCTCTGGAAGGAAGGTTCTTCGGCAGGTAGCAGGACTCCGGCAAGGGTTTTTCTGAGAAAACCTTCGACGTGCGTACTTTTCCAAGAATTTGGCTAAGTTGCAGAGAGAGCAGCAGGGAAAGGAGAGCTTTTTGGGAATTAGAGGAGGCTCCGACTATCGTTTTTCTTTCGGGAAGCGGGGCGAAACACATCAGCCAGTATTTCGCACGTCTTAAGGGATTTTCAAGGGTTTTTAAGGGGTTTCCTTCGGCGTGCGTACTTTCGTGGTGTCGCAGAGATTTCCCGACGAGGTTCTAGTGAAGTCCAGACCAAAAATATAAGTGGGAAAGTTTTCTGTGAGTTTTCGACCATGTAGGAGCAATTCCAATAGAAGACAAACGGTCACTGGAGGTGGGTCGTACTGCTGCAGGAGGTGAAACGTCGTGGGGAAGGCGTACGGTCGCTGGTGGTGAACCGTCGTGAGGAAGGCGTACAGTTGCTGGAGGTGAACCATCGCGAGGAAGGCGTACGGTTGTTGGAGGTGAACCATCTCCTTGGAAAATGTATGGTAATTAGTCACATATGTGTGAGGCAGCACCGAAGGATGTGGCGACAACTGTCAGTCGACGCGGCTGATTTTGAGGTGTCACGTCTAGGATTAGTGGCACGTGTGAGAGATTCACCTTCATCCGGCACTGGCCTTAGACAAGCTCAACAGACGCTGAGGTGTTGGCATTCAACCGGTCTGAGTGTTGAAAGACTCAACCGATGCTGGGTATTGAGAAGCTCGACCGACACTGAGTGTTTGACAAACTCACCCGACGCTGATCGTCAATACGCAACCGGTGCTGAGCATTGAGAAGTTCACCCGACGCTAAGTGTTTTGAGAGGATCAGCCGACGTTAGAGTGTTGGACAAACTCAACCGACGCTGTTCCAGTGCCTTAACAACTTTTTAAGAGTGAATCACTAAGTCCTTTGTAATGGCTGGTTCTTCTTACCAAATCGCCGATGTGAAGAGGCTCTCAAGGGAAGGGGAATCGGTGCCCGTGATTTTACAGGTGAAGTTTTATCAAGGGGCAAACCCATTTGGCTGACCCAACCAGTGTACGAGCCAGAGTGCCTCTTAGCGTCACTTTCATTACTGACCCCGTATGCTTTGAAGTGCGGGAGGGCAATGATGGCAATGTCCGTACTGAAGAAGGGATGACACTTCTTCACTATATGCATCAGAACATAGCTTTCGGGGAGAACTTGGCCACCTTGGGGAAGCGAAAGGAGAGGGGATTACTGAGGTGGTCGGCAAAAGGTCTTCGAATTCAGGGAGAGCACCAATACCTGAAGGGATACGCTTCATGGACTATCATGGTATTGGCTTCGTATGGAAGCGTTCTTGAGCGTGCTTCGCTATTAGCGGCGGTCTAGTGTCCGAGCAGCTACTACAATCGTTGCTCTAATACAGTAAAGGTATTGCTGGAGACGTGGAGCCATGTGAGCAATACTTGGCTTCTTGGTCATGACAAAGTGGGAATCTCCTTACTGGGTCTTCACTTTATTGGAGGTCTCCCGATGCTCGAGGCTATGTATGATGAGTTTGTGCCTTCAAAGTCAGTCATCTTTAGTGGTGTTCACTTGGGGGGTGAAGAGCCGTTGGCCAGTCTTCCCAAGATCTTTGAGGCCTATCAGTCAATTGTCGGCTGATCTAGCAATGGTAGAGTGACCTTTACAGACTGGGTGAAATACTTTTGCGGGGACTATTCTGAGAGCGGCCAGGGTACTCCAAAGGGGAAAGGGAAGGCAGTTGCAAAGTAGACGCCTCCTATATATCAGCTCGAGGCTGATGATGATCATGTCTTCTTGGCTGCCTACCTGGCCTTATTCTTGTGCAAGTCCATGCTTCCTAACTGGGGGGACGACATTCGCCCAAGGGTACTATATGTGGCACGCGACATGGCAAGAGGGCGTGAGTATACCCTTGTTCAGCCAGTCTTGTGCAACATATACCATGGCTTGGGGGCCATCTCCCGTGGAAAGGCTTATAAGGGCAAGGAGGGAGGGAACGACATCATAGGAGGAGAAGCTTTTCATGGGGACTTTAAAACCCCAATCCCTGTGCAATACGTGTAAAGGTGGCTACGGGCTTGTTTTCCTGACACCTATGTCAAGCATTAGTCCTCAGGAAATAGTTGTGGCCCTTCTTGATGGAGATAGTGAACTAGAGGGCCATCTTCCACACCAGGGGAAGCTCGGGGTCCATTCGAAAATGTTTCTTTGAACATGAGGAGAGTCCCTTTTCAGGTCGGGAGCTTCACCGATCGTGCTTTTGTCGATGAGTTGCGGAAGGAGCTGGACGGTGCCCCAACAATGATTAAGGAACTCATGTTCATGATAAGTATCAGAGGGGGAGTCTTACCTTATCGGACTCCACACAATGCCCAATTAGAGGGATATTTCCCCCACCTCTTTGCCCGTCGGCACGGGCTTGACCAAAGCTGCCCCTTCTCGATATGCTTCAAGAAGCACGAGAGTAAGGTGTATAAGGGGAGGGTGGAGGAGCTTTTGAACTTTCTGGGAGTGTTGACTGTCGGAACGTATATGAACTGCTTGCTCCATGTGTCTTGAAATGACAGAGACCAGTAAATACCTGCTACCTCACTTTGGTAGGAGAGTCCAAACAACCAAGGCATATGCGAACTGGTGGAGAATCACTAGTTTGGGCTATTTGGAGAAGGACCACCCTTGGAAAGGAGTGAATGGAAACCGGTGCTAGGACACCTGGCAAAGGAGGTTGGCGGATGCTCCTGCTCCTGGTGAGGTATTCGTCTTGGACTGTCCCTCCAACTGGCGGGGTTTAGGGCTTCCATGCGAGATAGCAGTTGACGAGGCCTTACCAGATTTCCTTGCGATGAAGAGGATGACTAGGAGTTTCTTCGACAATCTTAGCTCGATCTTTGAATGGGATGAGGGGCGACAGGTCCCTGGTTATGAGAAGCACCCATCGTAAGACCTAAACACCCTAATCGGGAGCGGTCCTCACAGTAAATTGGCTGGAGGGCCTCCTTAAAGGGGTGGATCAGAGGAGGCAGCTCCTACTCTGGCAGGGGGAAAGAAAAGAAAGCGTCCGACTACTGTGGACACTGGTGTAGCATCTTCAGGTAGTGGGTACTCGGAGGTGGAAGAGCGAAAAACTCCCTATGGTGTTAGAACCAGGAGGTAGCCCTTCCTCTTCTGATCTTTTAAGAATTCTTCTAGTATCCCCCTTTGTGCTTTCTGAACCATCTTATGCTTCTGCTAAAATGTTTTCTTTTTCTTCAGAAACCGAGGCAGGACGACTCCGAGAGCTCTGAGCCTATTGACATTGCTTCTGATCGTGAGGGGACTTCAGATCTTAAGGAGGAGCCCTCGAGTTCAAGGGCAGCTCTTGAGTCAGAGGCAGCTAGGATGGAGACTGAGGAGGATGAAAGCCCCGAAGCAACTGCTCCAGATAAGGGCTCAAATGTCGATGTAGCCTCATATATGAGGGGTTTAGTGCCTTAATTGGGGTAGGGGTTGTGGCTCAAGAAGAAGAGCCTGGAGTTGACGACATGCCTGAGCACCAAGAGGTTATTGTTCCTATGGTCCCGAGTCACGAAGATGAGGGGGCGGAACTCTTTGTGGATGAAGTTCTGGCTGTTGAAGGTGATGGCCAAGTGAAGGAAGCTATTGCCAAGGGTGAGTCGGCTAGCAAAGGCCAAAGAGAAGGGGTAATTCTTGAACTTGGTGATGCTGAGGTGACAGTTCAGGAGAGTGAAAAGCAAAGGGAACCGGTTCCTCTCCAGCCCTTTGAGACAGAAGTCGAGGTTCTCGGAAGAGAGGCTCAAGACAGCGAGGCTGGCCTTGAAGATCCTGTGCAGATTGAGACCGGGGCTGCCTATGAGCTTGACGGGCAAGAAACTCTAGGCTTTGCCCTCATTTCAAAGGAACCAGTGTCTTAGATGGTTATCACTTCAACAAGCCCGGTTCTTGAGATTGAGGTGTCTTCCGTAGTGATGGCCTCACCAGCATCGTCTAGGCCTATTTTTAGTGGTGTTTCCAGCATGATTGAAGGCATTCTTAGAGCAGGCCTCCAGGGCTTGATGGAGCTGCCTTTTAATGAGCTGGGAGAAGGTTTGGCCAGGCTGAGGGAGTATGTTGGGACTACTGCAGTTGGGGTGGCATCAGAGGTGCTTTCTCATTTTGATACAACTCTAAACGAGTTGGAGAACTGGTGGTTGGGAGTGTTGTATCACGAGGAAGAAATCAAAAGGGTCGCCTTCTTGGAAGAGTTAGTCTTGCGCAGTTGTGAGAAGATAGATGCTTGTATTGAGAAGAAGGCCCTAATAGCTGGCCGCTAGCAGAACCTCAAGAAGGAGGCACAAGGAAGCTTTAGGAGAATGATTGAAGTTTGGGAGGCAATGCAAATACTGAAGGAAGAATTCATGCGCCTTGAGATGGATATGGCTCAAAGGAAGGCCATGGAGGCCTCTTTGGTCACAGATTTGTCCAAACTAGATTGCGTAATTGAGTCGGAAACTATGGTGATGACAGAAGCGACTCAAACAGTGGCAGAGCTGAAGGCACGTGTTCAAGGCACTGAGACGTATCCTGAAGCACGCAACGTTGAGATTAATATGATGATTGATCGTTTCTGAGCATGTCATTCTCTCCTTTTTTTTCTTTAGCATCTGTAAAAAATTTTACTGATGAATAAAGTGCTTCTCTTTTTTATTGACTTTACTGGACGGTTTCATTCTCTCTTTACTTTTACTGCGCTTCATGTGATTCTTTTGAATGCCTCTCGATACTTTCATTGTCCCAAGAGACTAATACCGTAGGCCTTATTTTGCCCCATGGCGAGCTGTCGAGGCTTGGATAGCTTCGAAATAGGGGGTCATTGCTTTTCCTCCTTTCAATGTCTGATTGGCCAAAGGTTCATAGTTCATTTTCCCCATGATTTGGTGAGCCTGATTGCTATAGATAGTCCAAACGGGAGGGGCTTCGACCTTCATTAGTGGTGGATTTTCTTCAAGCTCATCATAGCTTTCAGTCTTTGGCACAAACTCTTTGAGATGCTTTGTAGCGATATGCATGACCTCCAATTGGCTTTGAAGTCTACGGACTTCAGTTCTCAAGTTTGCTAGAGGATCCTGCCCTTGAGGGGAAGGAAGTTTCCCTTCTCCGAACTTATCTCCTGAGAGGTCGGGGAAAAATAAAACTTTTGGCTGGACAACGATCTGAAGAACATCCTCTAAACTTATAGCAACTGGATTTTGAAAGAATTTTCGTGGCGATTGACGCGCTGCTTCGGCTTTCAAGAGTGCAATGGGGATATGCAGGACTTTCTAATAATCCGGCGTATAGGTGGCCCTTGGAGCTGGGAATTCTACCCCCATGCCTTACTCGACCTCATGAATGACTTCTAGTTCATTTTCTGGCCAAGGTGGCTCAGAACTGGGGGGCATAGGGTAAGGACTCTTTTTCAAATGAAGGACAGGTTTCTTGGGGGATAAATGTTGTGATGTTGGAATGAAGAGTAGTTAGGGGTAAAATTCTGCCCTCCTTTCTTCTTCCTTGAACATGTTTACTAACATCCTCCCAAATCCTCAACATCTTCATGAGACAAGGACACAGTCTTGCTTGTAGACTCGTGACCTTCTTCTCTCATCTTTTGACGTGACACCAGATCTGTGAAGTAATATTTTGCATCTGCATAGTGAGGTTTGGCTACAGGGAATGGTCTATCATCAGCATAGACCATATGTTGTCTCCCGTCTCGACTATACTTGACACATATGTGCAATGTTGATGGAACCACCCCCTGATCATGGAGCCATGGACGACCGAGAAGAATATTGTAAGAAGTGTCGGTGTCGATTGCATGAAACTGGGTGTAATCGTTCAGCTCACCGATCTTACAATGAAGGTGTATCGTGTTAGCCGGTTTCTCTCCTGGTTGGTTAAACCGCTGAACTATGATGTGGGTGGGAGTAAGGTCTTCAGAACCCATCCCTAATAGAGTAAGGATCCTTCTTGGAATGAGGTTGACTGCCGAACCTCCATCTAACATGATTCGGTTGATGGGGCATGCATGTAATTCACCAGCAACAAAGAGAGGGTGATTATGAAACTTTTCCCCTAGCTGCATATCGTCCTCTGAAAAGGTGATTGGCATACATCCTTGTAGAATTGCCGGGTCTACCTTGATAGTTTCTACTTCGGTCTCGTACACTTCTGGGTCAAAGAGAGCTTGAACCAAAGCCATCCGATAATCCTTTGAAAGCATGAGGGCATCTTAGACATTGAGAAGGGCTGGAAGCTTCCGTAGATGCCCTATCACATTATATTTCACCTTCTCTTGATCAAGGCCTTGTGCTCCCGGTCGTACCACTGGTTTGGTGGGAGGGGTAGGTTTGGGTAAAGAGGGTTTATTTTGGGCGGCTGGCTGACTTAATTGCACAGCGGACTTGGTTTGAGTGATGGAAGTTTGAGGCTATGGGAGAGACTGAGTGCATAGGTTCAAAGGAGTCTTAGGGAATTGGAGAATAGGTGTATTGGGATTAGAAAGGAGCCCAGGGAACTGTAGTATAGGCAGACTAGTCTTTGGATTAGGGGGCAGTGGCGGACTGGGGAAGTTCAAGGTGCCCAAATTTTGTGGTGGAGGCTGCAGCGTCCTCCTTGATCTGAGATTTATTTGCCCCGTGGTGGGTATTGCTCCTGAAATTTGAACCATGTGGCAAGCCCCTTGAGAATATAAGCTTTGCCCTCTTGATTCTCTCAATCTTTGCGTGAAGTCAGGCTCAAGGGGCCACTGGGGTTTCTTTGGCTTTGACTTCTTGTGCTTCGTTGATGAAGGTGGCTCTGCCTTGGCTTTAGCTGCCAGGGCATCAGCAACTGCTAAGAATCCTGCTACATGTGCCAGGGTCTTTCTCAATCGCTCCTGCTGCATCCTGCTTATATTGATTCCTTCAAATTCTTGGTCGAGATCCTCAAAGTCTAGGCACATCAAGGTCGTATTTGCAGAAGACATAAGAGAATGAGAAGCAGAAAAAGAAGGTGGAGAAGGGTTGGAAAGTGGGGGACTTTTAAGGTTGTTCCCCTCATTAGACCGATCTGGCGGTTGTAGCAGATCGTTTAGGTCTTTCCCTTTCTTAGACCGTTGGGGAATACTTTTAATGTCATCACCCTCATCAGATGTTTGTTGAGTGGAAGATGATACAGGAGCATCTTCTTGATAGGATGAATAAGGAAAAAGGATCATGGCGGGGATGAAGTCTAGCAAAGTTGGCAATGGAGAAAGGGGCCTGAGAAATTCCTGCTCTACTGTGGGTTGAGCGGTCTTATTTCTTAGGCAAGCAGCCCTTGTGCCTGTCTCTTTCTAGTTCTCTGACGTGATGTCTGATTCGTCTCGCTGGGTTTGCAATCAATGCTGGCTTGGCGAACCGCTTCTCGCCTCAAAGACTTGAGTCTGCTTTGGCCATGGTCGATCATCCATGGCTGGGAAGTTGAGGTTTCCACAGGGTCTGACTCATTGATGGGAAGGTCCTACTTTGTGAGATCTTCTTACCCTAATGAGCAAATGATTTGAGGATCACTTGCTTGAGGATCGCTTACAGGAATATTGTAGAATTCTTGATACTCCCGCATCTTCTTCGAGAATATGTCAAGGAAAGTTGTGCATTTTGACAAGTAATGTTCTCTTATCTGATGGTATGGACACCAACTTGATCTTCAGTCCCTTAACAAGGCGAGGGGTTGCCTTGCCTGCTTTGGTGTGATTATGCCTTCCTGAAGCATTATAATGAAGAAGGTGTAGAGAATTCGAGGCACTTCAACCTCCTCCTGGATGGTTACAACATGGGAGGCCTCAGCTGCCCCGAAATCCTTCTTTAGGTCTTTGAGATTTATCTGACCCTTCTGAATCAGGGCCTCAATGATGTCCCTCCGCATGTAGCAGTCATCCGTAGGATGATTATTCCTCTGATGGTAAGCACAATAATTCGCCTGATCGTCAAGGCCAGATTACTTGGGGAACTTGGTTTCGGAAAGCTAGATCATATTCTGCTCCAATAATAACTGGATCAACACAGGGACTCATTCCTTCTCGAAGGGATAGACCTTATTCCTATGCCTGAAGAGATAATTCTTCTGATCAAAGTTGGCTGGTGGAGGTACCCTATTGTACGATGATTGTTGCTTGCCAGCCTGGGGTGTTGTTGTTGCTGCGGTTACCCCTTTAGAGAGGTCCAAGGTTTGGGGGGAAGCCTTCTTTGAATCAGTGATCTGATGGCTGCACTGATTACCCCTTTCTGTTGGCTACCCCATGTGTTATTCTGAGAGCTACCATTGGCTCGGTTATTCATTGAACTTGTAGATGGTTGTCGTGTCGCACCATGATGGCGTGACAAACTTTTTATGCGAACTGACTTAGAGATCAACCCTGACATGGAGATCGGATTGGAGGCCTCGACATGTAGAGCGATTTCAGGTCACATATTTTGCATGCAAGTTTGGACTGCTTCCTTCTCAGGAATAGGATTAGGATGGGGGGAAGCCAAGTTTCTCCATCTTGATATGAACTGATCTACAGGCTCATCGTGGTCTTGAGTCACGGTGAGAAGCTCGATGGTTTGAACATCTCTTTCAACCTCATAGAAGCATTGATAGAACAATTTCTCCATCTCCTCCCATGTATGCATCGAGTTTGGAGGAAGTCGGGCATACCATTGAAATGCCGGGCCATTAAGGGTCTCAACGAACTGCTAGAGAAGAAGTCTCCCGTCAGCTACCGTTTCCCGACATGCCGCTTGGAAGTAGGCAATATGCTGGTTTGGGGAGCTAATTCCACTGAATAGAGGAAACTTCCCTTTTTTATAGTCTGAGGGGAAGAAGACTTGATCAATATAGGTGGGGTACGGTCTTTGATAAGTCATCGCCCCCTGTATGCTTGGAATTTATCTGTTCTTTAGGCTATGGGTGATCATAGCGTCAATATCAGACTGAGAGACTGGATGAGGGACAAAATTGTCCTGCGACGTAGATGGAGGAGGCAACCGTGGAGGTATGCCTTCAGAGTGATGGGAATTGACCTCATGGCTAGCCGACTGGCGTGCAACATCAATACGGTTTATATTTTCCATCATTGAGTGCCCCTTATCCTCAAACGTGTTCATGTGATCCTCCTTCGCATCACTGGGCTCGCTTACAACCATTACGCTGACCGTTTCTCTAGGGAGGTCAATGTTAGTGGCAGCTGAAGGCTTGCGAGCTTGACGGGTCGTACGTGGTACGTCAGTCAGTAAGGGACCAACATGCCCTGACTGAACTCGACTTTTGTACACAGATCGCGTTTGGACCGATTCTCGACAATCTTGGGACCATGGCTGGGGAGCCGGTTCATGACGGTCTTGGGACCGTGGCTGTTGAGTGGTCGAGTCTCCTTTTGCGATAGTAACCACAGCATAGGGCTCATTGAGCTCTCCTTCAGGCTTCATGCTCTGAAGGGGGTAGAATGGATTCAGGTGAAGAGGGTCGTCAAAATTGGCTATTTTAACTGCCTTGGTCACCTCCCTAGTCAAAATTTGCAGACCTCTATCACGTTTAGCCTTGAGGTTTTGATGGGCCTCTTACCAAAACTGCAATCTAGGTCTTGGTTGGTCAACACTTCTTGCATAGGAGAGAGCTGTCTCCATTAGGTGTGGCAAAGGATGAGGGCCAGGAATTGGGGTCATCTTGGGCGGGGGAGGATGAGGACTCGATCTTCTGGGAGGTCCATGCCCCGAGCTCTCTTATGAGCTCTAGAAACATGGTGGTTCAGGATGGTACTCTTCGTGAAAACCTTCTAGTACTAAGGCTAAAGGTGCTTGCCCGATGAAGAAGGAGCGAGCGGAAGTAGGGTTGACTCATGAGGAGGCCTGAGTCGAGGACGAGAGAAGGCCTGAGATGGCAACATGTGTGCACCCCTTAAAGAAGGATCTTGAGGGATCTAGGGGTCCATCCAGGCTCATGTAGGTGAGCTGGCCTTAAGAGGCCGAGAGCTATGAGCAGGTGTTTGTTGGAGAACAGGTGCAGACTTGCCCATTACAGGGTGTGCTTGTGTGTGCATAGAAGGAGGATGAGGAGGTCGTCTCCTGTGTACTCGGGTTGGCGCAATAATGGCGTTGCCCTGAGTAATGAGATGCACATGAGTGGCGTGTGGAGGATCTGGACACGGGCTCGAGGTAACAAAAGTGTTTCCCCGAAGTGTGACTCGAGTGGGTGACCCGCGAGTCTTGTGGTGTGTGTAAGGGGTGGAGACCGTGGGGTTTCCACCTCTCTGTGTTGAGCCTCTAGGGATAGAGACCTTTGGTGTAGCAATGTGGGGGGTAGCCTTATGGCGACCCACAGAAGCAATGGCAACTCGCTTGCCTTTTGCAGAAAGGGACTTGGCAGCCTTCCGGCGTACTTTAGAAACATGACCAGTAACTGACTCGTCGGTGGCTGAGTGCATGCTGTGTGGGGCAACATAAGTGCTGCCCATGCAAGGTGCCTAGGTGGAATTTAGAGCGAAGAGATGGGGAGTGAGGTACCTTCAAGTCTCTCCGCACACCAGTCCAGGTTAAGACCGGGGAGCTAGACAAGGGGTCTTTGCTCAAGAGAATGGTCGGGAAGGAAGTTGAAGGACCGTGTTCCCTAGGGACACTCTCGAACAAGGGGATAAGAAAATCCCCAATCTGGATGAATGGATTATAGAACCCAGCAGCTATAGTGAATGTGAAAAGATGATGAAAGTAGATAAAGAAGAAACTAGCCAAACAAGAATGATCCGACTAAGGCGTAGTAAGTCCCCAGTGGAGTCGCCAAGCTGGTTAGGTGCCTCGATCTCGCCCTCCGAATCCTTGGGGGATCAGGCGGCTCATGTCTCGAGTTTCAGGAAGACCCGAGACATTCGTGAGATCTCTCTCTCAAGAACCTCTTTCGAAAACGGGGGCAAGTGTTACCAACTGGTGAGATAGGAATTTAAAAGGTGGGTTCGGGACTTACTCGGGCTGACTCATGTGGGCGCCCTCTTAGATCACGAAGAAAGCACCCGAGCAATGAAACTAGTTCAGAATCACCTCCCTTGGCTCTTATTCTTCTTATTTTCTGCTTTCTGCAATCACACACATATATGGCAAAGGTTATGGGACAGGTGGGTCAAACCTTACCCTTTTCCTCTTTGATGAGCATACAAAAGCATGCACATTCAAGAAGAAGAAAGAGAGATGGGGGGAGAGAAGAATTTGACCAAGCGAGAAGGTCAAGGCAGTGACTAGATTGGTGGATAATTGACATAATGTGGTGGCAAAACAGGCTCGATAACTAAGACCGGCTTACGGGATCACTACTAGACGTTATTGTCGATATCAACTAGTTAGGCACGATGGTCAGTCTGTCATGGCAGTAAAGCGGGCCAAGCGAACCTGGCACGACAACATTACGACTAGACGACAAGACTACCATGAGATGTAACCTTAATCCCTCTTGATTGAACGAGACAACAGCAGAGGAATGGTTAAAGAGAGGAAGGGGATAGACGGAAGGAGAGAGAAGAAGGAAGAGGAGATACAGTCGGTGCTAGACATCGTCGACTGTTTCAGGAGATAGGAGAGAGAGGAAGTAGTCGGCTGTAAGCTTCACCGATTGTGTCGGATGAGAAGAGAGGAAGGGAGCCAACTGGTGCTTTGTCTCACCAACTGACACAGGAATAGAGGGAAAACCAGTTGGCGTTAGGCCTTGCCGACTTATAGAAGAAGAGGGAGAGACCCATCCGGCGCTAGGCCTCGTCGACTGGTAGAGAGAGAAATGATAACAGACACTAGGCCTCACCGACTGTTAGAAGAAGAGAGAGGAGACCAACTTGGCACTGAGCCTCACCGACTGATAGAGAGAGAAAAGACAATCAGCGCTAGGCCTCATCGATTGATAGACGAAGAGAGAGGAGACCAACTAGTAGTAGGTCTTGCCGACTGATAGACAAAGGGAGAGGAGACCAACCGGTGCTAAGTCTCGTTGACTGATAAATAAAGAGAGAGAAGCCAACCGACACCAGGTCTCGTCGACTGATAGACAAAGAGAGAGGAAGCCAACTGGCGTTAGGTCTCGTCGACTGGTAGAAGAAGAGAGAGCAGACCAACCGGTGCTATGTCTTGTCGATTGGTAGAAGAAGAGAGAGAAAGCTAACCAGCGTTAGGTCTCGTCAATTGACAAAAGAAGAGAGAAAGCCAACTAGCACTAGATCTCGCTAGTTGATGGGGAGAGAAGAGAGAGAGAGAAGAGAGGGAAGAGAGAGAAGAGAGAGAAGAGAGAGAGAAGAGGGAGAAGAGAGAGAAAGAAAGAGAGTGGGGAGGAGAGAGAAAGTTACCTACTCGAAGGGTACTGACCCTTTTCTTCTCTCTCCTCTCTCTCTCTCTCTAAGACGTACTCACAGGCACAAGCAAGGAATCGAAATTTTTTAAAATCTTTAAGGAATTCACTCAAGACCGAGCGGTGGTGGGGGGTTTTTGTGTCGGTCTTTTACAATGAGGCAGTGCCTGTTTATATAGAGTTGTGCCCAAACATGGGTGGATTGATCAAATTAAACCTTATTACTGAAAATTAAGATTTAATTGAATTAAAATAAATTCTAAAAATGGATGCAAAAAGACTATTTTGTCCCTACCAAACAATTTGTGGAATTCTAAAACATTCATTGTGGCTACCTAAGAACTTTCGTGATCTTTTGTGGCTGACTCGGGGTTGTTCTGATGCCCGTTTGATCGAAATATTATTATTTTCTTATAGGGCTCGACATGGCGATTGTTTTGATACCAACTTCAAGCTATGAATCATGTTTTCGAGTCATGATCACGAGACTTGAAGTTTTTTTGAATCTTGAAAACTTTAGATCGATAGTGTGGTCTTTCCATAATGTTTATCTATATTATCTTCATCGTAACGCACTAAGCATGTCATCATGATTGCATGGCAACAATCAGAATGCGATTTGGAGCCCGAACGAAGATTTCATAACTTTTGAGTTTTTACCAGAATCTAGAATGCGGCAACTGGAATTTCAGTTATTTCATCGCCTTTGTGCATGAAATCTGACCGTCCATCCTATACATGGTTCAGTCCTTTGATAGCCCTGAACCTTACACAGATATTGGAATTGGTTTTGGGTCGATCCGTTGTGAGAGCATCGTGATTTTGTTTATCAAGCGAGGTGTGTCGCTGCTGAATTTTCTGCAATTTCTTTACGAATCGACAACTTCTCTCTAGCTTTTCTCCCTGCTCGGATATCATCGCGGGGCGTGCCACATATCGAATTGTTTGTCTTGATGAGACAAATACGCTCATCAAATTTGGGAGTGATCCGACTTGGAACAAGTAAGT
This sequence comes from Amborella trichopoda, assembly GCF_000471905.2. Next base: position 2,166,053 of record NW_006499948.1, on the reverse strand, counting down.
TACAAGCCCCCGAAAGTGACTGCTCGTGACTATAAAAACAACCACCTTTAATGGTGTTTTGGTGCAGTGAGGCCATACGGGAATAGTGTGCGGCCTCCCATGTTTCAATGTTTTACTCATATCTTTGTTTTGGAGTATCTGATCAAGTCGAAAGGTGGCCCATAAGTGTTTTCGATCATTTCAAATCCAATGGCAATGGTACCGCACTAATTTGAAATACAAAAAATGTAGCTCTAGTTGTAGGGTCCGTTTCAGGGTGTTAAAGTCCATGTTTTCCAAAAACCGTTCCTTTGTGGTCACTGCCTTAGACATATCAGAATGTGATGAAACTTGGCAGGTGGTCTTTTGGAGTATTGATGACGATCTTGACCAATTCTGGTGCTATTCTGAGACTGTAAAAAATTTTCACTTTTTTTGTAGGCTTTATTGACGTGCTTCCTACCAGAGACCAACGCACTGAAAAATACATTCAAACAGTACACCCATGTTTTAGCCTAATTCTATATAAACAGGCAATGCCTCACTATACAAAGGATGGATTCATTCCTCTTGGATCAATCAATAAAATTTTGAATTTTGCTTAATCTTGTGGGTATGTCTTGGAGAGAGAGAGGAGAGAGAAGAAAAGAGCAGGTACCCTTCAGAGCTGGTACCCTTCAGGCAGGTAACTTTCTCTCTCCTTCCCTCTTTCTCGTCTCCATCTCTTTCTCTCTCCTCCCCTCTTTCACATCTCTATCTCTTTCTCTATCTTCTTCTCATCTTTATCTCCCTCCATTCTTTATCTAATGCAGTCGGCAAAGCCTAACGTCGGCAGGATTTCTCTCTCTCCTTTTCTTCTGTTGCAGTCGATGAAGCCTAACGTCGGTTGGAGTTCTCTCTCCTTCTCTTCTGTTACAGTTGATGAAGCCTAGTGCTGGCTGGATTTCTCTCTCTCCTTTTCTTCTAATGCAGGCAGTGAAGCCTAGCACCGGTTGGAGTTCTCTCTCCTTCTCTTTTGTTGCAGTCAACAAAGCCTAGTGCTGGCTGGATTTCTCTCTCTCCTTTTCTTCTAATGCAGTTGATGAAGCCTAGCACCGACTGGATTTCTCTCTCTTTCTCTTCTGTTGTAGTCAGTGAAGCCTAACACCTGTTGGATTTCTCTCTCTCCTTTTCTATCACAGTCGGCGAAGCTTAGCACCGGCTCGATTTTTCTCTCTCTCTTCTGTAATAATCGGTGAAGCCTATTGCCGGTTCAATTTTCCTCTCTTCCTTTTCTTCCATCACAATCGGTGCAAGACTAGCGTCAACTGGGTTTCTCTCTTTCTTCTCTTCTGTCACAGTCGACAAAGCCTAGCATAGGCTTGATCTCTCTCTCTTGCTTCTCTTCCATCGCAACCGAAGCAAGCCTAGCGTGCTGTGTCTCTCCCTTTCTTCTCTTCTGGCACAGTCGGAGAAGCCTAGCTCTGACTGCATCTTCTCTCTCTTTTTCTGACCCAATCGGTGAAGCCAAGCACCGACTGCATCTTCACTTTCTTCTTCTGACCCAGTCGGTGAAGCCTAACACCAACTGCACCTTCTCTCTCTTCTTTTGACACAGTTGGCGCAGCTTAGCGCCGACTGCATTTTCTCTTTCTTCTCTTGGCACAGTAGGTGAAGCCTAATGCCAACTGCATCTTCTCTCTCTTCTTCTCTGTATAACATAGTCGGTGAAGCCTAACACCGACTACGACTTCTCTCACTTCTTCTCTGTATAACACAATCGGTGAAGCCTAGCGTCGACTGCATTTTCTCTCTCTTCCATCCAACACAGTCCAATGCCTAGTGCCAACCGCGTCTTCCTTCCCTCTCTCTCTTTTATTCTCTCTCCTTTTGTACTCTTCTTTTCCTTTCTTCTCTCTCCTTCCTTCTGTTTGCTTCTTCTCTTATTTCATTTCTTATTCTTTCCTCATAACCACCATTTTGTTATTCTTTCATTCGACTAAGAGGGATTGAGGTTAGCCTCTCAAGGTAGTCCCGTCATCTAGCCGTAATGTTGTTAGGTCAGGATTACGTGGCCTGCTTTATTGCCACGATAGACTAACCATCGTGCTTAGCTAGTCGGTACTGGTAATGACATCTAGTAGTAATCCTGTGAGCCGGTCGTAGTTACCGAGCCCATTTTGCTACCATGTCAAGCAAATTATTCACCAGCTTAGTCATCGCTCTGATCCTCCCACTCAGTCGAATTCTTCTCTCCCCCGTCTTTCTTCTCTTATTTCTTCTTTTTTGAATGCGCATGCTTTTGTACGTCCATCAAAGAGGAAAAGGGTGAGGTCTGATCCACCTGTCTTATAACATTTACCATATGTGTGTGATTATATAAAACCGAAGAATACAAGCTGATGGAGGCGATTCCGAACCAATTTTATTACTGGGGGGCTTTCTTTGTGATCTAAAAGGGCGCCCACACACGCCAGCCGGAGTAAGTCCTGAACCCACCTTAAATTCCTCTCTCACCGATTGGTAACACTGCCCTCGTTTTCGAACAAGGTTCCCGAGAGAGCGATCTAAAAAAAGTCCCAGGTCTTCCCTCGAAACTCGAGACACGTGCTGCTCGATCATCAAAAGATCCAGAGGGCGAGATTGAGGCACCTAACCAGCTTGGCGACTCCACTTGGGACTTACTACCCCTTAGTCGGATCGTTCTTGTTTGGCTAGTTTCTTCTTTTATTATCAGCTTTCATTATCGTTTCACATTTTATTTATGGCTTGCGGGTTCTGTAACCCATTCATCCGAATCTAGGATTTTCTTATCCCCACATTTGCGAGTGTCCGTAGGGAACAAGTTTCTTCAACTTCGTTTCCAACCATCCTCTTGAGCAAAGACCCCTTGTCTAGTCCCAGGTCTTAAGCTGGACCGATGTGAGGTGAGACTTAAAGTTCCCTCACTCCCCATCTCCTTGCTCTAGTGGAAACTCCACCAAGGCGCCCTGCATCGGCAGCACTTTTGTTGCCCCACACAGTATGAACCCAGCCACAGCCACCGGCAAGTCACTTACCGATCGTGTTCATGAGGTACGTTGGAAGGCTGCCCAGTCCCTTTTTACAAAAGGGAAGAAAATTGCCATTGCTTCTGTGGGTCGATGCAAGGCTACGCCCCACATTTTTGCACCATTGGTCTCTATCCCTAGAGGCTCAATACATCGACATGGAAACCCCACGGTCTCCACCCCTCACACACACCACAAGGCTCGTTGGGTCACCCACTGGAGCCACACTTCAGGGCAACCCTTGTGCTACCCCGAGTCAACAGCCAGGATCATACCTTCTAAGGTCAGGTCCGGCGCACACTGATCACATGCATCTCACTGCTCGGGGCAACGCTATCATTGCTCCAACCCGAGTACACAGGAGACGACCTCCTCGTCTTCCTATTCAGTCCACACAAGCGCACCCCTGTAAGGGGCAGGCCTACAACTGTTCTCTTACAGACACTTGTTCGTAGTTCTTGGCCTCTTAAGGCCAGATCACTTGCATGAGCCCGAGCTGACCCTCAGGTCTCCCGTAATCCTTCTTCAAGGGGCACACACACATCGCCATCACAAACATCCCCTCGCCCGAGACTCAGGCCTTCTCATGACTCAATTCTGCTCCGGCCCACTCCTCCTTCATTGAGCGAGCACCTTCAGCCTTAGCACTCAAAGGTTTTCCCTAAAAGTATCATCCTGAACCAGCCTCATCACTTTGATCGTGTCTCTAGAGGTCATAAGAGAGCTCGAGGCATTGACCTGATGGAAGATCGAGTCCTTCATCCCCCCCGGCCCATGATGACTCTAGTTCTTGGCCATCATCCATTGCCGCACCTGATGGAGACAACTCTCTCCTAGGCGAGAAGAGCTGACCAACTATGACCTTGATCACAGTTTTGGCACAAGGTCCATCAAAACCTCAAGGCTAAACATGATAAAGATATGCAAATTTTGACTAGGAAGGTGACCAAAGCAATCAAAACAACCAATTCTGACGACCCCCTTCACCTAAATCCCTTCTACCCTCTTCAAACGATGAAGCCTGAAGAAAAGTTCCATGAGCCCTGCACTGTGGTTACTGTCGTAGAAGAAGACCCAGTCACTCAACAGGCACGGTCCCAAGACCATCAAGAACCGGTCCAAACGCGATCAGGATACAAGAAGCGAGTTCAGTTAGGGCATGTTGGCCCCCTGCTGACTGACCTACCACGTACGACCTGTCAAGTTCGCAAGCCCTCAAGTGCCACTAACATTGACCTCCATAGAGAAACAATCAGCATAATGGTTGTAAGCAAGCCCGGTGATGCGTAGGAAGAGCGCATGAACAAGTTTGATGAAATGGTGGACGCGATGATGGAAAAGATCCATCGTATCGATGCCGCACGCCAGTCAGCTAACCATGAGGCCAATTCCCATCACTCTGATGGTGCACCTCCACGAAACCCCACCATGAGGCTAAACAAGGCCTAGGGTATTATCCTCTTGGGGCAATAAAAGTGTCGAGAAGTATTCAAAAAATAAATCACATGAGGTGCAGCAAAAGTAAGAGAATGAAATCATGCAGTAAATTCAATCAAAAGAGAGAAGCACTTTATTAATCAGTTAAAAACTTTTGCAAAGTACTGGCAAGAGGAAGTGACATGTTCAAAAACTATCGATCATCTTACTGATCTCTACACTGCGTGCAGCAAGAGAAGTCTCGGTGCCCTGGATATGCTCCTTCAGTTCCGCCACCATTTGAGTCTCCTCTGTCATCGCCTTAGTTTCTGACTCAATTGTGCCAATGAGTTCGAACAAATCTTCAACCAATGAGCCCTCCATGGCCCTCCTTTAAACCATCTCCATCTCAAGGCCCGCGAACTCTTGTCTCAGTATTCGCATCTCTTCTTTGATTTCGATCATTCTCTTGAAGCTTCCTTGCGCCTCCCTCTTGAGATCCTGTTGACGACCAGTTATCGAGGCCTTCTTCTCGATGCAAGAATCTATCTCTTCACGTCGGTGCAAGATTGACTCTTCCAAGAAGGCTAGCTTGCTCGTTTCTTCCTCATGATGTAGCACTCCCAACCGTTAGCTCTCCAACTCGTTTAGAGTTGCATTAAAATGGGAAAGCACTTCTGGTGCACTCTCAATTGCGGTGGTCTCAGCCAACAATTTCAGTATTTTCAAAGCTTCGCCTAGCTCATTGAAAGGCAACTTCCTTAAGCCCTAAAGGCCTGGTCAAAGCATGCCTACGATCATGTTAGAAACCCCGCTAAAAATGGGCCTAGATGGGGCTCTTGAGATTACAACTTCTGAAGAAGCCTCAACTTGCACGGGTTCTTCAGTGCCAGCCGCCATGCCTTGACCTTCTCCCATAGGGACCTCTACTTCTGTCCCAGTAGGTTCTGTAGAAACATGTTCCCCTTGCTCTTCATCTTCTTGAACTGCCACTTTAGCATTAGCAAGTTCAGGAACCGCCTCCTCTCCAATCAATTGAGCTTTAACCACGACTCCTTCCATTTGGCTTGTACCTTCAATGACCAAAACCTTGTCCACAAAGAGCTCAGTCCCTCACCTTCATTACCTGGGACCATGGAGGCAGCAACCTCCTGGTGCCCGGGTGCATCATCAACTAAGGGCTCTTCTTCTTTAGTCATAGTTCCCGCCTCGGTCAGGGCACTGAGCTCTTGATGCACGGAGACCACATCAACATCAGATTCCCTTCCTGGAGTAGTTTCTTTGGGACCTACAGCCTCATCAGTACCTGTCCGAGTTGCCTCCGACTTAGGGACTGCCCCTGTATTTACTGCCACAAGATCTGGAGTCACCTCCCGATCAGAAGCAATGACAATGGGCTCAGAGCTGCCGGATTCGTCTGCCTCAATTTCTAAAGACAAAGAAGATAATTCAGGAGAAGCAGAAGGTGGTCTAGAGAGCGTAGAGGGTGATACTGGGGAAGTTCCTAAAAGATCAGAAGAGGAAGAGCTACCTCCTAATTCTGACATCATATGAAGGTTGGCACTCTTACGCCTTCGAGTACGCCCACTAGCTGAAGACGACGCACGAGTATCGACAACAATCGACCACTTTCTTTTCTTCCCCCCTACCGGAGTAGGAGCTGCTGCTTTAGATCCACCTCCCTGAGAAGGCCCTCCAACCAATTTACTGTGGGGACCACTCCCGATTAGGGCATTCAAGTCCTGTGAGGGAAGCTTTTCATAACTAGGGACTTGCCGCCCCTCATCCCACTTGAAGATGGAACTAAAAATTATCGAAGAAACTCCCAGTCCTAGTCTTCATTGCAAGAAATTATGACGAGGCCTCATCGGCTGCTATCTCGTGTGGAAGCCCTAAAGCTCGCCACTTAGAAGGATAATCTAAGACAAATACCGCACCAAAAGCAAGAGCATCCGTCAGTCTCCTTTGCCTGGTAACCTAGCTCCAGTTACCGTTCACTCCTTTCTAAGGGTGATCCCATTATCCCTTGCTAGTGATTCTCCACCAGTTCACATAGGCCTTGGTCATTTAGACCCTCCTGCCAAAGTGAGGTAATACATATTTGTTGGTTTCTGTCATCTTTAGGCACATAGACTAAGCGGTCGGTATATGATCTGGCAGCCAGCACTCACGAAAAGTTTCAAACTCTTCCGTCTTCCCCTTATTCACCTTACTCCGATGCTTTACGAAAAACACGACAAAGGGGCAGCCTTGATCAAGCCCTTGCTGACGAGCGAAGCGATGAGGGAAATAACCCTCTAACTTGGCACTGTGTGGAGTCCGATAAGGTAGAACTCCCCCTATGATGCTTAAGATGAATATGTGCTCCTTAATGGTTATTGAAGCACTGTCTAGCTCCTTCCCTAACTCATCAATGAAAGCACGGTCGATGAAGCTCTTGACCGGGAAGGGGACCTGCCTCATGTTCAAAGAGTCATTCCCAAATAGACCCCGAGCCTCCCCTGGGGTATGAAAGATAGCCCATCAAGAATGGCCACTTGGCATTGATGCTTGACATAGGTGTCAGGGAAATAGGCCCCTAGCCACCCGTACACGTATTGGACGGGGAATGGAGTTTTAAAATCCCCAAGAAATGCCTCTCCTCCTAAAATGCCATTCCCTCCCTCTTTGCCCTTGTAAGCCGTTCCATGAGAGATGGCCCCCAAGCCATGGTAAATGTTACACATGACTGGCTAAGCAAGGGCATACTCATGCCCTCCGGCCATATCACATGCCACATATAGTAATCCTAGACAAATGTCATCCCCTCAGCAAGGGAGCACGAATTTGCACAGAAATAAGGCCAAATAGGCAGCCAAGAAGACATGGTCATCGTCAGCCTCAAGTTGATATATAGGAGGCGTCTCCTTTGCAACTACCTTCCCTTTCCCCTTTGGAGTGCCCTGATCACTCTCGGGATAATCCCCACAAAAGAATTTCACCCATTTCATGAAGATGACCCTGCCATTGCTAGACCGGGCGGCAATCAACTGGTAGGCCTCGAAAGATCTGTTGAAGATTGGCAGGCGGCTCTTCATCCCCCAAGTTAGCACCACCGAAGATGACCGAGTTTGGGGGCATGAACTCGTCATACATAGCCCCGATCATTGGGAGACCTCCAATAAAATGAAGATCTAGTAAAGGGATTCCTGCTTCTCCATGTCCAAGAAGCCAAGTATTAGTAACATGGCTCCTTGTCTCCAGTAACACCTTTACTGTGTTGGAGCAACGGTCATAATAGCTGCCCAAACACTGGACCATTACTAATAGTGAAGCATGTTCAAGAGTACTTCTGTACGACCCCAATACCTTGTTTGTCCAGGAAGAGTATCCCTTCAAGTATTGGTGCTCCCCTTGAATTTGGAGGCCTTTTTCTCACCACATTAGTAGTCCCTTTGCTTGTACCATTCGTTTCCCTAAGGTAGGCAAGTTCTCTCCAGAAGCTTTGTTCCGATGCATACAATGAAGAAGTGCCACCCCTTCTTCAGTACTGACGCTGCTTTCATTGCCCTCGCGCACTTTGAAACAAATGGGGTCAGTAATGAAAGTGACACTGAGGGGCCTATCTGGTTCACATACTGGGTGAATCAGCCAAATGGGCTCACCCCTTGATAAAACCTCGCTTGTGAAATCACAGGCGCCATCTTCTCCCTCCCTTGGAAGCCTCTTCACATCAAGAATTTGGTAAGAAGAAGCAGCCATTATAAAGGGCTTAGTGGTTTAGTCCCAAAAGTTGCTAAGACATTGGATCAGTGCCAGCTGAGTTTGTCAACACTCAATGCCGATTGAGCTTATCGACGCTCAGCGCCTGTTGCGTATCAATGGCTAGCGTCGACTGAGTTTAACGACACTCAGTGCCGGTTGAGCTTATTGATGCCCAGGGCCGGTTGAGTGCCAATGGCTAGCATCGACCGAATCTGTCAACACTCAGCGCTGGTTGAGATTGTCAATGCCCAATGCCGGTTGTGTCCTCCAAAGGCCAGCGTCGACTGTGGTTGAATCTCTCACACGTGCCATGCCTCTAACTCAGTTGTGCTAACTGACAACCATCGCCACTTCCTTCAGCTCCGCCTGATACATGAGCGAATGCCAACTGTCACCACGTCTCGCTGGTCTTCCTGATACATGAACGAGGTAACCATACACCTTCCATGCAACGATTCACCTCCAGTAACCGTACACCTTCCCTGCGATGGTTCACCTCTAGTAACCGTAAACCTTCCTCGCGACGGTCTACCTTCGGTAATCGTTCATTTCCCTGGACCCTTTGATTTTCGCTAGAACTCCCCTGCCGTTCCCGAAAAACCTCTGCAACACTACTAATAACGTCGAGAAACCCCCTAAACTCGCCAAAAAATTCCCAAGACTTGCAAAAATGCCTACCACTGCACTTCCTACCTCTTCCACCTTCAAAACACCCACATCGGAGTTCTTTTGTTTGCTGGAAAGCCCCCTGTGCTAACCGCAATACTTCTGCAAATCCTCGGCAGAGTCTTGCTTGCTAGAAAACCTTCCCTGCAAGACCCTTGCTGGGACCCCACTATTCATCGAAAACCTTCCCTGCAAAGCTTTTGCTGGAGTCCCACTGCTTGCCAAAACTTCTACAGCGCAACCATTACTCACCATTAAAAATTTTCTCAAATTTTTACCTTCGGTGAAAAATGAGGGAAAACGGGGCCTTACCCCCCTTATGTGGCTTGCACTACCCTCGAACACCCCTCACAAATTGGGAATTCCAATCGCGTCCAAGGGAAGCCAAACGACGATGAGCGGAGACGGGCTTTGACCTAAGGCCCAAGTCAAAACTCATCGCCGACTCAACTATCAATCTATGCCCAACACCGACTACTCACCGGCTACTCAGTTGAAGTGACTTAGTGCCGGGTGGATTTCAAACAACCCTAGTGCCGATTGACTTGGTGCCGGATGATTTTCAAACAACCCTAACACCGGTTGACTTAGCACCGGGTGAATTTCAAACGACCTTAATGTCGATTGTGTTCAAACAATGTCATGGCTCGTTCACAGTGCCAGCTGAGTTTTAACAACCCAGTGTCGATTGTGTTTTTGAGAACTCAACGTCAGTTGAACACTCGCAAGAAACAATTATTGCTACACCTGGTGCCAGGGGTATTTCAAGCCATCTATTGTCGCCTATTTCTAGCTAAAGCCTTGTGTGTCCTGTCATCCCTAGTGGAGTAGTACCTAGACTGTTGCACACAAGTCGTGACCTATCATCCCTAATGGAGTCAAGAGCAGGCCACTATCCCTCATCCCCATAGAAGTCACACCCATACCGCAGCCCATTATCCCTAGTGGAGTTAGGGTAATTCTTACCTCTTCAAGTCTTGGTGAGTCTATTTCACACCAAGCTATCTTATCCCCAGGGAGTCGGGTTACCTGTCATAAGCCAATTCTCCATAGAGTCTCATCTTTCACCCGAGGGAGCCACGCTTGCCCCCTTAAGCCTTAGTGAAGTCCACTTCTGTTGGCCATCCTTCATCAGGTCACCATTTCCATTTGATCCCTTAGTTTATGAATGGTGTTAACCATTTTATCCCTAGGGAGTCGGATAGCCATCCACAGACCTATTCCCCATGGAGCTCCACCTACATGGTGACCCAGCCTCGGTCCGTGCTGCACAACCCTATCCTAGTTGTATGACTTTGAACTGCATAGCCTCGGTCAATGCTGCATAGCCTGTCCTAGTTGTATGACTTTAAACTGCACAGCCTCGGTCAGTGCTGCATGACCCTATACTGTACAGCCTCGGTCCGTGCTACCCGACCCTAAACTGCACAGCCTCAGTCCTTGATGCACGACCTTAAACTGCACAGCCTCGGTCCTAGTTATATGACTTTAAACTGCACAACCTCGGTCCATGCTGCACGACCTTAAACTGGACATCCCTATCTTAGTTGTATGACTTTAAACTGCACAGCCTCGGTCCGTGCAACATGACCCTAAACTGCACAGCCTCGGTCCATGCTGCATGACCCTTAACTGCACAGCCCTGTCCTAGTTGTATGACTTTAAACTACATAGCCTCGGTCCGTGTTGCATCTAAACTGCACAGCCTTGGTCCATGTTGCACGACTCTAAAATGCACAGCCTCAGTCTGTGCTGCACGACTCTAAAATGCACAGCCTTAGTCCGTGCTGCACGACCCTAAACTGCACAGCCCTGGTCTAATTGCATGACCCTAAAACTGCATGGTCCAAACTATATGACCTTAAACTGTAGCGGAGGTCTAGTTGCACAACCTCAAACTTCGCAGTCCTAGTTGTATGACTTTAACTGCATAACCATAGTCTAGCTGTAGGACCTTAAAACATAGTGTATGTCCTGGCTGCATGACGATAAACTGTTTTGCACAGGTCTCGGAGGTATGACCTTTAAAACTTGCCTCCACATACGTGCACACGACTTTATGTGCACTTTCACGCATGCCTTCCCTAACCTACCTGTTAGTGTGAGCTCGCCACCTTCATTGCCTCCCCGGTGTGTCCATTCACTTCATCACCATACCTCATTCCCTAGTGAATCTCACCACATTCACAAAACGGCAAACCATCCCACCACCTATACTAGTCGTAAGTTAGTAGGTCACCACTTTCCACATTCCATCCATACATCATCCATCTTTCATAGGTAGCCTCGTGCCATCTCCCCAAAAGTGAGCTAAAACTACTACCATACTTACTCCATGGCCTCTACAGGCTGCCATCCATCTCCATTTTGATCCAGTTGTATGACCTTAAACCATAGTGCACGTCCTGGGTGCATGACGTTAAACTGTTTCGTATAGATACCGGAGGCATGACCTTGAACACGGCTTCATAAAAAAAAATGATAAAATAACGAGCATGGTGTATACCTTAAGTAAAAATGACGAACATGCATGGTCACGAAATCATGAGTAAAAGACTTTCAAGAATAAAAAAACTGGGTACGGTGAAAACCGAAAAGGGCATCATGTGTAAAAATGGATGAAAAGGGTGAAAACAACCAAAAATCTATGGTTAAAAAAGCCCCAAAATAAAAGAAGTTGGTGAAAACCGTCTCTACGACGTCGCTTCTCAAGTTCAAGTGAAAATCCACGAAGGACTCTTAGACCAATAAACAGGTTGATGCAACACTCGTCTCAACATGAGAGTTCAGCCATCACTCACTCAAAAGAAGAAAATACCTGGTAACACAATGCCAGGAATCCAAAAATACGAGCTTCAAGGAGAAGATTCCGACAGCCTGAATCTTATTGCAAAAAGGACTCGAAAGACAGAACACTTACCAAGACGGCAAGATAAGTCTCATGAGGAAGAAAATTATTCCCATGAGGTCACAAACACACGTTAGAAACAAACACTACAAAGGCAAGAAACTGACAAAGCCAGGGCGAAACCTGCTAGAGACTTCTGCTCGCCTAGCCGGTAGGCCCAAACCTTCGGGATCGGCTAATAAAACTGTCCCTGACTGGACTCGATAGACGAGACCTACAGTGGTACTCTAATCGCCAAAACCAAACCTAGTGTAGCTACAAACAGCGTCGACCAAAAGCAAACAAACGAACCCAGACAAACTGGGAACAATGCCCTTCGACATGACACTCAATTGCCAGTCAGACATGATTCTGACTGATGAGGTCCGTAAAAAATCCTCAGCTTCAGAATCACAAACAGTCTGCAAGAGGATGAGCACTTCGACAAGATCCTTAAAAAAAGTCTTTTCTCCCCCTAAAGTCTGCACGGATGGACAATGCATCCCTACATTTGTGCATCCTAGTTACACCGTTATGTGAATCTCCTCAACGTTCACATGGTCCTGTGGCTAGGAAGAAAAAATTAAAAGTCCTTCTTGCTTCTCTTGAAGCACAACAATCAGCGGGGCAAGCTATTGAATGTATTTTTCAGTACCTTTGTCCCTGATAGGAAGCAGGTCAATAAAGCCTACAAAATAGTGGAAACTCCCAACAGTTTCAGAATTGCCCCAGAATTGGTCATGATCTTTATCACCACTTCAAGAGACCACCTGCCAAGTTTTATCGCAATCAGAAGTGTCTAAGGTAAGGAACACAAAGAAACAAGTTTCAGAAATTGGCATTTAACACCCTGAAATGGACCCTTTAACTAGAGCCATACTTTTTCTATGTCAAACAGTCATGGGACCACCACCATTAGATCTGGCAGGGTAGAAAACCCCTATGGGTCAAGTTTCGGCTTAATTGGACACTCTAAAATAAAGTTATGGGTAAGATACTACAAAGGGGTAGGTCGCACACTATTCCCGTGTGGCCACCCTGCACTAAAACACCATTAAAGGTGGCTGTTTTTACAGTCACAGACAAACACTTTCGGGACCTATATCTTACTCGTTCTAAGTCAGACCGCTCCCAAATTTGGTGAGCATTTTCATCTCATCAAGATGAACAATTCAACATGTGGTACACCCCATGATGCCTCCCAAGCAGAGAGAAAAACTAAATGAAAGTCGCTAATCCGTGAAGAAAGTTGCATAAAATTCAGCAGCAGCACGCCTCGTTTGAGCAGCCAGATCACGACGCTCGCAAACCCGATCAACATGAAGCTAATTGCATTATGTGCATGAGGTTCAAGGCTATCTCTGATTTGAATGTCGCGTACGATGAACGGTTGGATTTCACACACGAAGGCATCAAAGCTGCTATAAATTTCGGCCGTCGGATTTCAAGATTCCAGCCAAAAACTCAAGACGACAAAATCTTTAGCCAGGCATGAAATCAAGCTACGTTTGTTGCAATGTGATTGTGACGGTATGCTCGGTGCGATTCTATGAAGAAGTCACAAAGAAACATCAAGGAACGAGCACACAATCGATCTGAAGTTTTCAAGATTCATCTAAAGTCAAGTCTCATGATCATGGCTCAAAACATGATTCATAGCTCAAAGTTGGTATCAAAATGACCTTTCGATCAAACGGGCATCAAAATGACCCCGGGTCAGCCATGTAAGATCACACAAGTTCTTGGGCAGCAACAGGGACTGTTCTGAAATTTCACACATTGTTAGGTAGGGGCAAAACAGTCTTTTTACTCTTTAAATTCAATTAAATTGTAATTATCTTCAATTCTAGGTAGTTTTTTAGCGTACATCCACGTTTTAGCCCAATTCTATATAAATAGGCAATGCCTCACTATACAAAGGACAGATTCCTTCCTCTTGGGTCAATCAATAAAATTCTAAATTTTGCTTAAGCTTGTGGGTACATCTTGGACAGAGAGAGGAGAGACAAGAAAAGGGCTAGTACCCTTAGAGCAGGTAACTTTCTCTATCCTCCCCTCTTTCTCATATTTATCTCTTTCTCTATCCTCCCCTCTTTCTCGTCTTTATCTCTTTCTCTCTCTTTTTCTCATATCTCTCTCTCCCTCCATTCTTTGTCTAATGCAGTCAGTGAAGCCTAGCGCTAGCTGGATTTCTCTCTTTCCTTCTCTTCTGTTTCAGTCGGCAAAGCCTAGTGCCAACTGAATTTCTCTCTCTCCTTCTCTTCTGTTGTAGTAGGCGAAGCTTAGTGCTGGCGGAATTTCTCTCTCTCCTTTTCTTCTAATGCAGTCGGTCAAGCCTAGCACCGGCTACATTTCTCTCTCTCCTTCTCTTCTGTTGCAGTCGGTGAAGCCTAGTGTCGGCTAGATTTCTCTCGCTCCTTTTCTGTCACAGTCGGTAAAGCTTAGTGCTGGCTCAATTTTTCTCTCACTTCTGTAACAGTTGGTGAAGCCTAGCGCCGGTTTGATTTTCCTCTCTTCCTTTTCTTCCATCACAACTGGTGCAAGCCTAGCGCGAACTAGGTTTTTCTCTTTCTTCTCTTCTGTCACAGTTGGTGAAGCCTAGTGTCAGCTTGATCTCTCTCTCTTGCTTCTCTTCCATCACAACCGGCGCAAGCCTAGTGTCGGCTAGGTCTCTCCCTTTCTTCTCTTCTCGCACAGTCAAAGAAGCCTAGCACCGACTGCATCTTCTCTCTCTTCTTCTGACCCAGTCGGTGAAGCCTAGCACCGACTGCATCTTCCCTCTCTTCTTCTAACCCAATCAGTGAAGCCTAGCACCAACTGCATCTTCTCTCTCTTCTTTTGACACAGTGGGTGAAGCTTAGTGCCGATTGCGTTTTCTCTATCTTCTCTTGACACAGTCGGTGAAGCCTAGCACCGACTGCGTCTGCTCTCTCTTCTCCTTTGTATAACACAGTCAACGAAGCCTAGTGTGGACTGCGTCTTCTCTTTCTCTCTTCTCTTTTGTATAACACAATCGTTGAAGCCTAGCGTTGACTGTGTTTTGTCTCTCTTCCTTCCAACACATTCGACAATGCCTAGTGTCGACTGCGTCTTCCTTCTCTCTCTCTCTCTTTTATTCTCTCACCTTTCATACTCTTCTCTTCCTTTCTTCTCCCTCCTTCCTTTTGTTCCCTTCTTCTCTTATTTCATTTCTTATTCTTTCCTCATAACCACCATTTTGTTATTCTTTCATTCGACTAAGAGGGATTGAGGTTAGCCTCTCACAATAGTCCTGTCGTCTAGCCGTAATGTTGTTGTATCAGGATTACTTGACCCACTTTATTGCCACGACCGATTAACCATCGTACCTAGCTAGTCGGTACTGGTAATGACATCTAGTAGTAATCATGTGAGCCAGTCTTAGTTATCGAGCCCGTTTTGCTACCACTCCAGGGCAATTATTCATCAGCTTAGTCAACGCTCTGATCCTCCCGCTCAATCGAATTCTTCTCTCCCCTGTATTTCTTCTCTTATTTCTTCTTTTTTGAATGTGCATGCTTGTGTACATCCATGAAAGAGAAAAATGGTGAGGTCTGACCCACCTGTCTTATAACCTTTGCCATATGTTTGTGATTGCTAAAAATAGAAGAATACAAGCCAAGGGAGATGATTTTGAACCAGTTTTATTATTGGGGGGCTTTCTTTGTGATCTAAGAGGGCGCCCACGTGAGCCAGCCCGAGTAAGTCCCGAACCCGCCTTAATTTCCTCTCTCACCGGTTGGTAACACCTGCCCCTATTTTTTAACGAGGTTCCCGAGAGAGCGATCTCAAAAACATCCCAGGTCTCCCCTTGAAACCAGAGACGTGTGCCTCCCGATCCCTAAAGGATCCAGAGGGCGAGAACAAGGCACCTAACTAACAAGTTTCGGTTGGGTCTTGGTTTGCAACACCGGCTGACTTTGTTGTTCAGTCGGTGCGGTCTGGGTTGATGAAGAAGTAATAAGAGCTTGTATTAAGGATGCAGAGGTTTGAGGTTGAGGTTTAGGGGAAAGCAGTGGACCAGGAAACTTGAGGGCCTTGAGCTTTTGAGGTGTGGATTGTAGCTTCTTTCTCGATCTTAGACCTATATGCCTTGTACTAGCTGGTACCTCCAAGATCTGCATCATAGGGGAGGCTTCTTTGGAACAGGACCTTGAAGATGACTCGGTTTTTGCTCAGGTTGACAGGGTGTCGAAGGCTATCTAGAATCCAGTTGTTAGGGTCAGCATCTCTCAGAGGCGCTCTTGCTATGGCTGGATGAGGCTGGTGTCCTGAACTCTTTGTTTAGAGTGTTGAAGTCTGGGCACCGTCGAGCTACACTGGTGGAGAAAATAGAAGAGGAGGGAGGAGAAGAAGAGTTAGAACATTCCAGGTAGCTTTTTACGTCGTCACTGGAATTGGATGTGTCCATGAGATATTTTAGGTCTTGCCCCGGATTTGATCGTCATGGGGTGCTTTTAGCATCGTCACCCATATTGGGGGAATCCAGAGCTATTGGTGACTCAAGGATGTCCGCCTGATTGGATGAAAGGACAAGGCAAGCTACTCCTGGGATAAAGTCTTGCAAGGTCGACAGTGGAGGAAGGGGCCTTAGGAATTCTTCCTCGACTGATGGCTAAGAAGGACGATTACTCTGGAGGGGCGACCTCGGTGCGCGCTGTCTCCTTTGGGATCCTTGAGGGGGTGTCTAGACCACCCTATCAGGCTGGTGAGTAGCCCTAGCTTGGTAGATTGCCTCATGTTTCAAGGATTTGAGCCTACTCTGCCCATGGTAGACTTTTCAGGGTTGAGAGGTCGAATGCTCTGAAGGTTCTAGTATATACTCTGGAGGGGCTAGTAGTGTGGCTTCCGTTGGAACGAGAGCGATGACCTGGGCGCGTTCCGAGAGAACCGCACAAACTATGTGGCCTTGCTAGACTTTCTTTGTGACTATAGCTTCGAACCCAGAGCATTCATTGAGTTTGTGGCCCTATACTTGGTGATATGGGCACCAAAGTTTTTCGTACCCTAGGCAAGATGCCTTGACGGCTTGGTGGGCTTGAAAGTGATAAGGCCTTGTTGGAGCATTGCCTTGAAGAGGGCCTGTAAAGGGTCTAGCTCAGTGCTTCCTTGGGCTTGCGTCAGGAGGTCTTCTTGCTCGTGCGGAAGAGGGACTCGAGGGTGTCCTTCTGGGTTGCCTTGAACTTCTTGGCACTGCTGCATCAGCTCTGCCAAGAGCTTGTGGAAGCCAGTGAATTCATTGATGTCATGGCTTCGTATGAGGATGTGATACGTGCACCAGAGGTTCTCAATTCCTGGAGGTAGGAACTTAGGCTCCCTTGCCGACTTGAGAGTGACGAGCCCTGCTTCGAGCATTATGGAAAAAATGCACGAAGGATAGCGGGTGCCCTGTTGTCCTCTTGGATCGTGACTATGTGAGAAACTTCAGTTTCCCCAAATGCTGTCTTCAACTCTTTGAGCTTTATCAGACCCTTGTTGATAATGGCTTCGATCATGTTGTTGAGCTTATAGCAGTCGTCAGTGCGGTGGCATACCCTCCTATGACAGGTGCTCATTTGCCTCCTGCCTAGCTGACTCTGCAGTATTGGCCTTTTGCAATTGTATCATGTTCTGTTCTAACAACAGTCGAAGTAGTGTAGGTGTCCACTCTATGTCGGAGGGGTAAACTTTATTCTAGTACTAAGCCCAGTAGTCGTTTCACCTAGAATTTTTAGGAGGCGGGACGCTGTTGTAAGACTGCTTCCTGCCCCCAGCCGGAGATGCATGTCCCTTGGAAAGGTCCAGGGTTTGAGGAACCGCACCTTTGGTGTCAGCCACGATGACGACCGTGCTGATTACTGCCTTTTGGCTGCCCCGACTATTGGAGTGAGGGTTTGTGCTGGCAGGTTGCTGACGAGGTTTGCCATGATGCTTGAATAATCCCTCAATACGAACTGCCTTGGAGATGAGCTCTAACATGGAGGGTGGATTGGATTCCTCAACAAGTAGGGGGATCTCAGAAAGCATGTTCCGTATGTAGGTCTGGACCGCTTCTTTCTCGGTCATGAGAGTGGCATGAAAGGTTGCCAACTCTTTCCAGTGGGTGATTAACTTGTCAACCAGCTCACCAAGGTCTTGCATCAGGGTGAGGAGTTCGATGGTCTCCACATTCCTTTCGACATCATAGAAGCATTGGTAGAACAACTGCTCCATCTCTTGCCACGTGTGTACCGAGTTAAGAGGCAGCCAGGCATACCACTGGAAGGTTGGCCCTTCAAGAGTTTCGAAGAATTGGTGGAGGAGGAAGAGTCTGTCAATTGTTGTCTCCCGATAGGCCGCCTAGAAGTGAGCAGTGTGCTGGTGTGGAGACGTAATACTGTTGAACAGGGGGAGCTTCCCCTTTTGGTAGTTCGGAGGGAAGGGAAGTTGGCCTATGTACGAAGGGTATGGCTTTTGATAGAGCGGTGTCTCCTACATGCCTGGGACCTTGTTCTTGAGGCTATGGGCCACCATAGCATCTATGTCGATTTGGGAGACCCCGCAGGAGGTAGAACTGTCTTGGGAGGCTGATGAAGGAGTTTTCCTAGGAACTGTGTCCTCATCAGTCAGGGAATCGATCGAAGTAGGGGGCCTGGAGGTCTCTAGACGTTCCATCTTTCCAAGGATGACTTGCATCATTCCTCAAACTTGTTCATTCGCTCCTCCTGAGCGTCGTCTGGGTCATTGATCATCATGACACTGACCGTCTCTTCTGGAGCATCAGAGCCTGGCAGGATAGTGGACTACAGAGGTCGACTAGTGGTGCAGGGCAAGTCAGTCTGGAGGGGTTGGGCCTGCCCCGACTAGACTCGAGCCTTGTATGCCGATCTTGTGAGGACCGGTTCTTGACGGTCTTGGGACTGTGGTTTCTAAGCAGTGATGACCCAGCAATACTCTTGGAATCAGTCAGGCTCTAGAGTTTGGAGAGGGAAAAAGGGGCTATGAGGTAGGAGGTCATAAAAGGTGGTGGCCCCTACTACCTTGGAGGCTTCTTTGGTCAGGATCTGAAGACCTCTCTTTTGTTTAACCTTGAGACGATTGTGGACTTCACTCTAAAACCAAGCCTAAGACCTGGACTGCTCCACCTTCTTTGAACATGCAACGGCTGTGTCTATGAGCTGGAGCAGGGAGTGGGGCCCAAGGATAGAAGGTAGCCTATGTTTCTGCCTTGGAGGCTGGAGGCCTCTGTCTGACATAGGGTCGTTGCCCGAGTTCCTTTGTGGGGCCTATGTGCACGACTGACCTAAGGCTGGCTCAAGATGCTACTCTTAGGGAAGGCCTTTGAGTATTAGAGCTTGAGGTGTTTACATGGTATCTGGAGACTGATTGAGGAAGGAGCTGGTTCACGACTTTGTTTGAGTTGAGGTCGGAAAGGAACCTGCCAAGCATGTGTACCTTTAGAGTTAGTCGTCCGGGTGATTTGGGGGTTGACCCGGGCCCGATCAATGGGTTCGACCTAAGGAGGTAGAGACCCACGAGCTTGTGTCTGCGAGGGGTGAGGCACAAGTCCATCTCTCACAGGGTGAAGCTGTGTGTGTTGAGAGGGAGGATGGAGTGGTCGACCCTCATGTGCTCGAGGTGGCATAGAGCTAGCGCTGCCCCGGGCTGTGGAAACCAGATGCATGGTGCATGTAGGGTTCGGTCCAAGAAGACCTAGCCCTGGATGTGAGCGAAGGGTGAAGATCTCAAGACCTCTGCCTCTATGTGTTGCCCTCTAGATGTGGAGGTTCGGGAAGGAGCATAAGGGGTTGCCTTCAGCGAACCTCAGGCGCAACGACAACTTGCTTGCCTTTCACGGGAGTGATGGGGGAAGCCTTCCAGCATGCCTCAGCAATATGACCAGTAAGAGACTTGCCAGTAGCCGGTGTGTGCTATGTGTGGTGGCAGATGTGCCACTGATGCAAGAGGCCTTGGTGGAGGGTCCACTAGGGCGAGGCAGCAGGGAGGTGGGGATTTTTCGCACCGATCCAAGTGAGAACCTAGGAGCCGGACTGTAAGTCCTGACTCAAGAGGAGAGTAGGGAAGGAAGCTTGAGCAGTTCGCTTCCTTGGGACAGTCACGAGTGCGAGGATAAAGAAGTCCCCGACTAGGATGAATGGGTTAAACAACCCAAGTGTCATAAAACTTAATGCAGAAACTAAAAGAGGATACTGGTCAAACAAGAGCAAGGGGTAGTAAGTCCCCAGTGGAGTCGTCAAGCTAGTTAGATGCCTTGATCTCGCCCTCCAGATATGGATAATTTTGAGGCACGTATCTCGAGTTTCTGACGAACCCGATATTTGAGATCGCTCTCTCAGAACCTTGCTCGAGAGCAAGGGCAGGTATACCAATCGATAAGAGAGGAATTAAAGGTGGATTCGGGACTCACTCGGGCTGGCTCGCGTGGGCACCCTCTTAAATCATGAAGAAAGCCCCCCAGCTACCTTAGCTGGTTGGGAATCCCCTCCCTTGACCTGAAATCCTCTTGTTTTTTGCACAACACTTTTATGGTTAATTTGCGAGACAAGTGGGTCAAAGAGACCCACCCTTGTCTTAGGGCATTGTACGTTCACACGAGAGGGCGATAAAGCATAAGGTTCAAATAAATATAAAACAGGAAAGAAAACTTGACAAAGAGGCGAGACTAGCATTGCAACCGGGAAGTCATCAACTCAGAGTGGTAGCAAGATGGGCCATGGTTCTTAAAACCAGCACGGCGGCAATGCTACTCGAAACCGAGACTGATATGGCAGTGCTAAGCTAAGTCTACCCTCAATCGAGTGAGAAAAGACAAGAGAATGAAAAGAAGATACGAGACGGTAGAAATATGAGGTCCCGATGGTGCTAAGCATTGCCGCTCACGACCGTGGAATAGCAATGTCGTGGCCCTTGGGCAGCGCTCAACACTACTGCTCATGGCTAGAGAGTGAGGAATGAACATCGCCATTGGCAACATAAGAAAACAACACGCCCCCGCGTGGGCGACAATAGTTTCTAATGAAGCGTGCGGCGATGGTCATTCATGAAGCGCACGACAGCAATCCTCAAGAGACGCACGACGATAGGCGTGGGATGCAAGAAGAACGGCGATGAACGTCGAACACGCGAAGGAAGCATCCGGATGGTGATAGACATTGTCGAGGACTATAGCGGGCGGCGATGGGTATCACCGCCAGCTATAGACGTGCAACAGGAAAGGACCCCTACGAGAGGCTACGGGTTTCGCCGTCTGGGTTCTTTACTAAGACGTCCAAGCTACATCTGTGGACGGCGACGGGCAGCGCCGTCTATAAGCCCCATTGAACAAAAGAGATAGAAGAAAAGAAGGCCAAGGAGGCTCGCGCATGGCGTTGCCATCGCCTTGCTCGACTTGTGTGACCTCAGGGGAGGCATGCACGGCACTGCCACTGTCGTGCATGACCCTTGCGAGGAGCTAAGGCGGGGAAGAGGGAGAAGAGAGGGAAGAAAAGAAAGAGAAGAAAAGGAAAAGAAGAGAGAGAAGATTTACCTCAAACCTAAGGGTATCATCAAAAGTTTCTCTCACCTCACAATCTCTCTCAAACATGACTCAACCATGAGAAGAAAGAGAAACTTGTATTAAGTAAAAACTCTCTCTTTTGTTAAAGGTTGAGTCCTCTGGTGCGTACAATGCTGGTATGTATATATAGAATTTTCCCCAAACATGGGTGGATGATCAAAAGTAACCCTAATTGTTGAAAATTAAGTTTAAATTGAATTAAAAGAATTTAGAAAATAGGGGTGTAAAATGACAGATTTGCCCCTTCTTAACAAATCGTGGAATTCCTGAACAGTCCCTCAGAGTGAACTATATGTTAGAGTCTTCCTAACCTCTTACTTAAAAGGGTATGGGTGACCCAATGCTCAAGGTCACAAAGACCTCGAGAGGGTACCGTAGTTTAAAGATACAGGATGGACTATATGTTAAGGCCTTCCTAACCTCTAACTTAAAAGGATATGAGTGACCCAATGCTCAAGGTGATAAGACCTTGAGAGGGTATTGTAGTTTAGAGTCTTGGATGATGAACTGTATGTTAGGGCCTTTCTAACCTCGTACTTAAAAGGGAATGGGTGGCCCAATGCTCAAGGTCATAAGACCTCAAGAGGGTACTGTAGTTTAGAGTCATACATGATGGATTGTATAATAGGGCCTTCTTAAACTCTTATTTAAAAAGGTATGCAATACTCAATGTCATAAGAACTCGAGAGGGTAATGTAGTTTAGAGTCATACAGGATGGACTGTATATTAGGGCCTTCCTAACCTCTCACTTAAAAGGGTATCAGTGGCTCAATGCGCAAGGTCATAAGACCTCAAGAGGATATTGTAGTTTAGAGTCATACAGGGTAGACTATTTGTTAGGCCCCTCCTAACCTCTTACTTAAAAGAATATGGTTTGCCCAATTCTCAAGGTCATAATACCTCAATAGGGTACTATAGTTTAGAGTCATACATGGTAGACTATTTAGCAATGTTTCAGGTCATACATCGTGAACCTATGTATCATGGACGGGGGGTGAAGCCCTTTCAAGTTGTGCATTTGGACTTGCTATACCCTTAAGTTTATAGTCATGGGGTGTGGACTACTATCAACATTGGCTTTATTAGTGTATGAAGAAATGCGCCATATGCTTGGCAATTTAGAGTCTTATAACTTGGACTATGTGATAGGCAGTTTAGAGTTGTACATCACGGACTTACCTTTTCTCTCAAGGATAGTATTTCTTCAAGTATCTCTCACTAATTGAAAGCATATCGTCCTCCCCTATCTCAGTGCAGAGAAGGTATGATCCACAAAGTAAGCCTTTTTTACCATGTAGGGCCTATCCTCTTTGGGTTGGAACTTGGACTGAGGTGCCCCAATGGGGCATCACACGAAAAAGACCAGGTTGGTTGGTTTGAATGACTTCAATCTTATTTTTATCAAATTCTCTACTCATCCTGGCCTAGTAAACTTTCAACTTTTGTTGGGCGATGAGCCGCTTTTCATCTAGAGCATTTAGCTCATCGTGTCGAAGTTTAATGCTTTTGTTTTCATTAACCCATAGTGAATGGCCACCCTCAAGGAAGGTATCTAAACTTCCAAGGGTAAGATAGCTTTGGCTCCATAAACCAATGAGTACAATATGCCCAAAGAGCTTCAGACATTCTCTCATGCCAATCCCGCCTAAAGAGCTTCATACATTCTCGTGTCAATCCCATTGGCTTTTGCTAACAGTCTTCTTTAAGACTTTCCAAAGGTTCTTATTGAATGCTTCCACCTATACATTAGCCCTTGTGTTGTACATGGATGAGTACCTCCAATCCATATTGAATTTGCTTGTCAACTCTCGGATGTAGTTATTTTTTAATGGAAACCCATTATTTGATATGGTCCTATCTGGTAATCCAAATCAATGCATAATGTGGTGACGCACAAAGTCGGCCACGATCTTACCTGTTACCCTTCAAAGATGGACAGCTTCTGCCCACTTTGAGAAGTAGTTAGTGGTTGTTAATATACAGAGATGGTCTCTGGCTAATGCTGGGGTAATGGGTCCCACAACATCCATCCCCCATTGAGAGAAGGGTCATGTCATAAGGGTTGGATGCAATGAATCTGGCAACTGATAAATATAGTATGAGTGTATTGACACATATGAGACCTTTTTAGCATACTTGAATGCATCCTTGGCCATGGTGGGCCAGAATATTCCCATTCGGTGAAGCTGGTGATACAACTTTGGTCCAAATTGGTGCATACCGCATACCCCAGCATGCACCTCTTTCAAGTCTACTTGTCCTTCCTCATGTGAAAGGCATCTTAACAGCATTCCATCACACGACCTTCGATAGAATTGGTCGTTGAGCAAGGTGAACCTTGTAGCCCAACTTTTAAGGGCCAACTTATCTTCCCTGGTTTAAGGGAGTTGGTCATGTACCAAATATTCTAAGAAGGGCTGATGCCAATCCAGTCGAGCAGCTTCCACAGCATCGACAACACTTGTGGGGGTAGGTTCCTCCATCAATTTTCTCATAGGCCCTTGAGAGTATTGGGGAATTCTGCCCATAGAAATTCTTCATCCCCAGGATTGAATTTTTCCACCATGGAGATAGTTCACCATTCTTGCATAGGAACATAAAGCGCGATCCGGGGTTTGACAAACATGGCAGCCCCTAGCTAGGCCAAAGTGTCTGCCTAGACATTCAATCCCTGAGTTATATGAGTCAAGGTGACTTCATGCATTTTCCAAGGAGGTATCTTGATGTACTATAGTATGGCTTGAGTTCATCTTTGCAAACCTTGTATATCCCTTGTAACTGTCAAATGATTAGCTGGGAATCGCCGAATTTATTGAAGTGTCCAAGGTTTAATTCTAATACCATATCTAGGTCAATAATTAACGCTTCATAATTATCTTCGTAATTGGAATACTTCTCATTAAGGAGAAGGCATATAGTAGAAGTCCTTTATCGGGTGTTACATATAGTATGCCTACCCCGGCTCCTTTTTCTTGAGAAGCCCCATCAAAGGACATTTGCCATTGGGCAGGTTCATTTGCCCATATGATTTTCTTTGTCGGGTAGATCTTCGTTCAAATGTGATCCTTCGGGCAAAGAATAGGCAGCCAAAAAGTCGGCTGGGGTTCATCCCTTGATAGCCTTCAGTGGAACATAAGTGATGTCAAACTCCCTAAGGAGTAGGGCCCACTTAGCTAGACATCCTTACAGGATGGGCCAAGTCATTATATATTTTATTATGCTGGCACGAGATATCAGTTGTACCGGATGCACCAAGAGATAATGATGCAGTTTTTGCATGGCGAATACCAATGCTAGACATATCTTTTCGATGGGGGTATAATTGTATTCGACTGGCATCATAGTAAAACTGAGGTAGGGCAACGCCACTTCCTTCCCCTCATTGTTATGTTGGGCGAGAAGAGCACTCAGAGATCCCTCGAGAGCTGTCACATATAAAATAAGTGGCTTGTCTGGTATAGGAGCTGTCAAGATTGGTGGGTTTAAAAGATAATCTTTGATATTTTGGAAATTCCTTTGACAAGACTCATCCCATTCAAACGGGACATCTTTCTGCATGAGCTGAGAAAAAGGTTTACATTGCCCTGAGAGATTGGATATAAACCTTCGTATATATGCCAAGTGTCCTTGGAGAGATTTTAACTCCCACAAGTTCCTTGGTGATGGCATTTCTTGTATAGCTCGTATCTTTGTGGGATCTATCTCGATTTCCCAATGTCTAACAATGAAGCCTGGAAATTTTCCAGACCTCACCCCAAATGCACATTTTAAGGGGTTCATCTTTAATTGGTGCTTTCTTAGCCTCTTAAACATGGTTTCCAAATCGATCAGGTGAGTACACTGGTCTTTTGACCTGACTACCAAGTATCAACATAAAACCCTACGACGTCATGCAGAATATCCTCAAATATGACAGTCATAACACGTTGGTAATTAGCGCCCGCATTCTTCAAACCGAATGGCTTGACTTTGTAACAATAAATTTTCTTTGTGGTCATGAATGCGGTCAATTATTCATCTTCCGGAGCCATTATGATCTGGTTATAACCAAAATATCCATCCATGAATGAGAAGGCCTCATAGGCCACCGTGGAATCAATCATGATTTTTGTAAGGGGCAAAGGAAAATCATATTTGGGGCAGGCAGAGTTAAGGTTGTGAAAGTCTATGCAAACCCTTATCTGCCTATTCTTTATTACTGACACTACATTAGCCAACCACTTAGGATCACTTCCCTAATGAATCTAGCCTTCACCAACTTATTCACCTTAGCTTTGTAGATGCTCCGAAATGTGAATTGCCATATTTAATCAATTAAAAGCAAGGCTTTAAGAAAACCCAAGACACCAACTAAACAACTAGAGGACAACAGATTCCGGGCCAAAATCGCTCTTGCATTCCATATAATAGAAACACAGGTTTTTCATATATCATATACTAGGAACGGACAAGTTCCAAAAGTTTAAACCTATGTTACAATTTACATCAGCCCGACTTAGATCAAATGCCCTTGATTCAGGCTTTAAACCTATACATTCGATTCTAAGAAAGAAACTATGCAGTCATAGATAAATAGAAACAGTCCCATGGGTATATATGCCCTTATACCTGAGCTTAAAGCAGGGGTATTGTGGTATGACATATTCTTCTTAGAGATCGGGCTTCAAGTGGGCTTGAAAAACTATAATATCTGTCTCTATATCAAAAATGACTCAGAAAACAGTCATAAAAGGGGTTGTTTCTGGCGATACAATCACTTTCTATCTCTCACACACATTATCACGTTGATTCAATCCTCTCAGTCCAAAGGAATCGAACCCCCCCTCTTCACAAGGAAGGATATTTATATAGATTTCTCAAGTCTTAGCCACGAAATCTTCCGTCCTTAACCATTTATTGGTCTGCATCCTCAAAATCACGAAGTGATAAGCACGAAAAGTACGATCCCCAACATATCCTTTGATCGTACATCTACAACTTCCTAATCCAATCTTCAAACTGATAATTATGTATTTCAAATACTCGTAAAGGTGTCTACTAATCATGATCACACATCTCAGTAAATACTTATTCTCAATTTGAATTCATGGATTCCAGATCGATCAAGGACACCGCATGAAAACATAAGGAATTTTGTTATCCTTTGTAAGTTAAGCTTCTACAGCACAGTCCCGACATGTCTTTGTATTTATTCAACCGCTTTCAAATGGTAGATCCTTTGATCATAAAAATTGGAGGGATGGAAGAAGACTAAAATTTGAACATAATGGTCTAAGTTTCACTTTAAATGGATCACATATGAGAGAGATCTCATCCATCGAAGTTAACCTATTTCTGTTAAAAATTGCGTCAAAAACACAAATATGATACCAGTAGATTGCGGGTGAAACTACTTCTTAATGACAAATCCTTTGAATTTAAAATTTGGTGAGAAGAAAGAGAACTCAAATAAGATCACAACAATCTAAGTATCACTTTAAATTCATCACGTATGAAAGAGATCTAATATGTCCAAATTAACCTATTTATGTTGAAATTACATCAGCAAGACCAGTGGATTGCGGGTGCAACCGATTTCAAATGAAAAATATTTTTAATATGAAATTTGAAGAGGTGATAGAGGACTCAAACACAAACACAATGGTTCAAGTCTCACCTCAAATGGATATTAGATGATAGAGATGTTGTCCATCCAAGTTATTGTGTTTTGCAGCAAACTGCATCAGCATAACCAGTAGATTGCGGATGCAACCACTTCAAATATGCAAGTCAATAAATGTTGCACCTTTTAAGGATAGTAAAGCTTTAAATCATGAATCCAAAGTCTTAATCCCATGAGAAAATTCCTCATATCGAAGGAGAAATCCTAATTTGGTGTCATGGTGTCATCCTGGCTGTAACGCACGGGGGATAGAGCTTTTAAGGCTCCAATTGTCTGAGCGACGTGGATGATGGGTTAAGCCACCTTCGATTGATATGAAACTTCAAAGAGAGGATGATAATGCCTAAAGCATAGGTCCTTGAGAATCTCAGCTTAATTCCAAAACATGAAGTTTTGGGGGTGTCAGTCAAGGCATATCTTAACTGACAGTGAATATGGACTTGGGTTAAGCCAAGTCTAAATATTGCCAAGTTATATCACTCGTGGACTTTGAAGCATATGAGGCCTCAACATGTATATCTGTGGGGATTTACCTCAATTTATCAACATATAGCAAGGTTTCCCTTATGTTCCAACTGTTAAACCCCATTATCTATAACGAACAATGTATTTAAAAGAGTCATATCACATCTCACCTAGAACTCCTCTAGTATCCAATGGAACGGCATTCATGTCCCATGAAACATATGCATTACATAGTTCTATCTCAAATAGAAACGTCTTCATAATCTCTTATCATAGACCATAAGTCACGATGCACATGTGTAATGAATGATGGATTTAATAAAATATGTATATCAAACTGCATCAGGTTCCTCCACATATCACATGGATAGACATATAACGCCTTAGGAGTATATGTATCTTAGAACTTGTCTCACAATGAGATGGCTTTCATATCTTCTATCATCGACCATAAGTTAAACTTGAACAAGCTTAACTGATGAGCTATCATATCTGATATCGATCATGAGTCAATACATATAGAGGTTGATTGATGAGTCAAGGTTTTGAAGGCATACTAGGGCCTTCATATCACAAATCTTGAGCATGTCATATCTTCATATCATGGGGCATATGTGAGCAAGTATTATCAAGAATCGTGCTCGTATCTTATCGACCGTCATTTAAGATAGTTATCAAGTGTACATTAGAAACTCCGCTTTATATTGCCATCTTCAATCTATCAAGCGTTTGTTGGAACACACTTAGTCTC
Organism: Amborella trichopoda; assembly: GCF_000471905.2. Next base: position 2,137,900 of record NW_006499948.1, on the reverse strand, counting down.
ATATGTGACTAAACACACCCAAAAAGACCGCCCAGACGTTGCACGCGTGGGTGAACCCCAAAAGCGAGTGATGTTCAATGATTTGGTGGTTCACATATATCTTGAAATGAGTTCGAGGTTGGACCTATGACTTAAGCAATATCATTGGCATCAGTAGTTGGTTAGAGCCTTAGGAATATATATGATAATTGATTCTAAGGTTGAACCTTGACTTGAGCCCCGAATGCATCGGCCATAGGTTAGGATCCTCAAGCTTATATGAGATATATGAGTCTAAACCTCGACTTGAGCCACGAGGGCATCGGTCGTACGTTAGAAACCATAGGCTTGATATGAGAAATTTAATGTCAAAACCTCAACTTAAGCCATGAAGGCATCGAACGTAGGTTAAGAAACCATAGACTTGATATGAGAAATATGAGTCTAAGCGTCAAACCTAAGCTTTGAGCCACAAAGGCATCGACTGTAGGTTGGAAACCATAGGCTTGATATGAGACATAGAAGTCTAAGGATCAAACCTCAGCTTTGAGCCCCGAAGGCATCTGTCGTAGGTTGGAAACCATAGGCTGGATAGGGGAAATATGGGACTAAGGATCGAACCCGGTCCTAAGCCATGAAGGCATCGTGCATAAGTTGGAAACCTTATGAAGAAATATGGGTCTAAGGATCGAACCCTGTCCTGAGCCGGAATGCATCAGGTGTAAGTTAGAGACCTTATGAATAAATATGGGTTTAAGGATCGAACCCCGTCCTGAGTTGTGAAGGCATCGGGCGTACGTTGGAAACCTTATGAAGAAATATGGGTCTGAGGATAAAAACCTGTTCTGCGCCGCGAAGGCATCAGGCGTAAGTTGGAAACCTTAAGCCATATAAGAGATGTATGAGATTAAGGGTCGAACCTCGTCATGAGCCGCAAAGGCATCGGGGTAAGTTAGAAACCCTATGAAGCAATATTGGTCTAAGGATTGAATCCTGTTCTAAGACGTGAAGGCATTAGGAGTAAGTTAGAAACCTTATGAAGAATTATGGGTCTAAGGATCGAACACCATCCTAAGTCGTGAAGGCTTCAAGCATAAGTTAGAAACCTTAAGCCATTTAAAGAGATATTTGGAATTAAGGATCAAACCCATCTTGAGCCGCTAAGGCATCGGGTGTACGTTGGAAACCTTGAATCATAGAGGAGATGTATGAGATATATGAGTCCAAGGATCGAACCTCAGCTTAAGCCACGAAAGCATCGGTCGTAGGTTAGGAGCCTTGGTCTTATATGAGAAATATGAGTCTAAGGATCGAACCTCAACCTAAACCACAAAGGTATCAGTTGTAGGTTAGAAACCTAAGACTTATAGAAGATATATGAGATATATGAGTCTAAGGATCGAACCTCAACTTAAGTCATGAAGGCATTGGCCGTAGGTTAGGAACCTTAGGCTTATATGATAAATTTGAGTATCAGGATCGAACCTCAACCTAAGCCATGAGGGCATCGACTGTAGGTTAGAAACATAAGACTGACATGAGATATATTAGTCTAAGGACCAAACCTCAACTTAAGCCACGAAGGCATCTTTCGTAGGTTAGGAACATTAGACTTCTATGAGAACTATGAGTCTAACGATCGAGCCTCAACCTGAGCCATGAAGGCATTGACCGTAAGTTAGAAACCTAAGATTTATATGAGATATATGTCTAAGGATCGAACCTCAACCTGAGCCACAAAGGCATCAGCTATAGGTCAGAAACCTAAGACTTACATGAGATATATGTCTAAGGATCAAATCTCAACCTAAGCCACAAAGGCATTGGCTGTAGGTTAGGAACCTTAGGCTTATATGAGAAATGTTTGTTCAAAAAATTGAACCTTGGCACTACATTTGTTCCTAAATAGGAACATGGAGGAGTTGTATTGAAGCATTCCATACTCTTATAAAAAAGTACGGGTAGCTAATGCTTAGCGTCATAAGACTCCAAGATGTACTATAGTTTATAGTCATACAGAAAATACTATTTGTTAAGGCCTTCCTAACCTCTTACTGAAGAGGGTGTGGGTGGCTCAAGATCATCAAACCCCTAGAGGGTACTGTAGTTTAGAGTCATACATGGTAGACTATTTGTTAAGGCCTTCCTAACCTCTTAATAAAAAGGATATGGGTGGCCAAATGCTCAAGGTCATAAGACTCCGAGAGGGTACTGTAGTTAAGAGTCATACAAGGTACACTATTTGGGGATATTTTTAGGTCATATATCGTGGACCTATTGACAGGTATTTCAAAGGTCGTGTATCATGGACAAGGGGTGAAGCCTTTTCAAGTCGTGTGTTAGAACTATTATACCTATTAGTTTATAGTCATGAGGTATGGACTATTATACCCATCAATTTATAGTCGTGAGGTATGACCTATTATACCCACTAGTTTATAGTCATGAGGTATGGACTATTATACTCATTAGTTTATAATCATGAGGTAAGAACTATTATAGAAAATATTGTGGCCATAAAAGATATCCATATTTGGCCTTGATAGGCTATGAAAGAGACTCACCATATGCTAAACAATTTAAGGTCTTGTAGCTCGGACTATGTGATAGGCAGTTTAGAGGCATATTCATACATATTTGGCAATTTAAGGTCATACCAAAGTAGACCATATATGATGCTATTTAGAGTCATGGATCACGGCTATATGTATAGCAGTTTAAGGTCTTGCAAAAATAGACCATGTATGATGCAATTTAGAGTCATGGATAAGGACAATATATATAGCAGTTTAAAATAGACCATATTGATGCAGTTTAGAGTCATGGATCTGGACTATATATAGAGCAGTTTAAGGTCATGAAAAATAGATCATATTGCTGCAGTTTAGAGTCATGGAGAAGGACTATATATCTATAATAGTTTAAGGTCGTGCAAAAATAGACCATATTGATGTATTTTAGAGTCATGAATCAAGACTATATGTATATAGAACTTTAAGGCCGTGCCAAATAGACCATACATGATGCAGTTTAGAGTCATGAATTAGGACTATATATAGCAATTTAAGGTCGTGCAAAATAGACTATACATGATGCAGTTTAGAGTCATGAATCAGGTCTATAATCTTTGAGGGTTAGGTATATGCTCTCAGTCCTATAACTGGTGGTAATATGGTTTTGGACCAGGCCCAAGCCCTTTCATGAGACTTTCAAGACTCACAACACTAGAAACCAGGTGGTTGAAAGTTTGAGGATTGGAGGCTTGCAAATATAGTGTGATCTCAGGCTTCATATTCTTAATTCACATATTCACCTTTTGTTGCTCCGGCAGTAAAGTGGCTTGACCCACACTGAGGTTCCACCATCAATCAATATATTGTTGCACTGATTCATGGTCTTTTTGCTTGGTATTCAGAAGCTCGGGCAAATAGACATCCCTCTCAATGTTATGAAAGCATGCTAGGAAGGTTTCCTGCATCTATCTCCATGTAAGCATAGACCATGCAGGTAGTCGTGAGTATCATGTGAAGGCTGGTCCTAATAACGATTGAATGAATTGTAGCATCGAGAGATATTCGTTATTGGCTATATCTACACAGACTGATACAAAGTGGGTGAGATGTTGATGTGGTGAACCATGCCCATCAAACTCTGGGAACTCCGGACATTGATATCTTGAAGGATAGGGTATCACATCAACATACGCCGGATAGAGCTTCTGATAGGTGTCAATCGGATGTATACCAAGGAGATGCAACGATCGTAAGGTCTCCATTACCAACTCACAGATGATTACAACAGTCAGGGTGACATTGACGCGTGATGGAGATAAATGCGCGACAGGAACATTAGCTAGTCAGTTCCCTGTGGTGGGATTGGACGACTGTTGTTTTGAGGCCTCACCAGAAGTTGCATTCGCATGGGCCATCTATGTGCCTCAAGCTCATTGCTTTGCGCCTAGAGGTCAACCTCCCTTTGGGTTCACAGAGCCTTCAAACGTGTTACTTCCTCCAACTCCGTCAGGGGACCATCTGCCCCTCCCACCAACATTACATTTGCTATGGGTACCTCGATTAGTGGTATGACAAACTCACTATCGGAGGCTGGTGTATCAGACTCTTGCAACTCGAAAAGAAGCGATGGGGTATCCATGGATATTGATGACACCTTTTTTTCCTTTGTAATGCTACGGGTGACATGGGGGTTGGTGACAACATGACGACGCTTGTTTCTTCGCTGGCGGCTTAATGGTAAGAGGTCCCTCATTGAATGAGAGGGACGATATATCATCAAACTCAAGATGGATCTTATCCCTCATGGGTCCTTCCTCCTTATCAGAGAGCATCCCCGCCATATTACATGGCCAGACTTCAGTGAGATAATCTCTCGAATCATCAGTGCTCTCATTAGGCTTTATCTTCATGAATCCAGTCAACATCTCAACCATTGAATAATCGATTGGTCAGTGGTCTATTCGGGCTCTTTCACATACGTATCGGTCGAGGACCTCATGCACGTGTTTAACAACTACCTTGACATGGAACCTTTAGTTCGCTTGTATTTCATTGGTTGTGATTTGGGGATATGGGGAGGCTCACCATCATGGGTTAGATTACAAAAGTTCAGGTCACGAAAACAATCAACCGCTTGGGCATGATCAGTTCGCAAACTGAGCCGGTTGGTGTTTCGAGGATGGGCAACCATCGATCAATGGTTGAAGTACTTGGAACCCGGTGTGTTGACGTTCAAAAATGTTTAACAGCTAGGGTGTGAGTGAAATGGCACGAGCTGGTGAGGTTAGTATCACAAGGAAGACTAAGAACCATGTGTGTTAATTAAACCTATGGCATCATATGGAAGAGAGTTAAACTAACAAAGACCATTCATATGTCATCAGAGAGATTCTTTCATTGTTTAGATTGCTTAACTCTAAAAAAGAGCACAAGCACAATTAAAACTGTACTGCTTTACTATGCTAAAAAAGTGTATGGTCATGCAATGGATGTTTGGGATTTTCTGATATCCCACTCTTCTCTTAGTGGCCTTCACTTTTTCATTTATCAGCGTCGTATGATTGTGTGTGATCTTAAATTTAGTTGGGTAAATTGTAAAACTGGAAATACATGACTTATCCTGTTAGTTCATGTGCTTAACTTGACTATATATATATTTTAATAATGTTGGGGGCATTAAATTGGGTTCTAAAGCTGTTTTTTTGTTGTATTTTCATAAATGTGAATGATCTAATAAACTCTGAAGGTTATGTATTGTATGTGTCAGAACATGGGATTGTGATGTCATGAAACTAAATGGTTGATTCCTTAATGTTCATGTGCTAAGCTTAATGCAGGCTATTTAGAAATGTTTTGATGGTATTAGATATATACTAGCCGTTTCTGCCAAATTTGTTTTCCCTTTTTTTCAATGTCTTATATCTTTACTAGATATCCTCAAGATAAGAAGTCAATTGCTCACTTTGGCACCGATGGTTCAGTTAATTTGATGTTGCTGAACATTCTATTCTGGTGTGCTTATGCCTTTATGAAATTGGTATTCTACTTATTTCGGGGTGTAAATCATAGTTGAAACACTGTGCATCTTTTGGTATTTTCTACTTTTTCGTTATGCACCTAGAATTAGGGAGATGCTTAGTTGCCACCTAATGAAATCTCCTACAGGAATTAAGTTTTTCCTTTTTGCCATCTTGGTCGAGGCATGATAATATCAATTATGAGGTTTCTCATTTCTGTATTTAGTTGAACGCCTCTATCTGCAAAATTGACGAAAGTTTTGAAGCAGGAATCAAAGGTGAGCCCAATCCAGAACCTGAGGAAATCTTTTCATGTATTGAAGGAAGATATCGATCCAGACAGGAGAAACAGATATCTATTACGGGATCTATGGGGTGGTTTTGATCAGGAGGCTGTGAGGACCCAAGGCTCAGTTGCCCTTACTGGTTTCATAGTTTCACATGATAAAAAAAGGCTTTCACTAGGGCAAAGTTACCATGTCGGATAGGCATTCAGACCAATATGTGGTCCTGGTCCTGGTGGGGTGCACAAGGCTTTTGGAAGTTTGTTTTTGGGTAATTGGGAAGACAGTTTCAAATAGTTTAGGAGTTAGTTCTTTTTTTAAGGTTTTAATGGGATAGTGTTAGTGGGAATGGAAACCACAATGTGGTGACTAGGGTGTGGGGGTTCTACCACGACGACCCCAGCCCCTTTCCCAGCTTTTGGAAGTTTCTAATGTCTTTTGTCAGAAAAGACGTGACTGCATAGTTTCTTGATATTTTTGGTTTGGTATTTAATGCAATTGGTACATTTCCATTTTTTACAATCCTTGAACCATTATTTATGGTTGTTTTTTCATTTTCTTTAAATTAAGTTGACTCATTGTATTTTGTATTGTAAATAATGATGCACATATGCAAAATCTAGCAGCCCAGAAGCCGGGTGCCCAACAACAAATGAGCAAGACAAGGGCACCAGAAAAGAGGAAGGGGCTGATTTGCCTTTAGTTGAAACAGCAATAAAAAATTTGCGAACTGCTTACAATGTTTGTGCCTGCAACCCCTTCTTTGGCTAATGAATCCGCATTAACCTCACCCTAGATGTCTGCGAAAATTCCATGTTGGGGCCCACAGAGGTAAAAAATGTTATAGAAAACGGGTTTAAGTCTCCACGACCAATGACCATACCTTGAAGCGCTCATCACTTTTCCTGAGTTTAACTAGTAAGTTATCCCAGATCAGATCGAATCTCTTTCGCCCTTTGAGAAGGGGGAATATTTTGGGCCATTGTAAAGTTAACTATGCCTGTGTGCCCTGAGATGGTGAGCAGTATTTGACCCTGGAAATCTCGATAGGTAGATCCAAATGTTGGGGGGCAACGTTCTACACCTCAAACTCTTCGATTACTCCTAGAGCTTAGTCTTGGTTGTGGAGAGTGACACTAGAAATGTCATCTCTTGGGCCTCACGCAAGGCTACTCCTCGGAGATTCACAGCTATCTTTGACGAGATTTTTAATATTCGAAGGCATATTCAGATCTCATGGACAGATACTTGGCGGGAGGGCAATCTGGTGGCCGACGCTCTGACTAAGGAGGGTGCTTCTCAAGCTCTATCATAGAAGACCTTTTACTTTGGCTCTTTTAGAAGCGATGCAATTTTTTGCTTGTATTACAGTTTTTGACCTGGCCTATCTCTGGCCACTCTCTTTCCCCTCTTTCCCCTCAAGGGCAGAATTTTTTGCATACCGTATAGCTCTTTAACTTAATAGAAAGTTTAACAAATTAAAAAAAAAAAAGTGTTGGGAAGCAAGGTTTACCAAGCGAGCAGCGATCTATGTTAATTTTAACGATCCAATGGATAGGTGGCTTCTAAAGGCTAGATCTCACAGTGGAAGCTGGCTTCGAGGATGGGATGGCCTGCCAGTTACTCGCGAAGTATGGCCAGAATAGGCTTGGAAGTCTTTGTAGCCACTGCAGGCTTACCAAAATACAATAGTTTATCTCCTTCTAGATGGCCCAGATTGTGGCCATGGCAGATGCATGCTACAAGGAGGCGGCCTGAGGAATAAATAGAGGAGTAGAACACTGGGAACAATTGTTGTGCCCACTGAGGCATCATTCGAAGCCAATTGGAAGGTCAAAAAGGGGCTCATTATAGCTGGTCGGGAACTGGGCAATGGAGGAGCAAGTAATTGCTGGTTTTTGCTGATGCTTTTACACATGGTACAAACATTTGTGAGCTGCATCCCTCTATTCTGGAGTTGGTCGACAATAAGTGCTCTTATAGAGAGGCACAATTCTGTTGGACGCATAGAGTTTTGGTGGGACAGGTAACAGCCAGACCTTAGAAAATGGATGTGCAGGTTGGGTTAGATGCAATGCATGATAAAAGGAAAACACAACCTTCCAAAACCCGACTGAAACTTATGTGGTCCTCCATTCTTAGACCAGACAAAATCAGTCACTCCAGTTGAGAGATGATGTCTATCAGCGTATGAAACATCAACATTTTCAAGACTAGTTCTGAGGGAATTGCTTTGATAAGAATGATGACCCCCCACCCAACCCCTAAGACACAAACCTTCCTTTCCCTGCTGCCAGCCTGCATTCAAATCTCTATACAATAGCATCCTGTAGTTTACATGTTTTGCTTACATGGAGGGGGACGCCATGGTCGTGAGTTAGTGTCACACTCTGGTCTTTTGGCCAGCTTGCAAGCTATTTGGTGCTCCACTTAAATAAATGCTAGTGTGGTCGTAATCGTATTGGTTTCATGCTCGTAGACACTTTCAAGGGTCTCAAGAAAATGCATAAAGGGTATTGCAATGCAGAAGATCAAAGTGTCATCTGTGTATTTATAGATGGAGTTTCAGGGACTCGCTTGGAGGATTTTAAGCCTCTTAGGATTGCCCTTGGACTAATCGAGTAATTCAGCAGATGAAGACATCATACCTTGTTGTGAACAAAAATGGGGAAAGGGGGTCACCCTATCTTAGCCCTAAGAGGGTAAGAATCCTAGGATCCCATTAATGAGGATGGAGGAGAATGGTAAGAGATATAGCTATTCATCCAGGACTACTTCATCGAGTAGGGCCCAGTCAACATGGTGGTAGGCTTTCTTCTATTTAAATTGACTACTAGATTGATTTCAGGTGTCTTAAATGGATACCCTCATGGGCCCATCCAGGACTTCCCACAGAGAGAGAGAGAGAGAGAGAGGTCAGGGGGGCCTCTTTGTATGAATAGAGAGATTTGGGCCGGGAGAGATATGGTGAGAGAGAAAGGGAGAGAGAGAGAGCCCCACAAACTGGACTTTCTTTTTTTTATTTCAATGTCATTTAAGGGGAGCCCAACAAACATGCAGATTTTTTTTTTTAAAATGTCATTTAAGGGGTTGTAACCCTCTAATAAAACCAGCAAGGTAATAAAAAAATATCAATTAACAATGGATGGTTTACCTTTTATTTCATTTGGCAACCTTTTAACCAAGTATCCTAAAAAATACCGAAATTGCCTATATTTAGCGTTAGGAGTCTTGAACAAGTAAGGTCAAATTATTAAATTATTCTTCCTTTTTTAGGGTTTTTTTAGGAGTTACTTTTGTGAAATGAAAATTAAGGAGCAAACTCCTTGTAATGTTTTTGAATGAATCGCTGCGATACCTTCAGCCAAATTGTTACCAAGTGAGCGTCGACTGTCTGATAGAGATTTGATACCTCTTGGAGTATTTTATTTTTACTTTTTTTGTACAAATCAGATGAACATGAAATTTGGTGCATGTGATAATGAGGTGCACTTAAAAAATAGTAAAAAAATCTTTTTATAAAAAAAATCACTCAACTACGGATGAAGTTTTAAGGGTATTTTGGTTATTATGTTTTTTGAAAATATTTTTTAATATTTTTTAGTATTTTAGTAGGTGTGTGCCTGTGAGAAGGTTGGACACCCCAAGTTTGGTCTTAATAAACATTTCTAGAAAAAAGTAAAAATTAAAGGAAAAGAGCTAAACAATCAAATTAGAGCCCACCTAAAAAATTTCATTAGAAGAGGTTGTTTTGATGCCCAAGTATCATCAAATTGATCATCTTGACATCAAGATGTATGGAGATGAGAAAAAAATGGATTTCTTGGTCCGTCAATTTTCAAGATTTTCAAGTTTTCATAGATCTGTTCGATCTACACTATTTTTGAAGCTTTAAATTTTATAATTAAATATGAAAATATATTTTAAGGCTATCACAAAGATTTTTAATATTGAAACTACATTTATCGATACTATTTGAAGGTGTGTTTTACTTTGATTGTTTAGTGCCTCAACTCTATACAAACCACACCCAAAATAAAATAGTGTTTAGGTGCGATAATGTGATTTGGGTCATCTCAACTGCCCGATCAAATTAGACGGTTGAGAGAGGCATATATGAATCCCCATACCTAGTGGTATATAGAAAGCTTTCTTGCATTTGAACTTTAGGGAACTTAAAACTTTTTAGTCTCGACGAAATGTGCAAACCACCGTAATCCAATATATCTTCAGTGTGAACATCCCTCTTGGCAAAAGAGGAAAAACTCTTGCAGCCACTAACTAGCAGGTCTAATCCAGTTCGAAGAACAGCAAGAGTATTGTGTCCTTATAAGTTAATCTCCATTCCTCAATAGATTTTGATAGAGAAATTTACGTACGGATCAAAATAGATTTTGATAGGGAAATTTACATACAGATTAGGTTTTTTTTACTGTCATAACGGAATGGCCTGAAAATGGGCCGTTATTACTTGGAAAGACAAATCCGCAAATTTTTTTATTTTTTTTGTCAAGTTTGCCCTCAGTTCGAAGAACAGCAAGAGTATTGCGTCCTTATAAGTTAATCTCCATTCTTCAATTGATTTTGATAGAGAAATTTGCATATGGATCGAAATAGATTTTGATAGGGAAATCTACATACGGATTGGGTTTTTTTTTACTGTTATAACGGAATGGCCTGAAAATGAGCTGTTATTACTTGGAAAGACAAATCCGTAAATTTTTTTATTTTTTTTGCCAAATTTGCCTCCGGTCCGATTTTTCAAACATTGACCACCTTATAATCAAACCATTGTCTCCCATCTTCCCTTCCCCTCTCATGTCGAATCCAAGGCCATCTTCTGATACAGATTCTATTCTAACAAAACTCTCTTGATTTCGGTAATTTATGTCCCATTTGCCTGTGCCTTTTCAACAGCGAGTAAATGGGCAAGCAGCCATCCGTGTGCCTACAAATCATGTCCTTGAGCTCGCGCACAGCTTTGAGATCGTTCTCCATAGCGACATTGTGTCAAGAACTGGGTCCTTCATTTCAGCTTTATGCTTACAAGTGAACCTGTGTCGGTAATTACATGGTTGAGAGAATGGAGAAGTGAGAAAGAGATGGACAAATTATTGGGTTAGTGAGAGGAAGAGAAAATCCATTGCCTCATCATGATCAAAGAGATAGAGGGAGAAAATTCATACGGGAAACAAAGATATAAAAATTTGGAGAAATATTGGAAGGAAGAAAGGCCATTGCCTCTTTTTACAACAACCAAAATAGTCAATACCAAAGGCCCTCTCTCTCTTTACTCTTCACATCTGCAGGGTAATGGGAGTAGTAATGGGAGTAAGGCTTTGAGAGAGGGAGAGTGAAAGAGGCCTAATAATGAGGTGAGATAGTAGAGAGAGAGAGAGCAAGATTTTTGAAAGGGAGAGAGACGGTCGAGAGCAAGCGAAACAAAGTTCTGGGGGTGTAAATAAAGTGGTCCAATATTTTAAAACTCGAACTGGGGGCAAATTTGACAAAAAATAAAAAAAATTGGAGCTCCGTCTTTTCAGGTAATAACGGCAGATTTTTGCATCATTCTGTTATAATAGTAAAAAAAACCTGGTCCATATGTAAATTTCCTATTTTGATACCTGTGTCACTTTTTTTTAGAAAAAAAAAGTCAATAGTACACTCAAACAACAATTACGGTAGCTGTAATCATGCCAATATATCCAAAATTCTCAAGAGGAAAAATGCAATGGCACTAAGGAATTGTATACAATGGCACCATTTATTTTTTATACAAGGAGGTTGCAATCAATTATTGACCATTAGACTTGAAATCGGGTGGTTGAGGATGTGTCATTGTTGAGGGGTAAAGTCTAAAACAAACTTTCTCAAATGTTGGAACCCATTTTCATCTATTGGATTTCACATTCAATGGCTAAAAGTGATTGTGACTTCCTTATAAAAAAATTACATTGTCTCATAGTATACAATTCTTAACACTAATTACCGTGGGTTCAAGGAGCTCACGATGACTAGCCATTCAATGTAAAATCTATTAGGAAATTAAGCTTTGAATTCACGTATAAGTTGGATGGGTTTGAATTCAAGTTTTGAATTCACGTGTAGGTGTGGATTGGTTTGAATTAGAAGACTCAATCTATAGTTTGTTATTGTTATCACTACTTTCCTTTTATACTTAGCTTAACCCTCAATTATAGGATTTGAGATCACTATTTTCCTTTTATAGTGATCACATCCTTTCAATCATGGGATTTGATATCTCTTTGTATCATCGTGTACACCTATAAGTGTAACGATTTGCCCATAATGAAAATAAGTTTTTCACGTCTTATCATGGTATCATAACAGTAACCCAATTTAACCCATACACAGTGTGTTATCCATTACTTCCTTATACCTTTTGCTTGCCTTGTGTTCCCTTGCTGATTGATTATGTCTACAAACAATGACTTCACTTCTACAGGGAATAGCATGATCCCAACAAACTATGGTATACCTGAAAACAATGGCGTCAACAACAAGACAGTAATGGGTTTGGAAGAAGCTATGCCTTCGATTACTCCACACCATTCTACTTGCACCCTTCAAATAATCTTGGTATGATATTATTATCTCAACGACTTACTGGTGATAACTTACCCACGTTGAAGTGTGTCATTAAAGTGGCACTTGCAGCAAAAAATAAGCTATATTTCGTTGATGGACGTTTGAAGAAACCAAACTCTTCTCCTTTCACAGTTATGGCTTGGAAACCCTATAGCAACATGATAATTTCATGGTTGCTCAACAACGTTTCCATTGACAATGGCAACAGTGTGGGTTGTGCTGATTCTGCTCATGAGGTGTGGTTAGACCATGAAGATAGATTCTCTCAAAGAAATGGTCCAAGAATCTATGAATTAAAGCGGTCCATAGTCACATTTCAGCAAGAACAATTGTCGGTTTTTGCTTACTACACATCTTTAAAAACATTTTATGACAAGTTGGCTTCTTATACAAAGATGTCATCTTGTTCAGGTGGAGTAAGCAAGAAGTTATATGCCCATCTACAATCGGAACGTATTTATCAATTTCTTATGGGTTTAAATGAGACTTTTAGAATGCTAAGGACCTAGATCCTGACCATGGAACTCATCCTAAACATCAATAAAGTTTATTCCTTAGTTTAGTAAGAAAAAAGGCAAAGAAGCCTCCAAATTACTAGCGCTTCAACTAGCGCTTGTTCGTCCACGTCAAAACCCAAAAACATCTGATCGTGGAAATCAAAGATCTGTCTCCACTTGTGATCATTACAATGGAATGGGCCATGACCGCAGCAAATGTCTTTAGTTACATGGGTATCTAACATGACACCTAAAATCTCGTATGACTGTTGCTTCACATGGTGGAGCTTACAATTCAGTTGTTGTTACAACACCCTCTGTTGATTATACTACTTGATTTGCTCCTTCTTCTTCGAATGGGACTGCACTTCTACTTGCACAACTCACCACTAGCCAATACTAATAAGTTCTATCTCTTTTGAATGCTGATGGACAACCCTCTACAACAAACTTTCTAAGTATACAACATTGTAACTCTGCATCCCACTTATCTCTTGGATCATTGATTCAGGTGCTTCCAACCACTTTACAACCAACTTATCATTTCTTTCTCATGCTGCTGAAAATTCTAATGATAAACCTGTATGTCTCCCAAATGCTACTAGCATACCTATCACTTATACAACAACTAGCATGCAAAGTTACAATGTTGTATACCTGCAAAGTTTGTTGCAGAGGACTGTCCATCAAGATTCAAAAGAGATAAAAGTTGTTGGTATTGACTGGTGGTAAGTTGTGTAACTGGAACTACAGTCCCAATTGAAGGAGGAGGAGAAAATGAAGCAGTAGAATCTATAGAGGGTGTTGTAACAACTGCTGCTTTGGAAGCTCCACCACGTGAAGCAACAATCATACGAGATTTTGGCTGCCATGTTGGATACCCATGTAACTCAAAACATTTGCTATGGCCATAGCCCATTCCACCATAATGATCACAAGTGGAGGCATATCCTTGTTTTCCATGACCAGATGTTCTTGGGTTTTGAGGACAACGAACACGCGAAGCTGCTAGAGCAACAACTTCTCCAGTAGAAGCGCTAGTAATTTGGAGGCTCCTTTGCCTTTCTTCTTGTTGAGCTAAGGAATAAACTTTGTTGATGTTTGACATGGGTTCTATGACCAAGATCTGGGTCCTTTGTTTCAAAAGTCTCTTTTAGACCCAAAAGAAACTGATAAACACATTCAGATTGTAAAGAAGCCTGCAACTCCTTGCTTACTCCACATGAACAAGATGACATATTTGTATAAGAAGCCAACTCGTCACACAATGTTTTTAAGGATGTATAGTAAGTACAAATCGACAATTGTTTTTACCGAAATGTGGCTATAGACCGCTTCGATTTATAGATTATCATACCATTTCTTTGAGAAAATCTATCTTCAAGGTCTAACCTCACTTCATGGGCAGAATCAATGCAATTTACGATGCTGCCAATGTCAATGGCAACACTGTCGAGAAACCATGAAATTATCATGTTGTTATAGCGTTCCCCGCCATAATTGTGGAAGGAGAAGAGTTTGGTTTCTCCAAACTTCTATTAATGAAACATAGCTTATTCTTGGCTACAAGTGCCACTTTAATGGCACGTTTTCGAGTGGGAAAGTTATCATCAGTAAGTTGTTAAGATACTCAGATCATACGATGATTATCCGAAGGATGTAGGTAGAATGGTGATGAGTAATAGAATGCATAGCTTCCTCCAAGCCCATCAACTATCTTGTTGTTGAAGCCATTGTCCTAAGTATACCATGGTTTGCTGGGGTCGTATTATTTATTATAGAGGTGGAGTTATTATCTGTAGACGTGATCAATCAATGAGGGAACACAAGCCAAGCAAAATGTATAAGTAAAGAATGGACAACACACTGCGTATAGGAGTGCCCAGACGGAGAGAAGGGAGAGGCGATGAGGACGATCATCTACTAGGCCAACCAACGAGCCCGTGACCCGATCCTTGGGGCGTATGAATCATACATCTCAAATTCAATAACAAACTACAAATTGGATCTTCTAATTCAAACATATCCATACCTACACATAAATTCAAACTCATCCAACCTATATGTGAATTCAAAACTTAATTTCCTAATACTCCCCCTCAAGTTTATACGTGAAGGCACGTAACGCCCAGCTTGGGTAATAACAGATGAAAATGCTCACAACCAAGTGGGTTAGTGAAGATATCCGCTAGTTGTAAGCGTTATGGCACATATGAGTTGGAGATGAGGCCCGATTGTATCTTTTCTCAAATAAGGTGGCAATCCAATTCAATGTGCTTGGTACGTTCGTGGAAGACAAGGTTGACCACAATGCGGAGAGCAGCTTGGTTATCACAGTGAAGGTGCATAGGCCGAAAGTGAGAAACCCCAAGATCAGTAAGCATAAATTTAAGCCATGTCAGTTTACAAGAAGAGATGGCCATGGATCGATACTCAACCTCTGCTGAAGAACGCGCCACAGTGGTTTGCTTCTTGGTGCGCCAAGAGATTGGACTTGCACCTAAAAAGGTAATATACCCCATAATAGAACGACGAGTCATAGGACAATTTTCTCAATCGGAGGCAGAGTAGGTTGTGAGCTTTAAGTCACTTGCAGAGGGAAGCAGAATGCCATGCCCTGGAGTGGCCTTCAAATAGCAGTGAACTCGTTGAGTTGCATCAAGGTGTGGCTTGTGAGGTGTCTGCATGAATTGGCTGAGCACATTTACCGAGTAAGTGATATCGAGGCACGTAATTGTCAAGTAGATGAGTCGCCCCACAAGACGCCTATAAGAACCAGGGTCATCTAAACCATCACTATTGTCAACCCTTAATCAACGATTTTTCTCTATGGAATTAGACTGGTTGGGATCCAAAAAAATTAGTTTCTTACAAAATCAAGATGTATTTTCGTTGGCTAAGGAAGATGCCCTTGGCTGAGTGGGCAACCTTGATACAAAGAAAGTATTTGAGCCGTCCCAAATCCTTAATATGAAATTTCGCATCCAAGTAGGATTTCAAACGATTGATGGAGTCAATATCATTGCCAGTAACAATCACATCATCCACATAAACAAGTACTGCAGTAAAGTGGTGACCATGGGAGCTTGTAAACAGAGAGTAATCAACAATGGATTATTTGAAACCAACTGTTTTGAGAGCGGTGGAGAACTTATCAAACCATTAACGAGAGGCATGCCTGAGGCCATAGAAAGATTTGCAAAGACGGCAAACGAGAGTCTCCCTCTTTCGGGTATAACCAGGTGGAGTCGTCATGTAAACTTCCGAATGTAAATCACCATGCAGGAAAGTGTTGTTGATATCCAATTGGTGTAAAGGCTAATTCCTTCCAGGAACTTAACCTTGTAGATCCATTTGCAGCCAATGGGGTGCTTAAGGGCTATAGGGTCCCGGTTTTGTTCTCTTCAAGAGCCTGAAGTTATGCTGCTATGGCATCTCTCCAATTAAGAAGATAAGTGGCAATATGGTAGGGTTTACTTGGGGCAACAAGCCTTGAAGAAGACTGTTTGGAAGTGTGCGATGAGAGAGTGAGGAAACTGTTGCAGGCTGAAGTACAAATATAGTCATTTAGATAAGTTGGTTTGAGATTGTGCCTTTGACTGGACTGAGTACTAAATAAATCTTTTTTAACTTTGTGACACATTTCTTTTTCTTTCTTTCTTTCTTTCATTTTTTTCGAATATTAACTCTAGCCAATTTCATTAATATATATATATATATACACCTTAATTTTTGAATTATTGGAAATAAACTACAAACTTTTTAAAACCTTATCCATACCCATTTTCTTCACTTCTTGTGTTTTTTTTTTACCAAAATAGCTTTCATGACAGTCTTAGAACTGTGAAGACATTACGATAGACTCACTACCGTGATGGTCATAGACGGTTTAATGTTTTGAAACATCACGACCCTTAAACAACAGTCGTGATGGTAGTTAAGGCATCACAATACTTTAAAAGCTGTGATGCTGAGGTAAGAATATAACAGTTAAATTAGAATCGTGATAATTCAATAAACCATCAAGGTTCTTTAAGTGTTGTGATGCTTCAAAACTACATTTGACTTACAACCCGTTACTGACCATCATGGTTTTCAATAGAACGTGATGTCTTCATAGTTCTAAGACTACCGAGAAGGTTCTTTTCATTTACTCACCCAAAAAAGGGGTATGGATGAGGTTTTGAAAAGCTTAGGCTTTATTTTCAATAATCCAAAAAGTAAGGTATATCTTTGATAATTTTCCAAAAAACAGAATTGTTATACAAGTATTATAGTATGCAAATCAAACTTTGTGGAACATAAGATCAAGATAATGAACTTCTTGTTTAGCTGAGACATCGACCTCCATATGACTCAATAGCAAGCTTGAATTCAATATTCCATCAGAAAGTGATGCAATGAAAAATAATAATAAATAAAATAAAATAAAAAGGGTTTGAAAGATTATACTCTATCTCAAAGTCTGCAAGGGCGTATACCCCAAGATTTTTTTCACATGATCAAACTCTTTATTCTCCAATGCAGGGAGAAAACTAATAAACAAAAGAATAAAAAATATCAAACTCTTTATTTATTATTCAATCTATTATCTCCTTAGATTTAAGAACACAATCTAAAAATTGCTTCTCTACCCATCTCTTTTACACATCCCACAAGCCATGAAATGAATCATGTTTCCTAGTCCAACGTATCCTAACAATCTAACCATGCTAACATCATGTATATCCTAACCAACCCAACCAGTAATCCTATCCAAATCCTTTTAAGAAAATAAACTTCCATTTCTACCTCTTAAATCTCAACAACTAAAAAAATAAAAAATAAATAAAAAAGAAGACAAGAATAACCCTAAAGAAAACTCAAAAACCTAAATAACACTTTTTCTAAAATTTAGAAAATAAAAATAAAAAAAAACCCAATTTTTAGTTAGCATCTTAAAGTTAAATCTTTAATTTGAAAACAGATAGGGCATAGTGTCCATAAAATTTTATGGTCCCATCTGCACCACTTTATAGTGTTTATAGAGTCTCACTCTATGATGATCTTAAGACCTAGGTTACATCTTATCAGTTTCAGTCTGTCGTGGACTGCTTTTGCTTCGGCCTCATTTGTGATTAAGCCACCTGCTGGACCTGAAATACTGACAGTATCCGATATCCTTCCCTATTATTATTAAACCCATAGCTCCAACTGTTGGATGTCACATGACGACTAGAGGTGAGCGAAACAAGAAGGAACAAGACACAGACAATGCTCATTTGTAACCACCAAATGTAGATAAAGATATTTGCTGACAAATGCAATCTGGTCCTTAGGAAAGCTCACACCTTTTCAACAAAGGCGGAATGTTGGAGCTCTGTAATGCAAAACATAGAATTCTCAGTATTTTTTTTTTGAGTAATTCAGTGGGGATGATAAGCCCCTATCCGTTTTTTAGTTAGTTAGTAGTTTTTTAAGTTATCAATAAGAATGGAAGCTATAATGTGCAACTGAGGTATGAGGTATATTACCACCACGAACTCAGCCCCTTTCCCAAAAGTCGGGATAAAGTTTCTTAATAGAAAACATGATTTTCTAGAAATCCTACCAAAAATAGGAAGAAGTAAAGTTTTTCTAAAAATCCTACCAACGATAGGAAGATGTAAAGTATCCAAGTAAAACGATGTAGTTTTGCATTTTTCAATAATCTACCATGATTTTGCTCAAACGACTTCAGGTGCCGAATAGGCCTTTTCTTGAGCCACTTTACATGAGGGATCGGGCATTACCGTGAGTAGTTTTAAATCCTTAAAAAGTCGTTCTTAAATTCTTGAAAACATTTCTACTTGATGGGAAGGTTTTAAATGAGATCTACTTCGAATGCATCCCCTTTCTAAGCGCTATTTTACAGTTGAAAATCAAAGTCACTCTATTGTAATTTAGACCCATGATTTTGCGAAAAATGGCATAGAACTAATTTTAAGGTTCAAAGTCCTATTTTTAAATATTCATTATCACGATGGTCCAAATTATCAACCCATAAAATTTTAAATTGAATGAGACCGCATTTGAATCTAACGGCCAAGGTTAACCGTCATCTCCTTCTGCCTAAGGTGTTGAATGATCTGACTGCATACTTCTCCTTGTGAGCTAATAACTGAGCTATAATGGCATTCACCATTTTGTTTATATTTCCAAATGAATATATGATCAACATCATTTTGTAGGTGTACAAGTTCAATGGGTTGGTCTGCATGCCCACTTATAAATCATGACATAATTTAACAACCTCATGTAAATATTAGCAGCTGGGAAATTCTCCCGAGAAAGATGGGGGTCCAGCAACTGAAAAAAGGAAAAACAAACAGGAAGGAGACTGAAAAGACCATTGACACCCTCCCACGTCCATCCTAGTGGATTATCAAATTCACTTCGCTTCGACCAAAGTCTGCAGCTTCAAACCCATACAGTGAAGCACAGCAAATCACCATACCATTGAAGTGAATATAATATTGAAATTTTCAAAAAACATCCCTATTCAAAATTTGGTATATGTACAGCGAAATGTGCAATATTTCAGAAAAATACCTGTCCCTGAATCTGCCAAAAGAGCTGAAAAATCATCCATTTCAGAATAAAGTTGCAGCGTTGTCCAAAGCAAATATAACAACATTGCATCATAGTTGAAAGTCCTCTGAGTCATTATCCCCACGTTTTGGCCAGATTTTTAAGTCGAGGTAATCCACCAAACAATAAATTAACATATGACACAAGTAAGGCATCTCATTACTACTATTTTTCATGTCAATTCCTAAATATTAGAAAGATGAAATATGAGTTGGCCTTCCAGTTTTGTATGTCAAGACCAAATAAAAGAGAGATGATAAACAAAAGCAACCCGACATGAGAATTTCCGCATCCCATAGATTCACAAGGGTATAGTATCAACAATAGCCTCGAGCACTCTCTTTTCCAAATCATTTTCATCGATCCACAAAGAACTCTGCCGTCTAAGCAGTTCTTTTTTCTCTCTCTTCTTCTCTTCCCTCCTCTCTTCTTTTGCCCTCCAATTTGCCTGCTTCTCAGCTCTTTCTTTCATCTATAGCGCAATATAAAAGAAGGTTAGAGACTATATGGCAAATAGATAGTAAAATTGCTTTTTTTCTTTTGTATGAAAGTTAAACAGTAAAAAGTTACTGCTGCACAAAATTTTATTTTTGGATACGTATATATGATCCATAAGTCACATTGACCTGGTCAAAAGGATTATTACTTATGGTAACCATTCATTCAATGGGTTCGCAGGGAAGGAGGAAGGGTGGGGCATACAGATGGTAGCGACCTTATGAGCATGTGATTATAATCACAATATGGATCAGAAATGATGGACTGTATGTCCTTTCACAAGAAGTGATTAACCTAAGGATTTCCATATGAACTATTGTGAATGATCAATGCACCTAGTAAATGATTTCAATAAATGAATCAAGTGCCATATGTAGCTTGCGCAATTAACTTTAGAAAAATACCATGAGGAGAGCACAACGTCCATGTACATGAAAATTAAAAATATGAGACCCTCTTATACTTATCCTAAGATGAACCATTTTCCACTAGCCCCCTTGAGGAAAACTAGATAATGTATAGACAAATGCACTAGTACAAATTTAATGGATATTCAAAGTACTACCTAAAAAGTGACCACTATTACTAACCAATAAACTCAGGCCAATTACCCCATCAACCTCGGAGTATTTACGGTATCCTCTTTCTATGGTATTCTACTCCAACCACCCCATTCCAACCTTTTCTGAAACTGTTTCAAACATTGCAAGAAGAGCTTGGCTTACTCAAATCCCTCCCAAATTCCAATCTCTTTGCTGGATTTTGATCCTCAAGAAAGCTCTCACAACAGACCAGTGACAGTGAAGAGGAATGCCAATCCCAAAATGATGTGTAATGCGAAAATCAGTTGCAGAGACCAATATATTGCCCATTTTTACATTGCAAGTTGGCTGGTAGTTTATGGGGTAAATTGCTACAAAGGTTCCATTGGCCTTGGGTTCTACCCCAATCTTTGCCGCACATTTTCCAAGGCCTTGGGTTCTACCCCAATCTTTGCCGCACATTTTCCAAGCCTTCTACCAGCCCCCCTTATGCTGCAGATGGTACCTTCCCTTGGCGTACCTCAATGCAACCGTACCTCAATGCAACCATCTTTTGGATCATATGGACTGAAAGGAGTGCAACAATTTTCGAAGGTCAGAAGTCCTCTTTAAGCTCTCTAATAAACCGTTTTAAGGACCATGGTCATTTCTTGAGACAAAAACCAGAGTTTCACCACAACAGACTTCCTAAATACACCAACACTAGTATGTCCATGCCTAATCCCCTAGAAAGCACAGTTTAAGCTCAGAAACCCAACACTAGTATGTCCATGCATAATCCCCTAGAAAGCCACAAATACAAGAGTATTTCACCAATGAAGCCTCAAACAGAAAAGTTCCGTATAGCATTATACAAACTTAACCCTCCTCCAAAGAAAGAAAACTTCCCAACACACAACTCCTCCAGCTAGCCACTAGGCCTTCACAAAGTAAACTGTAGCAAAAACTGACAGGGGTACACATAATACCTTATACTAGATGCATAATATGGTCCCCAAAGTTCCTCTCAAGTACACACTTAGACCATGAGGTAACAGTAGGAAGAAAACATGACATATATAATTCATCATGCAAAAATCAAAAAACATGACATACATAATTCATCATCCAAAAATCTAGATAACAGATGACAATCCTAACACCCAGATTCGTTATTTTTGTTCTGCACAAAACTCAACTCAAAATCTCAGTATGGCAAAGCGCATGCTGGGACAATAACACTTCAATGGTTCTCTTGTTATCGGAACAAAAAGACACGAGAAAATGAATATTTAAGTGAACATTGGCTTAAACTTTATGAGACACCTGAAGACAGCCTTCCAGGGTTAAGTCAACTGCGACTCCCAGCACAAAAAGATAGGTTCTAAAATACTGAGATTGCACCCTTCACTATAGGGGAAGTATGAAGAACTGCATAGGAGTATAAGATTGTGGCTCATTTAGTCCAGTGTGTGTTCAAAATTTTTATCTTAACAATAGAATAGATTATGCTATTAAATATTAATGGTTTATGCCATTAAAGAAATAGGTATACAAGTATCTATTACAGTATGGATATTTTATAGCATCAGAAATGTTCGAGCTGTTTTGTCTGACAATCCTGACACTCATCTACTTCTTCACAAGTCACATGCAACAGGAGATCACTTTGATTGTAGGCTCTAGACGCCACTCTATATCCATGTGCCTGTTATTAGCATCACCCTTACTCATTGGATGACATGCAACTGCAAGTAGTATTGTTTTGCTCATTAAAAGACATCAATCAATCTGGCCCACATAGAATGGTCTCGTAGGATATGCAGGCCATTTTTATTTTATTTTTTCGGAAAAGTTGACAACGTATTTGTATTGCTGTACCGAAAAATTACAATGTAAGGCTTGGGCCCACATAAAGTGGGCTCCTGTGAGATCATATAGAAAATCAGAACTCAGGATGAGCACTAATACAAAAAAAGCAAAATTAAAAAATGCCAACACTGGGAAGCCCAACTCAAAGGGATAAAGAAGAGTATCCACTGAAGACCTGTGGAACCGCTCCTCCTTTTGGAAGTGCATCCACACTATAGTTTGGCTTCTCGCCACAAATGTGGAAAGGAGACCAAGCTCATTGTGGTCTGTAATATGAATAATTCGGTTCCAAACACCATGATGCTCGCCGAGGCCCAACATTGCATGGGCCGGTGGGATGCGCATGCAAGGCACACCCGTGCGCACAGGTTTAAAAGTACAAACCAAACATGTGTAACCTCTGTTTCATATTAAAAAATGATCGAGGATTATTTTCATATGAACCAAACAACCCCTGAGCCCTGCCAAAAGGCTTTTGACAACATCATGGCATGTTAATGGCATTGGCAGGTACAAATCCGCTATCTCAATGAATATTGCAGTTTTGCGTCTGCAAAGGAGTGAAATTTCTTCAAAGATGTGCTCCAAGCGCCACAGGCAGGTGGAAGCACCTGAGGTCCATATAATGACATTTTTTGAGTCTCCCTCAACAACCAAGGTGTCCCCCCAATCACGGTTGTATCTCTTGATCCTGTCTATTAGTGCAATTGCTTCCACCACGGTGGAATCAGCAATGCCAATATGGCTGGAATGCAAGAGATGGATGTTACCAATATGGTCTTTGAAAAAGGCCTCCAACACCTGCTGGGCTGTGGTTGCCACCGAAGCAACCATCAAAATTAAGTTTATTGTGATGGGTCTCCAGGGTTCCCCAAAAGGAGGACCAGGAGAGATGGGCAGGCCTCATTGAAAAAGATGTTTTGCCAACTGTTGAGGAAGTTGGTCAGGAAACCCTAGAAGAGTTTGCGGTTCTGAGCCCATAGGATTACCATGGCTTTGATACAATCGTTAAGCGTTTTTGGATCTACCTCCCTACTCTCAAATGTCCTGGCATTTTTCTCAATCCACAGGGTCCAAATAACTGCTACCAATGATGCATTCCATAGAAAGAGCCCCACTTCTGGGAAACCAGGGGAATAGAGAGCTTGGCAGAGCTGGAGAGTGGACTGTGAGGTTACCCAAAGCCACCCAAAACTTTGTAGCACCTCATTCCACAGCAGTGTGGCCACTTCGCAATGTAAGAAAAGCTGGGCATTGTTCTCTTCGGTCCCTTTGCACATGGGGTATCTGTCAGGAATTTGTAGCTCTCTCTGTTTCAGACTATCTACAGTGAGAGCCTTCACACGAATAACAATCCTTCTATTATTTCTTTTATATTAAATTTTTAATGTATACAGACCAACGAAAGAGCGGTAGGGGTGAGCAAAAGTTGTATCAACCTCTATTCTCAAGCTATTATACATAGCAAGTAGACATAATAAATAACAATGAGCAATGATCTAATGCAACGGTTGTATCATAGTATAACGCAATGACACTTCTGGAAACCATGTTTGTGGTATTTGCATGACCCCAAATTTTGCACACCCACTCAATCCCCCAAAAGCCCTAGATATGGTCAAAATGAGTCCACTCCAAAAATGAATCTAGACCATTTATTTTGTAAATTTCAAGCTCTCAGCCTTTATAAACTCAAAATCATTTTTTTCTTTTTTAATATTGTTCATCTAATGATAATAAAGCCATCCAAAAAAATTTGAAATGAAAAAATCCTTCTCAAGGCCTAGATCTAAGCATCTTACCAAAATGAATGGCCTATGTTAATTGGGCAAAAAAAATACTTTCAAGGTTGTGTTTTCAAATTTTTCTTTTTTGTAATTGTTCATTAGAATAAAAAGAGTGTATATTTCAAAATTTGGATCAAACAAATGACCTTAAGATAGTTTTTTAAGGTCGTTGCATCATATTAATATACAACGGTTGCATGAAATCATTGCTCAATAACAATACATCACATATAGTAATGTCACTAGAACCCAATCAAAACTGATGAAGCGACCAGTCTAACTATATGATGACACTCTCAGACCTCTCAGATCGGTGTCCAATCAAGTTTTACAAACTTGGTCCTAGAATGAAGAAACAACAAAGCTCTTTTGACCTGGTCAACCAGTTGGGGATTTGCAACCCACGTCCTAATTGTCTTGACGAGTAACATCCTCATTTCTCCACAAGGAAAAATGATACACGTTCTTCCTCTAGATGGAGCAGTTGATATGAGGATATCATATATAAAAATGCATACATGTACGATGTCCATCATATAAGGGTCAAGAGACTGATCATAATGAGTTGCTCAGTCATCAGGATCCTGATTACCGATCCAGATCACATCCACTCAATGACAATAACCACAAGACGAACCCATTGATATGCAGAGATAACCCCCAGTATTTAGTTGACAAGGAAACTATAGTTAAAACCAACATATTTTATGAATACATTATATTTCAGCTGATGATAAAAATATCTTCTCATTATGCTAATTGCATAACATATGCATTCAAAGCACATTAAATTCACATTTATCTCATTCAGCAGGCAGCAAAGGCCCACCCAAAAGATAAGGTGTCATCCACATACTAAGATGCAGGAATTAATTTATTGCATATTCAAATCTTGAAACATGTGAACTATCAACCAAAGGCACTCTAAGAAACAACAATGATCATTGATGAGGGATCCCAACACCAAAGATGATGAAGTCGAGATCAAGCTAGATTATTTGGTGCGATCAGATTGGGATCGAAAGAAGAAGCACTTGCATATCGCATTTTTTTATTTATCTTTATTTTCTTTTTTTAGCAAGTCCCTTTTAGTAAGATGATATTTTAAGAAGGATAGGTCGGTTTTAGAAGGATCTATTTTTGTCTTTGAATGAGTTGTTTGTAAGAAGCATCAAGATGAGAACGTGAGATAGGGAGTAATCTAAGGGGAAGAAGTAGGGAGTAATCCAAGGGGAAGAAGGGGTTCATTTTTCTTGTGGAGATCTTTTCGAATGTTTAATGAGGAAGATTCTTTTTCTTTATTTATCTCTAGTTGGGACGTAATGGAATGGGTAGCTTATATTTTTAGAAAGATAAGTGGGACATAGGTTTAGATAGAGGACCTTTTAAAAGAAGAAGGGATGTCTCATTGTAAGTTGGTGGGTTTTTTATTTTGATGACTAAAGAAAACAATTGACGTAAAGCGAGCGAGAGAGAGAGAGGTTCATTCTCTTGATTTTTTCTATGTTTTGTTACGGTTGTGTGGTAAGAGGCTTCAACTATACGTGATCATGCCTTCTTCTTGCAACCTCTTCTCAATTGTTTGTTTGTCTCTCTAAAACACAACTATATTTGCCAATTGTTGGCTGCCGGTCATTTTTAGTTGTGTCAGTTCGGCAGAAAATACTATAGTCCTCAATGAGAAATTTAACCTCATCAGGAACAATGGAATCTAAACCCTCCTCATGAGCCACTAAAGCAAATATCAATCTAGTCTCCTGAACATCCTCCATAAAGCTAGCTGTTGGGAGCAAATTTACACATCCGGGCCCCCCCCCCCCTCCCCCCCCTCTCAGAGGTTTAGGCTTCGGTGTAATTCTCTCTTTCATTGGAGCCAACACAAATTTATTATCACCTTTCCAAATAGTATATATGTTTCTCTTTCCTCAAAAAATAATATATATGTTTCTCCTCCCATCATGTATACCTCTATAGCCATATTGTGGTCAACCCAATAATACATGACAAGCATCTATGGCGATCACATCACACCATTTATCATCAAAATACTTCTTTCCAATAGAAGAAAAAAACAAAGCATCTACTAACTATCGTACCTCATTGCCCTTTTTGAACTAAGTGAGCTTGTATGGTTGGGGATGCCTCTCAATGCCGAGCTTGAGGCTTGTGACTACTACTTGGGAGATCGCATTCTCACAACTCGCACTATCAATAATAAGCTTGCAGACCTTGCCTCCAACAGTATAGGTGGCGGGAAAAAATATTGATTCTCAACCAATCCTCCTAGGTTTCCTACTTTGGTGTTAATAAGCTCTTTCAAATGATCAGGGACTCCTCAACATCTCCATCGAAAAGATCATCCTCATCTGACTCCTCATCATAAACTGGATCATTGTCATATCTATCAACATCCTCTAGGTTCTCTTCCCAAATCATGAGTTGCTTGCCTTTGTCAGAACGACTAGTGGACTTCCTACAATCCCCGGCCTTGTGACCCGTCTCCCCACAACAGAGAGTTGAGTTGTTGCCTTGAACTCCAGCACCTGGTGCAACAATATTTGAGCGACTAATAGATGTTGCAGCAGCATCCTTGCGGCCTCTAGAAGGTGCAGCTTCAGGCCTTGCACCACGGTCCTGAAATCAGTCCATACACAGACCTGAATCTCCCCTCATGGCTGCGCTAGTCTTGCCCCTAGGCTGTTGTTTTTCCACCATTAGGGCACACTGATAGGCTTCCAAAATTGTCCATAGCAAATGTAGGGTAAGGACAATGTTTGATGCAGTCCCCCTATGTATCAAAGTCCTTATTGCGACACCAATTGCTCTGCAATCTTGGACAAGTTGTTTTGCGCAACTAGCTGATGGAATTCCTTAGTATAATTATCAACAGACCACTCCGTTTGCCGAACGGTATGAAGGTGTTGAGATAACGTTTGGGTGGAGTTAAAGGGCAAGAGTATTAATTTTTTCATATTTTCCTAAATCGGTGATCTTTGATTTCCGTTGTCTTTCCGAAGACCTTTTCAATTGCTCCCACTATGCAGATGCATGACCCTTGAGCTTAATGGCCACGAGCTTGACCTTATCATCATTGGGCACATCCTTGTATTCAAAGATACGTTCTATAATCTCAATGCAATCAATAAATTCTCCCGCCTATAATCATCTCCCGAACTCAGCTAAATCGCCTTTAATGCCAAAATCCCATGATCTACTCTCCTGAACATGAGGCTCTTGATGCGAAGCGTGCTCATAGTATGGGTTCTCGCAAGCAACTTCCGACTTACTATCGTCATCATAGTGTGTCGGGGCCGAGTTTTGCATCAAGCGCTGGATCAACTCCTCAACATGCCTTTTCAAGTCTTCTATCTCGATGTCTCGAAGGTCTCGTTCTCGCTAGATGGGCTCGTTCCCGATACCCAGCCATTGAACACGTCCACGAGCCAAAATGCCCTTTCAAACAACACCACGACTCCATAAGATTTGAGCTCTAATACCAACTAATGCAGTTGAAAATCACCAGCAGCTAACAACCAGCAAATACAACCACATTTTAGAGAGAAACAAACAACTAAGAAGGGATTGCAAGAAGCAGGCCCAATCATAGAAAGTCGAGGCCTCTTGCCTTGCACCCGTAACAAAACATAGAGAAAACCAAGAGAGCAAAGCCTCTCTCTCGATGTCAATTGTTTTCTACATTCACCAAAATAAAAAAAAATCACCAAATTACAATGAGACGTCCCTTCTTCTTTTAAAAGATCCTCTATTTAAAACCCATATCCCATTATCTTTCTATAAAGATAAGCTTCTTATTCCACCACACCCCCGACTACATATAAACTTCCTCGTTTAAAAAAAAAAAAATCTCCTTATTAAACATCCTAAAAGATTTCCCTAAGAAAAACAAACCCCTTTTTCCTCTTAGATTACTCCCTATCTCACATCCTCATATTAATGCTTCATACAAACAACTCATTCAGAGTGAAAAAACGGCTCCTTCTAAAAACCAACTTATCCTTCCTAAAAGAACATACTTAGTAAAGACTTGCTAAAAAAAAAAAAAAGAAGAGAGAATAAAGATTTAAAAAAAATGATAATCTAGTTCTTCTTCTTTAAATCTCGATTTGATCGGTCCAAATAATCTTAGCTCGATTTCGACTGCATTAGAGGCTACTACGAAAATTCTTCGTCTCTTCGTAACTGTTTCCTTTTGGAAAAAGTCGTTTTGTAGAGGCAATATATAGATTAAAGATGAGAGCAGCAGCTGAAGTGATACATCATCTAAGTCCTGACCATTAAATAAACAAAGCTTCCCTCTAGAACCCGTACAAAACATATCTCTAAGAGACACTAAACCACACCACTGCAACCATGCTTCAGACCAGCCTTAAGCAGAACACAAAAAACCCACCAAAAATTAGGATCTTCACGGACAACTACATTCCAGAGAACACCCTGCAATTCTGTCTAGACAACACCTTCATGGGAAGATGATAGAGAGCATAACAACAAATGCAAAGGACTAAAGAGTATGGGAATCAAAAAAATAAGGGGAGAGTGTCAGAAATTCATAATGGACCAACTGAGCTTAAAAGAGAAAAAACCAATTATCCGTTAAAAAAAAGAGAAGATTAAAAATCCAGCCAATTATCCTAAAGTTCTTCATCACAACTGCACTAATGGATTACTAAATGCAAGAAATAAATGGAGTGTTTTCAGGGAAAGAGAGGCCTAGGCTCAAATCTGTAATTCAGTCGTAGATAGAATTGAAGGTTAAGTTGGGTGCCTGATCTTACCTGCCAGCCTATTTGTCTAAGTTGTCACATTCGAGGTGTTTTCACAACTTTTATAATTCAAAGCTCCAAAAACTTCTTTAAACAAATTAGTGAGTCAACTATCTAAGAAATCTACAACATTTGTAGGTCTCGTCTGCGTATCACCACATGCGCATGCACACAGAGGCTGCTTAGAGCTATAAAGTTTCATTAAAATTGGGAAACATCCCTAATCATCATAATAGAAAACCTCAGAAGAAGTATAGGAGGAAGTTAATCGATGGGAGAATGTGGTAATACTAGGGTATCTCTCAGAATTCTTTGCTTCCTTGATTCAGAAACAGAAATAACTGTTATCCAGGCTATTTACATATGGATTTAGAGCCGTTACTCCCTTGCTCCTTCAACATGATGGAAAACATTTTAGATAGTATTAGAGAACAGGGGTTCATCAAACAATAACAGAATCTAATCATCATAACAGGAAACATTGACTAACAACTTTCATTACCTGATTCTACTCTAGAATAGATTACCTAAAGGTATCAATTGCTTCAAAATGCGACAAAAACCCTAATCATCATGGCAAAAGAATGAGGCCAAAACTGATCGCTGTAGGTTTAAACGTTTAAAAGACATGTTTATTTTGGTTCTTCCAATAAGTTACTCGTTACCAAATATTTAGTAGAACTAACCTTGTAATGCCTTCTAGAACCCAGGACGATAGGTCTATTGAAGGGATGAAGTTATTTCTTAATCAAGAAAAACCTTTTTTCTTTTTTTCTTCTTTTTTTTTTTTCCATTGTAGTGATGTGGGTGTTTTGACAAACTGGGTTTCAAAATTTCGTCACCCATGCATATAGGAGTGGCAAGCAGGCTGATTTTATTCCTAAATGGCTAGAGAGGAGAAAAAGGCAATTTGGTCAGCCCAAACAGGGTCTAAGATTTTCTCAAGGAAAAGATATAGGCACGTGTGTGCTCTTTTTCTTATTAATCAAACGAATCTCCAGTTTGTAAAATAGAATAGCCTAGATCCATGCCATGGTTAATTCAGATGTTCAAAGTCATGTACATAGATAGCATCGCCAATTGGTCAGAGCTTTGCTTAATGTATAAGTTTCCATCATACTGTACAAACCCTAATCATTGAAACTAAAGTAAAAAGTAAAAGGCACGGTTTCTATGAGTCCATGTAGAAATGAGTCGACTCTTAAAAATCTATTTTTGAGATGCATTTTTGGACCCAATTTTTAAGGACATGTAATCTCTAAAATGGAGATCATGAATAAGAAAAAATAAATAAATTTCAAAAAAATCGAAATAATAATTTTATGGAGAAAACATTTGGACCGTTAGTTTCAATTGTTTTTAGATGGACCACCCATTTGCATCCATCTTTAAAATGGCTGCTTTATAATGCATAGGAGAAAATGTAGAAATGTGGGACACGATGCATGAAACTATTTTCCAAAAGTAAAAGGAAACACTAGTCACTGGAAGTGCATGGTAGTGCCATGGTTTATTGGAAATCCTTAGTTCCTAACTTGAAAATTTGAAATAAAACTAAATACAAGCTAATGAAATATGGACACACAATCTCAAATTTCTGGTTCTTATCTTCAAGATTGTGTAGAATTCGTTTCAAGATATGAATTTCAAACCCTTATAATTACCTAACCACTATAGCAAAGAACATGAAAAAAAGGAACCTATTTCACTGTCTTCATAGCACCACTGGAGATTGCTTAAACATATTTGTTTCTATAAAAAAGCTGCAAATATAATAATCAAGACAAAAAACATGGAAAAGAACATCAAGAAATGAGAAAATGCCGCGAAGAAAAATCCTAATCATCTTGCATAATGCAGTTTCAGCACATGCTTAGAGATATCAATAGCCAATAAACTGCACAATATGAGAATCATTGCGACGGTAGACACGACGGTAGACACTAACATAATGCAGAAAGCATTAAACAAAAAAAGGGAAATCTATCAAACTACAACTAAGATTTGAACTATTTTAAACATTTTATTTATCGAATCCCAAAGAGTCTATTGTTCTTTAGATCAAATTTCAAATACCCCATCAAATGACACATCAAAATGGGTTTTGAAGTTATCAAAATACTAGTATAAAATGTTAAGCAGATCAAATTTTAGGTGTTTTTTAATAGATTTCCCAAAAACAAAAACACATGTTAATGGTCGTTTCTGATATTGCATAAAGATATCAGTTTCTAATCTCAAACTTCAACTAAAAACTCTAATGAAACACGACAAAAACCATAGCAAAGATCCACAGATAATCATTTAACCAACAGATGCTTGTCATAATACTCGATTGCCTATAAACCGTAGCATTTTTACAGATTGTTAGAATATACAATTTTTTTTTTAAAAAAAAAAAGTTACATCAGTTTTCATCATCAAACTACAACAAAACCCAATTACCATGACAAAAACCTCATAAAATATATGAATAAGCAATTACTAAACAAACCCCGTGATAAACCTAAAGCTCCCCTAAATCTTGTAAGCTTCAGCCAATTTCTATCATTCAAACTGCAACATAACCCCACTCACCATGGCAAAAACAAAGGACAAAGCCACAAAACAAAAGCATTTTATAAACGAAGTCATGAAATAATACCAAGGTTTCTCGAAACTCCTGTTCAAATTTTTGCCGCTCTGCCGCTCTTTCTTGTGATAGGCGAGCCTTTTCAGCCTTCCGATCCTCTTTAGCCAGACGCAGCACTTCACGTTTGGCTTCATCTTTGCGCCTCTTCTCCTCCATTTGAGCCTCAACCTCGAAGCGATACTCTCTCCTCACCTCTCTCATGGATTTCGCATAGTCTCTTCTAAGTTGTGTGAGCTTCTTCTCTGCAACTCGAGGGTCTTTTGGGGAAGACCAGCTGGCTAGAAATGGTGATGGCTCCAAGTGCTCATGCTCCGATGCCCTATTGCTCTTGAAACGAAGGGCGTAGATAGAGAATAAGGGTTTCAGTTTGCAAGGGTTATTGAACCTTCTCTGCAAGTAGGCTGCCATGGCTCTCCCACCCTGGGCTCTCTCTCTCTTCTCTCTCTCTTTCCCTCTCTCTAGGGTTCGAAGGTAAGAGTGGGAGTTCTCTCTGCCTGAGGGACTAATATGATCTCTCAGAGACTATTGTAGATGTATTGCATTATTCTTGTTAGCTTTTTGCGGCGATTCCCTTAGGGCTCGTTTGGGTACCTGAAGAAGCCTGTCTTGGGGATAGGCTTATACTGGAATTGGTCTGTCCTTGGGATACTGCTGTCAGTTGTTTGGATGGCACCTGAGAAGAAACATGGACAGTCCTGTCCACTGTTTGAATTGCCTGGAAGATGTCAATCCATGGAAATTCAGTTGCAGTTTTTGTATTATTACTCTACATTTAATTTTAGAGAAGTTTCATTCAAATCTGTCGAAAAAAGGGTTCTCTTTCTAAAATACCTTTTAAAGATAGGTACTTATTGATACATAATATTTAAAAAAAAAAAACTTAATTGGATTTTGATAAGGGTCCTTTGGGGCGATTCAGCTCTAAGTTGGATTTTGAATTATAAGTTTCTCTCTTCCATTGTTGCTTTGGATTTGAATGAAACGTCTCTCTCAC
Organism: Amborella trichopoda; assembly: GCF_000471905.2. Next base: position 2,105,304 of record NW_006499948.1, on the reverse strand, counting down.
ATAGGTCTCGGATTTGAATGATCTCTCTCTCTCTCTCTCTCTCTCATCCTTGTACAATAAACTTCTTCGCAATTAAACCCAAACCTTATTTTCATGACATCAAATATAGGCAGCAAACATGAACCACATAAACCAAGCCAAGAAAAAGAACCACATAGATAACCTATATTACAGAACTTAAGTACCCAGTCAAAACCAAATCATCACTGTGCCGCACAAAATTGCAAATTGAGCTATAATATGTCCAACTGACATATTTTAGAAAAACTGGAAATCAAGCAGTTTGATAAATACAAGATGTAAACCGGGAATGGAGACCTTAACTGGAAGGTGGGAAGAAAAAGTCACCAAATTAATTAGTAAATTATTCAATGCAATTGGGTATTTGGCGATCTTGCTCTAGAATACAACATGCCTATGTATTCACCCACTGACTTTCATTCTCATGGATGGTTTGATAAACCACAAAACATTTTTTAATATGCTCATGTAGAAACTTTCAAAATGTACAACTAAGCCAATATTGGAAGCTTATTACTTTCAATTGTAGAGTCAAAATGCTCCCAAATTTGGTAGAGCAGTAGATTGTATATCAGAGAAGAAGTGCAAACAATTTGGGGGCAACTGTTAGCAGTTGGGTTACTGTTATATACCACTGTAATATGCTGGTTACATACACTTTTATCAGTTGTGTAACACTGTTATATATGTTGGTTATATACACTTTTGACAGTTATATACCACTGTTTTTCTAAAACTATTCAAAGAAGAAAAATAGATAAGCATCATGAACACAGCAAGAATACAATCATCCCATATACAACAAGATTTGAAAACCAATGAAACTACATTCATTTCACTTCTATCAGCTTGCAGCCATGGTGGATTAGTTGAATAAGGGAGATATTATTTCAAATCATTAAAGAGTTCAAAAATTGATAAATTCATATGTAGCCCAGGCTCAATGCCTTCATATACCACAGAAACAACACATTGCGTGCCTGTTTACCGCACCAAAGAAAACCAAAGGTAGCCAAAGTTCCTCTTTTTTTGTGGATACCAAGCCTAGGAAGTCAAGGTGTGAGCTGCAACCCCATCTATCTGTTGAAGTCACTTTCAAAAGAAAGCCATATCCAAAGCACAGCTTCGACTTGTTCACCAAGTGTGTGATTGCTGTAAATGAGTACGATAGTTAAAAACTTCCCCAATCGAAATTGAGATCTAACCCATGTGTCTATTCTATTCTTCAATTACGTGTCTCTTTTAACCATCAGCATCTACAGCCACTGCGTTGTCTTTACACCGGCACCAGCAACCCTGCCTTGCTTCTAAACCAACAGTACCTCAGGATGAATTGCTCATGGAACCCCTGTATTCCTTCTTGATTATAGAAGACATTTCATTCAGGAGATAGCATTTTCTCTTCCTAATGAGCCACTGGTTTCAATATGCTATTTTCAGTCCTAGAAATCCTAAGCCTTCCTAGCTCTTTGCTTAGTTCCAACCACCCCTACTTCCTATGTGATTAACTGTTTAAGACATGAAGCAGTGGGTACCTCATAATGGATGAAATCACAACACCTTTTTGAGAGTTTGACACAACTCACAAGGCTTGGGAGAAACTGAGAACTTTAAAAATTTCAACTAATTTAGGAAGCTCTAAGCTTGAAAAGATTATCAACTGATTCAAAAATATCTAAACTTATATCAGATTAGGCAATGATGAAGGGCAAGAGCACTACTACAATCCGAAGAACATAGCTTGCAAATTAGAGACACACGTTAAAGAATTATATGCACAACCCGGCATCCGATCTGAATCTCTTGTTTCTTTACCACTTGCATTGGTAAACCCCATAAAAGAAAACCGTAAGGGCTGAGACATCGCCTAAATCTGGCATTCCAGACATAATTTCCACTTTGTTTATGCCAAAAGATTGACATGTGCGACCATTAGAAACCAAAACACAACCCCCTTTTAAGTTTTCAAAAGTTCTCTTCATTTATCACAAGACCGTTGCAATTCTACCCTGACCTCAGAACAGCCTTATAATGTGCTCTATCAATCAAGACATGATTTGAGAGTTCGTAGAAACACATCACAGATATACTTTCTTGAAACAATTCTCATTGTATTAAGCATAGAGAGTTCACATGGATTTACCTGCAAGCCACACCAGTGCAGTTTTTACAAAAACCAAGACCTCATTGACCATAGCCAAGGAAAGTTAATCACCAAACAGCAAAACAGATAACAGATTGAAGAGTGCATAAAGCTTGACAAATGACAATCATCAAGGTACAACAACCAAGTTCAAGGCATATGTCGTTATGGTTGGCAAGATGCTACTGCATGAAGTCTTGAGTTTCATTCCTGCCAGCTCCCGAGTTGATATTCAAAAATAATAATAATAATAATAATAATCATCTACGCTTCGATCTTAGAGGTCGACATGTACAAATTTAGATAAATCTGGCATGCTTACAGCCTATGGAGAAATATTAAGAGAGAGCAGTTAGGACGCAAAAGAAAAGACAAATAAGTCCTCATGCTGCAGAGAAATAAAGTGAGATCGAGAAAATAAGATGGTAAAGCAAAGAAACTGAAAAACAAAATATAAACCAATCAGTAGAAAGAACGCATCCCTCACTCTCCCCCTCTATCATCCTCTCTACCTATTTCCTTACCCTCCCCCCCCCCTATCCCTATCCTTATATTCCACCTTCTCTCCTTCTGTTTGGTCTTTTCTCTATCTTCTTCTATTTCTGTTTTGCTTCTCCGTATATGTACTTCTTTCATTCTCTCCATGAAATCCTTAATGTTTACAAGAAAGAAAAAAAAAAAACACTTGAAAGGTAAACCTAAGTGCATTACCCCCGCTTTGTCAATGCTGCAAAACTCTTCTTGTAAAACAGTTATACCTTATTTAACCAAGCATGGTTATGGGTTTTGACTGGATAACAATGATGTTTTTAAATGCTTTCAGAAACTACAAAAAACTCAAAGGATAAAATATTTGAGTCACCATCATGATAGAAGGAACAAGGTTTAGAAAAAGAAGCAAAAAGCCAAAAACTGAAATAGAAGAGAAACAAGCCTGAAGAAGCATCCTAACAACAAATAGGCGCCAGGGCTCTCGACTAGTGTACTGTAAACACAATACTCAAACCACCTTACTACCCAAAAATAATGTAGTCCCTAAAGAGCTATGAACCTTAAATGGAGGAGTCAACTTTGGGAATTAAAATCTACTATGCATAATACTCCACTCTTTTTTCTAACAGTTCACCCAAAAACATTCTCTATTTTGAATACAGATACTGATCTTCTGCTTTTCCACATTTATTCTTCTGCTTTCTTTCACAATAGTTTTCTTTTATCTATTAGGAACCACCAAGATCCTTATAACCAAAATGGGGCTACAATGCCTCCCATGATCCCCACATTCATGTCACCACAGAGCTTCCACTAACAATTTAAAATGCAATTTCCTAAAATCTTTTGCCATTACTATGAGTCCACCACCACTACAAATAATGTGATGAGAGAGAGAGAGAAAGAGTGAGAGTGAGAGTGAGAGAGCAGTGCAGAACACAAAAAATAGAGATGCAGTACACAAAAAATTACACCAGAAAAACTTAAGATGAATTAGAGTTGTTGATAATTCTATGACTCAAAATTACCTATGAATTCTCACCTTAAAATATTTTTTTGCTTTTTCAACTAAAATTTCACTTTTCCTTTCATAGGAAAAATCCATTTTGACTCACAAAAAATCATATATAATGCTAACAGCTAGTAGGGAATGTAGTCAAGAATCTCTTGCAAAGATTAGTGTTGTTGATAATGCTAACAAGTAGCAAGGCATGTTGTCTAAACTAAACACATGTAGCTTATGACATTTATCAATCAAGTAATTGAAGTTTGCAATCTACCAACAATAACTTTGAAGGTAGACCATCCAATAACATTAAACAAAATAATGGTGAGGCATGATATAAGGTATAAGCCATGACTACAAATGCATTGAAAAGAAAATAAAGGTTTCCAGGCATCTAACGACAATGGCAACTGTCATTATTACCAAGAATCATTCCAAATAAGTTCAGCATGCCCATTCAAATATATTGTTCCACATATATTATCACATAAAAAATGGTTTCTAGCAAATTCGAAATATTTAATGAAATGTCTCAATTTTGACAACAATACTAATTAAAAGAATCGAAGGAAAGCATTTGCTTCCAAACATTCACAATTTCTGCTCATCATATAAACCAATCCATCTATCAGTTGGTCCTCGCACAACACTAACGATGGGACCACACTATCAGTTGGTCCTCACACAACACTAACCATTAAAAGCTTTTGGGGCTATGCCAAATATATTGTGGTCCTAGCAATCTCAATTACTGGTGGCACAGACCTTATACTTAAGCTTAAAGGCGTGTGTATTAAGCCTGCAAGCACTTTCATCCGAAAGCCCGACTCCATGAGCAAGATTTGATGTATTTCCACTGATGATAAAAGTCCCATAAAGGATTCCAAAAGGTCAAAGAAGCAAGCAAGAAAACCAAGATAACGGAATCACTACTACCCAAAATCACCTATTCACTCTCAAGACTATCAATCTAAATTTGAACCAGCGAAGTCGTACCCTGAATGAGTTCATCACTTACCTAAATTGCAGACATAGCTTTAAGAGTCCAGAACAAGTAATTCAAATCATTAGAGTCTCGGAACAAGTAATTCAAACCATCCTTACAGTATTGTAAATTATGCCATTGCGCATCATAAATGTCACATATATAATATAATAGGAAAGATTATAAGAGCAGGCTCAAGAGAATAGTTGTGGTCAACAAAAGTAAAATTTGTTCACGAAAGCATCATGAAACTCTGGATAGTTTTGCATGTATGGTCCAGGAAATTGGGCAATATGGCCCAGGACTTATTCCTCCTTCACTACAAGAGGTTAGGGAGCCCTTGTTGAAAGATGATGTATTTGATGTGAATAAAATTTTGATTTCTCAGAGAGAATGGTGGGAAAAATATGGGGCCACTATTATGTGTGATGGTTGGTCCAATGGGAAATCAAGGGCATTCATTAATTTTTTGGTTAACTGCCCAACAGGTACTTTTTTTGTTAAGTCTATTGATGCATCAGACAAGTCACATGATGGTATATATTTATCCGGCTTGATGGATGAGATTGTCAATTTTGTTGGGGAGCAAAATGTGATACAAACTATCACTAACAATGGTGCCAACTATGCTACAGCTGAGTATTTCTTGACTTTGAAAAGGAAGCATATGTTTTGGACACCTTGTGCAGCTCACTGTGTTAATCTTATGCTTAAGGAAATGGGTACAACATCTTTATTTAGTGGGGTGATTTCAAGAGCTATGTTTGTTGTTGGATTTATTTACAATCACACCATAGTCCTAAGCATGATGAGGTCTTTTACAAAGAAGAGAGAATTAGTGAGCCCGTATCACTAGACTTGCCACGTCATTTCTCACTCTTCGACGCCTAGCCAAGCAAAAAAGTGCCTTGAGGACCATGTTTGCTTCAGAGCAATGGAGTCAAAGCATAAGGATGAGAGAAAGGCTGAAAAAATTATTCTGAATACTTCTTTTTGGAGTCAAATAATTATTGCATTGGAGGTAGCTCGCCCTTTAGTGAGAGTGCTTCGATTGGTTGATAGTGATGCGAAGCCTGCCATGGGCTACATACATGAGGCAATGGGCAAGAACTGAAATAAAAGATGTTTTAAAGGATGATGAAAATATGCGCAAGGCTATACTTGAAATTATTGATAGGAGATGGGATACCCAGCTTCATAGGCACCTCCATTCAGCCGGTTATTTTCTAAACCCATCTCATCACTACAAGCACCCATCCATTGAGTCAGATCGTGTAATAAATGGTGGGTTCATAGATGTGTTGGAGAGGTTGGTGCCAGACAAAGATATACAGGATGAGATCCAGAGCCATGAATTGATTAAGTTCAAGCTAACGTTGGAAAACTTTGGGAGAGATATTGCCACTCGAAATAGGGACACTACCGATCCAGGTAAAGGCCAAAAGCCCAAAATAATCTTACTTGTCTCTTACGTTATGTATATTCCATTGTTTATTTTATACCCTTAATTTTTAACTATATTCCAAATTACAAAATATTATACAGCTGCATGGTGGGCATTATATGAAAGCGAGACACCAAATCTACGTCTCGCTATTCGAGTGTTGAATCTCACATGTAGCTCATCTGGTTGTGAGCGCAATTGGAGTGCATTTGAGCATGTAAGTCCTTTACTCCTTATTCCTTAATCCTTATTTCTTGAATTTCAATTTTCTAATCTATAAACTAATTTATCTGATTTCAAATTTCTACCACAGCTCCATACAAAAAAAAAAATAGGTTGGAGCACGAAGCTCAACCCTATTCAATTATATGGAGCTGATGGTGATTCCATAAGTGAGTGGACCGTGGATTCAAGACAAGAGTGTGTGTTTGAGGGTGAGGATCTTACATAGCTTGATGTCGAGCTAGCAACAGGGGTTAATGAAGAAGATCGACCTAACACTAAAGCACAAAGGAGTAGAGGAGCTGCTGGGTCGTCGCACTCGCACATTAGCTTCAGAGGTTGAGGAGGAAGCTGACTCAGAGGAGACCGATGAAGAAGAATACATGGAGGCCGTCGAGGATGATATTTGTCTGATTGATATTTGAAAAAATGAAGTTCCAATTTCAAAATTGACTCTCAAAGTGGATGATTGTATTAAGTTATTATTTAGTAACTATTAAATCTTCTTGAGCTTGACTTTTGACTTGTATTTTGTAATATCATTATTTTGTGCTTATGGTTGTACTTATGGTTGTTGATGGTTGTGCTCAATTATAGTTGTGCTTATGGTGCAAATTTGTACTGATGGTTTTTTATTGTTGAATACTTTATGAAGCTAGTTTCAAGTTCTAGTTTCTATCAGGGGATAGTGGATAACTGGATACAGAATCTCCAACAGCTAATAGTTTTGAAGTTAATCATTAAACTAAAATACCTACTATCACATATATCACCTTCATATTTTTTCCTATGCATTAACTTATTTTTTTAGATTTTTTTGAATGTTTTTGCAATTATTGACCGCATCATCGCGATGCACTTGCATTCGGGCCGCATCGCCGCATCGGCCCCCCACCGCATCAGGGCCGCATCCTGCATTTTAAAACACTGATCAACTTTGTTTAAAAAAGGGTCCGCCAGGTGCCTAGGCGCCCGCCTAAGTGTTTTTTAACAAAAAATCGCACGCCTCATGAAAAGGGGCCCGAAACGGGCGTTTTTACCTAGGCAGGTGCTCAGTGAAGTCAAGCAAAAATTGCTTTTTAAATTCGCCCAAAAGGGCAGAATGGGTCATTTTGACCCCCAAGTTTGTATAACTAGCCAGTGAAGTCAGGCAGAATTGCTTTTTAAATTTGCCCAAAATGGAAGAATGGGTCATTTTGACCCCTAAGTTTGTATAAAAAAGTTATGGGGCTTATTTTGAACCCCCAAAGTAAAACGTATGTTGCGAAATGGAATAAATTACAAAATTTGACACAAATATATGCATATATGTACATTAGGATAGCAAATATTTTAAAAAATGCTATGATTTTCTACTACAAGGCTAAAAATGGATGATTTTCCACTACAGGGCGCCTGAAGATCTGGGCACCAGGCTAGCCGCCTAGGGTCTGCCTAGCGTTTTTTGATACCTTGGTAATCAATTCTTTAGATTTCAGTAATTAAAATGGTCAATTATCTTCATCTTTCACACTTTTCTCCATACAATTGATTACAAGATAGGCATGTCAATGATATACCAATCATATGTGATTTGTTCCTTATACTCTTTTTATTGTAAAATAATTACATTGAAAAGTCTACAATTTCCAGAAATTGTATTGAAACAATTAAGGCCATATATAAATTACCAATAACTAACAGAGAGAAAGCACATCAAAATCGATGTAAGACCATCGACCGATGAGATAAGAATATTGTAGTAACAGAGATACAACAGACAATAAAACAATATAACAAGAGAATATAAAAAAGAAATTCAAAACAAAGAATTAAACAACAACCTCTTAGGAACCAAAGTCCAACAACAACAAACCAAATAATTCACGATAGAACATTCCAATCAACATCGAATGACAAGCAAAATACATTGAAATTATAATGCTGCTACAATATTCAGCAAGAAATAAAGAGAGAGAAAATGAAAACATACAACAAAAAAACCCACACCCACATTTTTTTTTAAGGAAGTTAACGGTTTTCTATGGAGCAATTTGTGCTCCTACTCAATAAAATCAGTCAAAGATAAAAAAAGAAAAAGCAACAAATTTTCATGGGGAAATCATAGGAAAAATAATAGCATTGGTAATTAACAAATCAGCACCGATTCAGAATTCTCTCAAATAAAAATAAAATCAGCACCACCATCTAGAGCAAAAAACCAGGAAAATCATGAGATGATATATTTTGTTTGAGGGTTCGTATGAGGGAAACCCTACCATGTTTGGTGAAGAATCTTTACACTAAGATGAAGAAAAACCAGCAAAAAAAGTAAAAGAAAACCGGCCAAGAAAAAAACAACCTTACCTTGTTGAAGAAGATGAAAGGCACGGCTTTGAGACAGGCGCAGGGCTTTGAGAGGGAGAGATAAGGGCAAGCCACGAGCGAGCAGCAGGTTCACGATTTCCACGTTCTCGTTATTAGAAGTAAAAGCACGGTTATCTGAATTCTCCTAGTATGAAGTATGAACCATAGTTAGTAAATCTCCGTTTAATCGGCGATCTTTTAAAAAACTCGGCGTTTTTATGGAAACAGTTTTAAACAGCGACCTTTTGAAAAGGTCGTGAAAAAATGGCGTTCTTTTTATAAAAACGTTTAAAACGCGACTTTTCATTACCTTTTTTAACCTTTTTTTTTTTTTTCCTGTTTTGTGTATTGCAGCCATTGCTACTTTCATGCTTTCAGAAATTTGTATCCCCACAGTGCTCTTCAAAGCCACAGTTTTAGATTGAAAATATGAATTTTTTCCTTTTTTAAAAAATTTAAACAAAGTTGTTATTATGGAAAATCATTGTGTACATGAAATAATACCGTTTATAGCAAATCATTTCGTAAAGTAAATCATTGTGTAAAGAAAATCATATACATGCAGATTTCTGTTATTGCTTGTGATAATTGCTTTTATGAAAATAATGTTTATGGCACAAATTAGAGCTCCAAACATAGTCTTTTACTGATGAATGAGAAGCAGAGTGTAAGTACAGGTCTTTTATTATGTGATAACAAAGATAAACAATAGAGTGTAAACTGGAAACTTACAGGAGCAAGCAATACCCCAAACTTGTTGTTTCCCCAACAAAATGAAAAACCCTCTTCCTTTTCTCTCTGTAAAAATCAGGGCCTCTTCACAAATAAAAAAATCAGTTAGGGCCTCTTCACAAATTAGTATAACTAGGGCTTTCTCTCAAACAAGAACTCAGTATAATTAGGGCTTTCTCTCAAACAACAACAACTCAAATCAGAGAGAAAAATCCTCTTCAAACTATCCCAAATTAGCATCCCATCTTCCTTTCCTTTTCTCTCTCTAAAAATCAGTTAGGGCCTCTTCCATTAGGGTTGTGAAGCCGAAGAACTCTTCCTTCTTCCTTCTTCTCTCTCTATAAACCAAAGCCGATGAACTGTCCCTACTTCATCTCTCTCTATAAACCAATGGGGCTATGAGCCTCTTCTTTTGTCCTTCTTCTCTCGCTCTGAACCGTAAACACAGAGATGTGAAACCCAAATATCTAGGAGCCTCTTTTCAGTTAAAGAAATTTATAAAACTTTAATCATAGTCACCATACTGTTAAATTATTATAATGAGAAAAAACAAATCGTGAAATTTTTTTTGATACCACCTAAGCATGTGATGTTTTAAGTATTTAATAAATTTAAGTAGAATATTTGTCACCATATTATAGTTAAAGTAAATAAATTTATCTAGTATATTTGTTTTTAGTATGTAATAAGTAGGTGGTGAGATGTTTCTTAAAAATATTTCACGGGTAGGTTTATATGGTACATTTTTGGTATATACTAGTTAATTATGTATTTGATATTAGATGATTGGATGAGAGTCAAGGCATTTAAATTAATCGACTCAATTATATTAGTCTAGTAGAGTTTTTATGGGTGAATTAGTTATGGGAAAAATTTATACAAGGATGCAACCTTATAATATAGAACTATGGACGCACATCAAAAATCTATCAAAAAAGGTAGTTTTAATGTTGAAAAACCCTTTGATTGATCATCTCGACAGCGAGATATATAACTACAAAAAAAAAATATTTTAAGTCTCATAAATAATGCATTTTGCAACATATTATCTACACCATCCATTTTCAAGATTTTCATATGTTTATAGATCTATTTGATTTTAACCATTTTTTTAAATTAAAATGTTATAATTAGATATAAAAATAAATTTTGAGATAATCCTCATAACATTTTACATCAAAATTATATACCATGATAAAATTTGAAGGTGCACCGTACTTCTACTCCTACAGATACATCCGTATGCAAACTGCAGCCATTAGTTATTGATAGCTTTGACATAATTATTACTGTTTAGAATTTTAAAATTTCTCATTTTATAAATTTATTCGATTTTCTTACTCCGATTTTTTTAGCCTAATCCGATATATTAGCGCCAATGGTTTAAAAAGCGGATCGGTGACCTGGATCGGGCACCTCAAAAACCGATCCGGATCGGCGAATCGGCGATTCGGATCGGGAATCGGGTGAATCGGTCAGATTAAAGCTTCAAAAAAATCCGAAAAAATTATTAAAATTCATTATAAATATTGTTTTTTAGGAATTCAATAAAAAATGAGGGTATTCCATTAAGAAATTTCATTTCTTTGCATGAATATGTGAATATTGATATGTTCTTTCCCTGCATGAACAACTATTTACTATTTAATTTACGTCACACAAAAGGATAAACATAGAATTATCATGGAATAAATATATCAACATACATGGACTACAATAAAACATACAATTAGTAACATACAATCTAAAAAAAAATGACAGACGTCGTCGTTCTTCTTCTTGGTCACGCTAGTGCCATTGATTGAATTCGTTTGACAATTCATTGATTCGATCTAAAAACGAATCATCGCTATTAGCAGGCTTCTGACTATATCCAAATCCTTGAGTGTTCTGTTGTGTTCCCAATCCAAAATCCCCGAAGCTTATCCATCATTCATGCTCACCTACACGGTCGTGCTCATCCCTACCCTGTTGCTGTTGGGACTCGATATGTGAATAATATGCCTGGGATAGGGTGGCCTCAGAATCATCATCTCGCTCATTTTCCCTTAGACCTCCTTCCCACTCTCCCTCATTAGGTGCAATATCACCGACATCTCCGACGAATTGTGGATACGTTGGCTGACTGCTTCATCTTTCATGCTGCTCATCACCTTCTTCAAGATCTTCCTCACCGATAGCCTCAAGGAACGTTCTCTTGTGCAACATTTGCTCCTCCTCTTCTACTACCCATTGGTCTGCTGTGTCTGTGACAAATATTGTATCTAAGTCTATCGGCCCATAGTCTTCAAGCTTCCTTCTTATTTGTCGCTCTCGGAGGTTTAAGTTGTAATGAACGTAGACTAGTTTATGAAGCTTCTCCGAAGAGAGTCGATTTCTCCTAGTAGTGTGCAACCATTGGAAAGTACTCTGATTGCGCTCACAGCCAGTAGCAGAACATGTCTGGTAGAACACCTTGATTGATATCCTCTTTATGTGAGGTGCATCAGTACCATATATCTCCCACCATTCAACTGTATTAAAATGCAAAAAGCATTGTAAGGGCAAGAACAATTCATAAGATTAAATATATGAATGAACAAAATATTAGCTAGGGGATAACCTGAATCCATCTTAGTTCGAGAATTCCTGGCAAGTCTAGTTCCGAAGGATCCTATAGCATTCCTATACATAGCAAGCTAAAATAAATATATTTCGTTTTAGTGCATTATTCCTCACAAATATAACAACTCAATAAAGTTCTTACCCAAACATTAAATAATACCTCTTGTACTGCTGCTACCTGGTTTCGATGGCTTCTCTCCAACCTGGCAATAATGTATCTGACCCCTTCCATAATCTTGTGGGAATGTTCAGGTGTCAAATAGAAAAATTTTGGGTTGAAGAAGTAACCTGAAAAATATATCGATAGATAAATGTCATTTAAAATTTCATAAAAAAATAATTTACAATGAAACATTCTAATGATATAAATATATATTTACCTGCATAATGAATTGGACGTCCAAATTTGGTGTTCCACCTCCGTTCTATAATCTTGATCACTTTGCTAGCAAAACTACACTTCTCCCCAACAGTTGATTTCGCTCTTTCGATACCTTCATAAAGGATGCCTATGATAGCTTTCTTGTCAGCATCCACCATTCTTAACACCGTGACCAAAGGGGCAGTGGCCTCTACGACACTGGAACATTGAGACCAGAACCTCCTATTTGAGACTATGCTGTCCACTTTTATACCGGTACTGGACTTTGAGAGGCGGTCATTTAACCACTCTTCACAGGTAAACAATTTCTTTAATGCACCTTAAGATTCCCGAATGGAGTCCACAGCTAAGTAATCGGTCGCAAAGCGGGTTATGGCAGGCCTGATTATCTCTTTTTTCTTAGAGTATTCTCTAAACAGAAATAATATTTTAGATTGGTTGTATATAAATCTCGACACCAACCTTGCTTCATTTAGAGTCTCATTCATAATTTTGATCTCACCGATCTCCTCTAACATAAGATCGATGCTGTGTGCAGCACACAACGTCCATACTAGATGCTTCCTCTTGTCCATTAACTTTCTGCCTGCAGAAACACATGCACACACATTGTCCTTAATAAACTGGACTACATGCTTATCTCCTACCTGCTTCACTATCTGATCATATAGTCGTACGTAGAAGTTTGCATCCTTCTTCGTTCCTGATACGTCTTTGCTAGACAAAAAAGTTGTACCTTTTGGAGAATAGGCCAAGAAGTTTAAAAACTCATTTTTACTAACTTTATTCAACCAACCATCACTCATGAGAGTAATGCCTGTCCTTGGCCAACTCTGTTTATATTCTTCAATCCACTTAGTAACTTCATCCACCTCTTCATCTAATATTGGCCCACTGAGCTCATATGCCGTCAGGGGTTTTACCCCGGGCCCTGCTCTCTGGATTGCACTGACCATAAGTGGAAAATATGGGCTATTAGCTGCATCAAAGGGAATCCTTTTATCGTAGAACCATTTACCAACATATCTCCCCAACATGTTTTTTGTACCTTTAACCATGCCTTTTAGGGTCATCTGTTGTGACTTACGCTTTAAGATAAATGGGTTTATACGCCCATAACCTGCAATACTGACACTCCTAGATAAGTTAAGAACTATTTCTTCAACGTTTGATTCTTGTTGACACATACTGCCACCAACGCGTCCATACATATTTGAGTTGGGCCCGCCATACATGCTCGACCTGGGCCCGTCATGCATGTCTAAGCTGGGCCCGCCATACATGCTCGACCTGGGCCCGTCATGCATGTCTAAGCTGGGCCCTCCATACATGTCTAAGCTGAGCCCGCCATACATGTCTGAGCTAGACCCACCATGCATGTCTGAGCTAGACCCACCGGGCATTCTAAACCCATATTCCCTCTGATATTGTTCATGTAAACTCAATCTTGTGACCATGTCCAGGTCATTATTATATTGCTCTTCTAGGTCATTATTATATTGCTCTTCTGTATCATTCTTGCTCGATGGCGTATATAAACTAGCTATCTCTTCATTCATCCTATGTTTGGCAATTTTTTTACTTTTATTAGCATTAAGAATTGCCGCCATCTGTTTTTTTACATAACTAGGGACCATACTGCATACAGAAACATCTCCCTTAACCCCTGCCAAGTGTTGCTTAAACCTATGTACCCCACTACTTATCACTCTTTGGCAGTAATTACAAATAATTTTGTCTTTTTTGTTGGGATCAAGTCTGACCCCATGTTGCCATGCAGAGTCTTCTGCAGATCTTGACGTGATTCAACTGTTTTAATATGTAAAAAGTTAAAAATTAACCTGACAGTTCAACAAAAAAAATAGTCACCATGTGTAGTGATAATATGTTGGAGTAGTTCATGTAGTCATATTTGTCGTTATTT
>NW_006499948.1:2064657-2082806 GCF_000471905.2 Amborella trichopoda | reverse complement strand
CAAGATTTTCATATGTTTATAGATCTACTTGATTTTAACTATTTTTTTAAATATAAAATTTTAGAATTAGATATAAAAATAGATTTTAAAATAATACTAAGCACATTTTACATCAAAATTATATACCACGATACACACACCTTACCTCTACAACGATACAATTTGAAGGCACACCTGCAAACCGCACCCTTACTCTAATGACATTAGTAAAACTATAAAATTATTGTTGAATTGTTTTAATATATCTATACATTAGTTGCAAATCATATATATTGTCTCATCTTTACATATCTGATTTTTTTTCACTACGTTTTTTTGTACCAAATCCGAAATATTCACGAATCTATAACTTACCTTCTTTTTTGACGATCTATGTTTTTGACCCAATTTTTTCTTCCGACTCTTTAAAATAAAAATGATTTATTATCCAATGTTTTGCTCTGCCGATATTTTATTATTCTCCGACTTGCCAATTATATTCTCTACCATATTTTTCTATAAAATGAAGTTCCTATAAAATCTAAGCTTTATGAAAGCAAAATAAAGCCTCACCTCAAATCATCATCTAGAAAGCACATTTGACAACAAAAATCTCCAAAATGGATCTAAATCAATTTTCAACACCGACAATAAAATTTGAAACCCACAAAATGATACAAATCTTACATATCTATTAACACTTATTTTTAGGGTGAAATGATAATTTGGTACAATATACACAACTTTTAGTGCTTAAATTCCTAATTGTTTTTCACAATTAATATGTTCAATCTGAGATGATCAATAAGGTTTTCCGATGTTTGAATTGTAATTCTGGATGAATTATGAAGTGAGGCTTTACTTATTTTGACAAGGCTGCAGCCCTATCAAGCCATTTTCTTTTTCTATATAGAAATGCATTTTCCAAATTGCATTTGGATGCTATCCAAACAACCGAGCCAAATATCCATTAACATTTTTCACAAGTATTTCACGAAAAGTAATTTTTGCCGGACAATTTTTCAATGGATCCAAATAAGTTCTCAGTGGTTCCCAAAATTTGAGATTGAAAAAACCCTCCTAAGTAATTTTAGGAGTAAATGCGCTACATGGGCCTTTGGGAGCATAGCAAGTCTTCTTCGGATGCAAGCCTGAATTAAATCCTTGGCCAAAATTCCCTTCTCCAACTAGAGGTGGCAATGGACCCAGACTGATCCTGGACCCATGGTTAGAACCGACCTGGGTTCGGGCATGGTCCAAAAATTGGGCCAGTGGGTCGGTCCAGGTCTAAAATCTTGGATCCGAACAGAGTCTGAGTGTCCCCCACCCACCCACCCACCCAACCCAACCCAACCCAACGCAACCCAACCCAATCCAAACCAACCAGTTCTATTCTATAGATCGTTTATCAATGGATGCTCAATGCATGAAGTGGATGTTTAATAAATAAATTATCATATGAGAAGAGAGAGTATAGTGATTGCACCCCTTTTTTTTCTCCAACATCAAACAATAGCAATTGGCGAATCACCCAGAAACAGAGACCGGGAGCCTGTACGCCGCTTCATATTATTGTTCTGAATCATTACATCAGTTTGCCTCTACACTTTCAACTTTTGTAAACAGAAGGAATACAAGGAAATAGGGTTTGAGTCAACCTTCAGAGAAAAGAAGTATACAGTCATCAGAACCTCAGGACAGGCCTTTGGTCATCTCAAACTTTGACTCCTATCCTTTCAGCAACCTGCATCAAAGCACGTAATGGATCTTTATCTTACTAAAGGCAAACGAGAGAGAGAGAGAGTTGTGGAACTACATTGGGCAGGTAATGTATGAGGAACATGAACAAAACTTCAACAAAAGACTGATAAAAGACGAATGAATGCATATAGCTTACCTCCTTAAAAGATTGAACATCACTTCCCCAAAGCCAAGCATCACATCCTGCATCTCTTGCACCCCATAGATCGTTCCTTCGGTCATCACCCACGTGCACCGCTTCCTCGGGTTTTACTCCCAACAACTCACAGGCCTTCAAGAAAATTGTTGGGTTGGGCTTCTCTGCTTCAACCTGTTTATGGAAATGAAAAACAAATTCTATCAGCACTATACAAATAGACTACGTATGAAGCTTACCAATCACACATTAAAATAAGACATATAACACAACATAATTATACGAACCTATAAGTAATATTAGTACCACAGCTTCATTCAGATATCTAAAAGGCAAACAAAAACAAAGAAAAGAGAGCCTGTAGACGACCAATCTCACAACATAATATTAATGGTGACTCTCTCTCTCTCTCTCTCTCTCTCACACACACACACACACACATACACACACACACACACACATGCACACATGCACACACAGAAAATTTACATTTATGGCATCTAAATTTCTATTAGACTTGACTTGCCTCAGCTGAAACTGCCACTGCATCAAACCAGTGATCACACTTCAGAGCTTTCAAAAGAGGCCTCAAGCGAGTATCAAAGTTCGACACCACAGCCACCTTTACTCCCGCTCTCCTAAGGGCTTGAAATGCCTTGTCAGCTTCGGGATCACACAAGTGCCATGCCTGCAAATTCAAAGCAACACAATTATTGGGAATTTTCTCTTTCATATAAAATATTTGCTGCTTCCTTTAACTAGAAAGTAAATGCCAGCATGATGCCTTCAGAAAATTAGAATTGTGAAATTTGCAAACCTTGTCTGTGGCATAGTAATGATAAAGCTCTTCAAAGTACTGAGAATCCTCACACCCAGTAGAAGAGCTGACTATGAATTGCCAAAATGGTCTCCCATCATTTACATATCTGAAATAATAGTGAAGCATTCACTTAGCGAGCTAAAATCTTACGTGCCTTGCAGTAAAAACAGTATTCCTAACATAATAGGGTGAGAAAGGACACATTGTCAGCTAATTGTACAAGATCTCTAGAGAATAGTGTAATGACTTGAAAACCTCCAATCTAATCAGTAAATGGCTAACAATTTCTCCTTCCTCTAGTACATTGAAGGGACAGAACCTTGTAGTTTTACACCCCTGCTATGGCTTTTCTTTCTCCTCCTCCAGGTAAAGGTTGCCCTATCTAGTAATGTTACACCAAATGAAAACATGCTTTGAAGCCCTAGTGGCATGACCAAATTTGGGACCACCCCTACCGGTCTCCAATGCCTTTTCTCTCCCCTACACCAGAATTCCTTTATAGAATCCCTGCACTTTTGGGTTTGTGCCAAGCTCCAAATGTTGCAATGACCTCAAAATCTCAACGCTACTATTTTGTTGCATCCAATCCTTGAGCATTGAGATGAAATGCCAATAGGGCAGAGCCTTTCCTGTATAAATATTCATATCATAATATTGGTTCCCTTAATATATACATCAAAACCTGCAATCTTGACATTCGTTTGCAGCTTCCTAAAATAAATCAGTATAAATAGAATGGAATTTCCTATTGCCTTACAGATCATGAGAACCCAACCCTAATTTTCAGCACTGCATCATAAAATTTAAACGTTAAAGACCACGTCCCCCGCAAACCCTTCTCCTGTGCCAATAACTGCATGTCTTTAAGACATCATATTCTTTTTATCTTCTAAATTTGGTTGATTCTGGAGACAGGACCCTCGGGTGAACCAGGATGTGTATTGTTTCGGATGAGTGTCTTCCCATATGCAGTTATTCAAGCTCGATAGGGTTTTTTTTTTTTTTCTTTTCAGCAGGGTGATCCCCTCTTTCCAGGCTGAACAGTAATCATCATGGGCCTTTTGAAAATTCTGCACCAGTCAACCCAATGCTGACTACACTCGATTCAGAAGAACAACCTAAAATTACAGAGAGGTTGCAGAGCTTTTTGCTGCCTTAGTACTATTGAGAAGAATAACGAAAGCAAACATGAATTTCATACAGGACTTTTTGTACCTCGTGAAAACCTAACTTTTCTTGTACCCAGTTTAGCTCTGATGCCATGCCAAATGTAGACTCATTTAAATAAATGACTCCCAATCAACTAATGAGAGTCCCTAGCTTGAATACATAAATCTTGGGACAGTAAACTAAATATCCTATTCCTAATAGCACCAAGATTCATATATTACAGACTTAACTCTTTTCGTAGCTTGAGTTAAAGAATACAATTCCACTTTCTTGTAGATTGAACTTTTATCATAGCTCAAAGTACCAGATATTTCTTACACCCTCCACTTCCAAATTCTCAATATGAACATGACAAGTTCAATTTTTAATCTCCTATTCAGTAAAGTATAGAAACAAGCAGATAAATAACAACTCAACTGCAAGGAAAAACACTGTTCACATTCCACGATAAAAAAATATTCACAAACATGAGTTCCCCTTAAGAAGAAAAGAAAATACAAAGGAACCACTATTTTTATATCTAGAACAAAAGAAGTCTATCTAACAAATTCATACAAAACATAAAATAAAGCCCATCTAATACGTAAAAAATATTCAGAAAAGTAAATATATAAGAATCCATCAAAAAGAAGAAGTAGATAACTAAGAAGATAAAGCATGCTGGTCAGTGGTACCTCAGTCGAGATAGAGCCCATGGCTGTGCATATGCCCACCGATACCTGTTGAGAATCTCATTCTCCGAATACTTTACTCCATATTTCTGGCCAATTGTCTTATAAATCTACAATTCAACCAAGACAACCAGAAATAAGCCCAAAATATCAAAGAAACTCATCTTCCAAATCCTCTGAACTATGTTTCTCACCAATTAACTTTAATAAATCTACAGTTTAACAAAAAAAAAAAAAAACAGAAAAAAAGCCCACAAGAAAAATGTTAAGATCAAACAACACAAAAATTAAAAAACAAAAAAAACTACATATTTCTCATCAATAACTTCAGTAAATCAACAGTTTAACAGATAAAAATAAAAATTAAACCCAGCAGAATGAAATAGGGCCCAAAACCCACCACAAAAAGGATAAGCCCAAAAAAAACACAAAAAAACAAAGTACCCGATAGTTAAAAATAAAAAAACCCAGAAAATTAATCAAACAGTCTAAAAAACCCCCTAAGAAAGCTCAAAAACATTTACCTGAGCCATGGGCTGAGAAGGAACAACAAGTGTTCCAACAGCATCAACCAGAACAGCTTTGTGGGTTATGTCTCCATAAATGGATCGCCTGTACTCAATGTACTCTTTCATGCCAGGAAGATCAAAGCCTAAACATCTTGAATCCACAGAAGAAGAAGAAGGAAGAGGAGAAGCTGACGAAAATGCAGAGGAAAAAGAAGAGGAAGCCTTGAAATTCGCGTTATTGTTGTTGCAGAGTCCACTGAGAACACCATTACTGGGAATAGAGCAAAACTGCCCGAACCTTCTCCAAATCCTAATCGCCATCTCCACTTTCTATCTGTAGTTTTTCTTTTTCCTTCATTGGCGGAAGTGGGCCTTTTCCCTTCCTTTCGACTCTCACTCTCTCTTCTTCACTCTCTTTAAAATTCCTTTTGTACTCTCTCTCCACAATTTCTCTCTCCTAAAAATATATTTCTCTCTCTAAAATATATTTCTCTCTCTAAAATCTCTGGCTCTTTCTCTCGCTACAGAGTGTTGGGTTTATCTGAGTGAGTGATGAAATGGCTTCTGGAATAAGCGCTAGAAGTAAGGACAAGAGGACACGTGTACAGATGAGACGGCCGTTAGTGAACACGTCAGCCCTAGGAGCAGGCACTTGTGCGACCCACTTTATTCGGTTTTCAGATAGAGACGATGTGGGCCCGGTGGTCCTGTAACGCCATTGGCGGATTTTTCGCCAAATCGCCCTTCAGTAAGAACTGTATATATTTAGCATCGGAAGTCACGATCGCTTTTAACCGATGGATATGAAATCGGGTGGTTATGGGTGCGCAATTGACCGGTAAGAAGCTCAAAAAGAGATTTTTTCACCCATAGCTCTACGATCTTGCATCTAACAATCGAGATTAATTAGGACCTCATTGTGCCATAATAAATAAATAAAAATAATATAAGGTGTCAATCTTATACCATTGAACACAAATGCACATGGGAAAAGAGCCCAAGCTTAATTGATTGGTGCTTGACGAATGACAACGCTATATCCTAGGCTCAATTCTTACCAAGGGTAGGGCCCTCTCCTCACTGATTCATCCAAAAAACCAAAAAAAAAGGTAGGTGCACATAAAAAATCCTATATAAATAGTGTTTCGACATTGAAAACCCTTCAATTGATCATATCAACCTTGAGATATATAAATATCAAGAAAAAATAATTCCAAGTCCTAAAAGTAATACATCTATAGCAAGTTATCTAGAATGATATAATTTTTGGTTTTTTTTGTTAAAAAAGAAAGAGTATTTATAGAGCCGCAATTAGGAAATGAAATAGTTTTCAAACCATAAATTTTCAACATTAGAACCACATCTTCGGGCAAAATTTAAAAATGCACCTTGGTTCTACTGTATAAGAAGGGTGCCTTATATAAGCCAAAACAATTAGTAATATAGCAAGTAATTCATGTTTTTTTTGGCTAACGAAAATTCTAAAAATATGTTTTGAGCTTCTATTCAACTCGATTAATCATTGTACCATATATTTTTACCTTTTTTTGTCTATTATTATTATTATTATCCATTATTATATTTCTCTTGGAAATCTAAAGGTTAATAGGATGGTATCTCCTGTTTATCTCTATCTCCTTAACCGTTTAAATTTGGACTATTATTTGTAGGGATTGTATATTATGAGATCATTTATTTTTAGTCCAAAACCTAGACCCAAACACTATACGGGTCTAGAACTTGGTCCGGTTGGACTCGACCCATGCCCGTAAAGTATTGGAGATAAAATACTTCAAGCCCTAGTGACGGGTGATTGTGATAGTCATATTTAGTTATTAAATGACAAATCAAACAACTTGAAATCTAATGGCGGGTGATTGTGACCTTATTGCCAATAATATATCTTATGATGGTAAAGGGCAAAAAAGAAGAAAAAGAAGTTCATAGTGAGGGTGGCAATGGGCCTGACAAGACCCGGGACTTGACGGGATAGACCCAAGACCGATGGGTACGGGTATGGGTCCAACTTTTGGACCCAATGGGTTGGGTTCGGGTCCAAAACTTGGACCCAAATACCATTTGGGTCTAGGTTTGGGTCCAACCTGACCTGACCCGTTGCCCACCCCTAATGACCTGTAATTGTGCAAGTAGGCTGGGCCCGAACTAAGCCTAGGAAAATTTGGGCTGGGCCAGTTAAGCTAACAACTAGTTCTTAAACTCTTATGTGCATAGGGCTGTTAATGGTCAGGGTCGGACGGGGTCTGTTTCGAGCTTCGGGCCAGGCTTCGGGGTGAAGCACCTTTAAGGGAGTTGGGCTGGGCTTTTAACGAGCTAGGCCGAATGGCCTTGGGAAAGCCCGGAAATTTTCCCAACGGGTCGGGATGCCCGGAAAGCCCGGAAATATTTTGACCTGGCCCAATAAGCACATCCCAAATAATGCCTGGCCCGAGCCATTTCGAATGCCTTTCTATTTTTATTTTTATTTTATTTTTTAGTCTTCACATTTCAAATTTTCTTGTTTGTAGTAAGTAAAAAATAAATAGTATATTAATAAAGAAAACATTTATATAAAGTTGCAACCTTAAAATGTAGAACTATGGATGCACCTCAAAAATCCATTGGAAAATGTTGTTTTAATGTTAACAAACCCTCTAATTGAGCATCTCAACATCGAGATGTATGATTATTGATTATGAAGAAAAAAGGATTTTGAATCCTAGAAATAGTGCATCTTACAACATATTATCTAGACCATCCATTATCAAAATCTTCATATGTTTATAGATCTACTTGATTTTAACCATTTTTGGAGTATACAATTTTATAATTAGATATGAAAATAGGTTTTTGAGATAATCCTAAAAATATTTAGTATCAAAATTATATGTTACGATCAAATTTGAAGGTGCGCCATAATTGAATTATTTAAGGTTGCAACATTAAAGAAATCCCACCCTATTAATAATATATTATCTGATATAAAAAATCCTGAACCATGTTGGGCCCACCCTGCCTATTTACACCCCTAGGGGCTATGTTGCCAGTGAGAGAGATAAAGAGAATGTGTGTTTGTGGCCAAAATGCCTTGCCTTGAGAGAGAATTTGTGGCCAACAAGCCTTGCCTTGAGAGAGAATTTGTGGCCAACAAGCCTTTGCATCCACACACATGGGTGTGTGACATTAAGAGAGAGGTGACCATTTGAAGGAGCTAGTATTATGAATGAGACAGCTTCAGCTTGGTGTATGTGGTTGCATTTGTATGAATGAGACATCTTCAGCTTGGTGTATGTGGTTGCAGTTGTATGGATGAGACATCTTTAGCTTGGTGTATGTGGTTGCATTTGCATTATTAACAGGTCAAGTGAGAGGGATGGGTGAGTTATGAGAAGTGAATTTTGGTAAGAGAGAATGTGGAAAAAGGCGAGGAGATTGTGTGTGTGGTTGAAATCTTTAGAGTGGAGCCCTACATAAGTGAAAATGAAGCCACAAAAGCCAAAAGAGAGGGGGGATTGACACGAATCTATTTGAATGCTTTTTGTTCTCCTCCAATGGCCAGCATTGAGAGAGATAAACTAGGTCAGGAATGGGTTATATGCTCAAAACAATTTACGGTATTTTCAAGATATATTGTCCGTTACATTATTGTGTGAAGAAGCATGAAATATACTGTTTTATATAGTCCGTTTATGACTATTAATGTAGAGCAACGATTTCATACAACGGTTGTATAGTATTATAATGCAACCATATTAAAAAACAATGTTAGGGTCATTTGTTTGATCCAAAATTTAAAATATACACTCTTTTCATTCTAATGAACAACCACACAAAATAAAAATTTGAAAACCTAACCTACAAGTATTTTTTAGCTCAATTAACTTAGGCCGTCCATTTTGGTAAGATGCTTAAATCTAGCCCTTAAAGGTATTTTTTCTTTTCCAACTTAGATGGCTTCATTATCATTAGAAGAAAAATGTTAAAAAAGAAAAAAATGATTTTGGACTAGTAAATGATAAGATCTTGAAATTCACCAAATGAATGATCTAGATTCGTTGTTGGAGGTGAATTCATTTTGATGAAATCTAGGGGTTCAAATTGAATTTTTTTTTTTTTGGATTGATTATTGAGATGAATAGAGTATGTGTAAAAAATTTTAGGTCCTATAAAAAAAATTTTAGGTCCTATAAATACCACAAACATCGTTTTCTAGAAGTGTGGTTGCGTCATTCTATGATACAACTGTTGCATGAAATCATTGCCCATTAATGTATATTGTGATCACTCAAGAACCTGTACACTTATTTTGTTGGGCAAAAGATTTGGGAAATTTTCTTGATCAAACCACCTAATTATCACTATGATTATTTTCAAAATAAAACATTTGTTTTTTTTTTTTTTGGTAGATTAGTGGGGAATACATGCCCCTGCTTTTTTTTGTTAGAAATAATTAGCAGTTTTTGAATGCATTAGTCTCTATCAAGTACTCTAACGATAGATCTCACCATTAAAAAATTGGGCAGTCTCTATTATTAGAGTGATTACTTTTTTAAGTCCATAGAGTGCAATTTGGAATTTTATTTATGGGAAACATAAAATAACACCATTCATATTTAATACATGGAGGTCACAATCAATCTTGACCATTGGATGTGAAAGTGGGTGGTTGCATTTGTTCTATCGACTAGGTTCAAAGTTCAAAAGAAAATTTCTCAAACTTAATGAAACACCCATATAAGATTTCACATATGATGATTATAGGTACTTATAACATCCTTATACTAAATAAAAATAATCTTAAATCCTTTTTTATTGAGTTAATCTATAAGTTTAAACGGTTACATCAGCAAATCTCGAAGTCTTAAAAATACTCCTTGATTGAGTTTTATTTGAGGAAGTAAATGAACATTATGCTTCCCAAGGGACATGAAACATTTCGCTTTTAAAAAATAGAAAAAGTTTATATAAGCACGAAGCCCTAAACAATCAAATTAAAGTGTACCTCAAAACTTCATCAGAAAAAGTAATTCGATCATCTTGACCTTAAGATGTATGGACATGAGAAAATATAGATTTCAATATTGGAAACATCGAAACAATGCATCTTGTGATGTATTCTCTAGGCTGTCAATTTTCAAAATTTTCAAGTATTCATAGATATGCTCAATCTATGCTATTTTTTAACTTTAAATTTTATAATTAGAGATAAAAATAAATTTTCAAACCATCATAAAGATTGTTGATACTGAAACAACATACTCACATTTTATGTTTAGAAGTCAATAATGGAAGGAGAAATTATTATTAGTATACAAAAACTAACTCAATCACCTTTGTCTATTTTCTTGTACAATTGATCATTCTCTTAGAGCTGTCATGTATTAACATTTAGGTTTGCGAAAACCTTTGATTATATATTGAACCCATATAAGATTTTATATACATAGTTGAATTAACTGTTTTAGATTTACATTTTATGAATAAATTTTGTATACAATTCTCTTTAATTTTGGCTAATTTTGCAGGTTTTCAATGCACATTCGATTCAATGCTTGATGGATGCCCTACAAATCTCCAATCCAATGCACATTCGATTCAATGCTTGATGGATGCCCTACAAATCTCCAATCCACTGATGCTTTTAGGGGCTGTTTGGATTCCTGTATTTCTATTATAGGGAAATAGATTGCGAGGAAGCATGTCATTTTGAGTGTTTGGGTACCCCAATAGTGGGTGAGAAATGAAACACAACCTAAAATTTCCTCCAAAATCATGAAACCTATTACCCATCCTAGTGGCTAAAAAATGTATTACGAAAAAAGACGGGTAATATCAACGTAATGGAATTGCTAGAAAATACTAAGTACGCCTTATAAATTTGAGGTTTGCGTCGTCGCTATCTTCCACCTCTCTCTCGTTGCTATCTTCAGAGTGAGAGATTCAGGGAAAGCATGGAGCCATAGAGGGACATGCCCATAAGATGACTCTTTGCCTGAGTGAAACTACTATAGCGCCTCTTTCTCTCTCTAGAACCAATATCTTGAGAGCTCCTCTTTTTCTCCCTCTAGCTCCATTGATTTCTTTAACAACTCCAGAGCTCAATAAGCTAGGGTTTTCCAAGTATCTTGTGGCAATATCTGAAAGCACAGAGGTTTTAGGCGAGTCAAGGTTCGATGTACCTGGAACGTGCAAATTCTACAAGAAAAAAAAAGTTGATATAGCAGTGAATCTTTGGCGATTTGTGTCTAATTCCTCAAGAAAACTTGTTTAATATTTTCTTAGCATAATCATCACAATTACATCTTTGGCGATTTGTGTCTAATTCCTCAAGAAAACTTGTTTAATATTTTCTTAGCATAATCATCACAATTACAGCCAAATGCATGCAGGGTAAAAGAAAGGAAAAAGAAGAAAAAGAAGAAAAAAAAAAGAAAAAGAAAAAAGAAAGAACCATCTCTTTGAATCCTGATTCTTCCATGATGTAGCCCAGATGAAATCCCAGTAATTTTCAAAATCTTTCAAATATGATTTGTCTAGTGACTAGAATTTCTTTGGTGAGATGTAGTGCAAGAAAAAGGACCAATAATTTGTACAATTTTTATCGGTCTTCATATGATATCTCTCTCTCTCTCTAAAAAGAGGGTTTCTAAGGCAGAGTCTTGAGAAGAATTGAAGCCTCAGAACTTCACAATTTTACAATCGAAGCATTGTAAAAAGATTAATCAATGTTTTGAGCATTGATGAAGCCATTCATAGCAGGCGTTCAAAGCTTGCTTGGAGAGAATCCATGAAGGAAAAAACTTGTGCAAAACCCTAGATCTTTTTCCATTAAGCTTGCACTTCCTTCATCTATAATTCCCTCTAAAAACTTGTAATTTTATTGAATAAATTTTTTTTTTTATTTGACATCCAAACTGGACTTTATGTAGTCTTGTAACATGGTGTTTATTGAGTTAGATTAGGATTAAGGTTTTTATTATAGTATTTATTGAGTAGATAGGGATTAGGGCTTTTATTGGTTGATTATTTTTAATTGTTTAGAATGCGATTGTTGAGTAAAGTGTAGTAATAGTAGGGTGTAAATTTTATTGGGTTATTATGGTTTTGCATTTTAATGTTTTTTTTACGTAGAAACTTGCCGAGCAATAATTGTTGGATAAAATTAACCCATGTGGATATTACATTCACATATTAGAAAATAAATTAGTTTTAATTGACATTTTATACTAAAAAGAAAGAAAAATGTATTAAAAAAAAATACATTACTATAGATAAAAGTAATACAATATTTCCTAGTGAAAATATCGGTAATGCATTTCCCATATTTCTTCCAGATATAGCCAAACAATAACAATGTATTTTTCAGGTTGCATCTAGATACTAACCAAACCAGTGTCTTAAAATTCGTTGATCCGATCCGGAAATGGACGATCTGGATCGGATATTAGTGATATCGTTATGAATATACTAATAAAACGGGATTCGATCGTTTTTCTCGCTTGATGACATCACGAATCATTCCATAACATCACAGATCCCGTTTTCTCTCTTGATGACATCACAAATCATTCCATGACATCACAGATCAGGCGCTATGATGTCATGAAAGGGCTTTTGGACTATAATATCGCCACTTCTCCATGCAATTTTCAAATTTGTTTAATAACAACGTTTCACCCAATATCATGAATCATTCCATGACATCACAGATCCCGTTTTCTCGCTTGATGATGTCACAAATCATTCCATGACATCACAAATTGGACACTATGACATCATGAAACGGGTTTTGGACTACAATATCGCCACATGTCCAATTTTCAATTTTTTTTAAATAACAACAACGTTTCACCCAATATCACCACGTGTCAATGCAATTTTCAAGTTTATAAAAATGGCGGCTCACCCACCTCAACAACAACCTCAAAGGGCACGAAGCCCCACCTCATGTGCATGCCACTCGCTAGTGGCATGAACCCCCACCTCATGCGCGTGCCACTCGCTAGTGGCATGAACCCCCACCTCATGCGCGTGCCACTCGCTAGTGGCATGAACCCCCACCTCATGCGCATGCCACCAGCTAGCTGCAATTTAAAAGCGTACAAACCCCAACTCAAACGCATGCTTCCAAAGATGTCTCAATGGGTTTTATATATACTTGCTCAAGTCCTAAATCTTCGATGTAAGATTGTTTTGCTTCTTTAAATAGGAAAACAAATATAGTGATATATACGGCACATGTAAGCCTCTTAGCTTATAGAATCCGGATATATAGACCTGTATGTCAGTGCGCATCACAATACATAAATTTAGGTTTTGACATAAATTTTAGGATTAATGGTGATATATATTAACAAGAAGTGCTATCTTCAGTGTCTCTGAAGTTGAATTTAGCTAAAACTATATTTGCTTTATTTGCAAGTGCATTTCCCAATACAAACGACTTTTTGAGGGTGCGGTTTGTATAGAGGCTAGGCTCTAAACAATCAAATTAGAGCCCACATTAAAATAATATCGAGAAATGTGGTTTCAATATTGAAAATCTTTGTGATAGCCTTAAAATATATTTTTATATTTATTAATAAAATTTAAAGCTTAAAAAATAGTGTAGATCGACTGATCTATGAAAACTTGAAAATCTTGAAAATTGGCGATCCAAAAATGTGCTATAAAATATACTATTTTCAAAATTTGAAATCCATTTTTTTCTCATATCCATGCATATTGATGTCAAGATGATAAATTTGAACATATTTGAGCATCCAAACAACTTTTTCTAGTAAAATTTTTGAGGTAGGCTCAAGTTTGATTGTTTAGAGCCTTGGCTCTATATAAACTTTTCCCTTTACATATTTGTTCAAGGGAGTGTCTACAAAGAGACCATTTATCTTTTGTATAATAAAGCTACAATTATTTTTGTTCCTTAAATTTCAAAATGGCTGGTTGTAAAGAGTCACTGAATAGACACAAAGTACCAAAAACAAATATTCTCAGATTTTGTGAAGAACCCCGAGCCATCCAATGTGACGCCTAATGAGTGAGAATGATTGTAATGGAATTTGGATAGTGATGAGTCATAAATAAAGTACTATAGAACTTTATCAATAGGTGTTTTGTAGTACTAAGGAAAACACATGGGCTTCGGGGCTTGCCCTGCACGCACAGATATAGAAGGAAGCAAAAATGCATCTAAAGAATAACCCTACGAAGGTGCTGCCAGGAGAATTAGTGAAAACAAATTTTAAGACATGATAGTGTATAAAAAACATTTATTATAGTCCAAATTCCATCACACAGTCACGACTGTCCAAAAGTGTTTTGAAATTGAATAATTTTCTTTCACAAACGATGCTCAATACATGGATACTCAAAAATGGGGATGGTACAATTTTGCAACTACTAAAAATAGTGTGAGGAACCACAACAGGAATTCCACTTATGAATCAAAATTTTATAAGAATAAACGCATTGACATGGTCATCCGATTCCAAAACACTTTGTGTTAGTCCAAAACCAATTGTTACCTAACATTCGATCTTTTATTAAGTGCCGCATGTGAACACATGTCAATATTTGGGGATATCGAGATATATAAAAAAAGAAAACAATAAAAAATCATATAAGGTGTCAAAATAGAGATCAATGTCATACCATTTTGACCTACTCTCCTCTACTCAACCACCTCCCCATCCTAATACTGTATAGAAAGGTAAATTACATTATCTATGCAAGAAATATAAAATTTTATTCATAAATATTAGTTGCACCAACGTGTCCGGACATATCAGCTTTTAGGCCAAAGTATAAGGCAGCTTCAATGCTTGTAAATAATGACACTCACTCGCCTTCTATAAATATGTGCAAAACCATGTACGAGTGTGTAGAGAGAAGAGAAAATCACGCAACTAGTGTTAGACAAGCCGGTCGAGTTAATGACCCAGTTGGGTTACCCAGACACATGACCAAAGAATATGAAAAATTTTAAAGTTTGCTTTTCAAAAACAATGAAAATATGTTGAAAGTAAAATTAAACAAAACACATCTATTGAAGAGAAAAAAGTAGTGAAGAAAATAGATTTTGAATGATCAATTTGTGACTAAGAGTATTTTAAAAACAATCTAAAAAAGATACAAAAACATAAAAATAATAAATACTTTTCAATCTTTATAAAAAACATATAAAAATACATTACAACTAAATTTCTTAGTTTGGATTTTTTGGGATTTTTTTTTATCATTTTTATTTTTTAAAACACTTTTTGGCCTAAGCCGGTATCTGCTTGACCAAGGTCGGTCACCCCAATTGGTTCTGGATTACCCCCCTTGGCCAGGTTCCCTTCCTGCGCTTTGTTTTGCTACATTGTTGTCTATTGAGGAACTGGTGTGACCTTTCATTGTTTGTAGATAGAGTTGTAGTATCTTTCTTTTATTCCTTTATTTTCTTTTTTATATTTTATATTTTTTAAAACACTTTTTGGCGTAAGCCGGTATCTGCTTGACCAAGGTCGGTCACCCCAATTGGTTCTGGGTTACCCCCCTTGGCCAGGTTCCCTTCTTGCGCTTTGTTTTGCTACATTGTTGTCTTTTGAGGAACTGGTGTGACCTTTCATTGTTTGTAGACAGAGTTGTGGTATCTTTCCTTTATTCCTTTATTTTCTTTTTTCTCTATCCACACTTCCATACCTTATCATCCATCACAAAATCATGTACGTTATCATTTCACGATAATAAAGAATTTATACGTTACATATTTATACGATTATATATATGAATGATTATTTTGTCTTACGTGAAATGCACATAATCCAATTAGTAAAGCATAATGCACCACGACAACCTTAAACAATCAAAGTAAGGTGCACCTCCAAGCTCAGTCAAAAGATGCAATTATAGTATCTGAAAGCACTACAATGGTCCAAAAATCTATTTGTACACATAATTATGAAATATAAATCTCTAAAAATAGTGTAGATTGAGTAATATCTATAAACATTTGAAAACTGTTAAAGTAGGCCATACATTATAGACCATCCAAATAATGTATTACATAATACACTATTTTTAAGATTTGGAATTATTTTCTTTTTATATGTACATCTCGAAGTCTAAGTGATCAATTAAAGGGTTCAAAGGTATTGCAACAATCTTTTCAAGTGGATTTTGGATGTACGACTTACTGTCATCGTATAAGATTGATGCCTTGTATAAACTTTTTTTGTATTTTAAGATTAAATAGAGACGGTCTAATTTTTTGAAAACATCAAATCTAAGTGTTTAGGAACTTAAAATTGATTTTTAAATTTTTGAAGATAATCATTGGTTGAATCTTCGGCGGATCTGAAAACATCTCATTCACATAACTCTCTCGCCCGGGGTGGGGAGTAAGTACATGGAGTGCCACAAACATGGTATTCTCAAGCAATTTTATGGTGTTATGATGATTTCAATGGACCAAAATTATTTATGACCCCCATAAAGCTTGAGGACATGGAAGGAGAAGTATTAAAAGATAGAAAACTATTAGAAATATTGCTTTTTTTTTTCTTGAAACAATTAACAATAGCTTTTTATGGGTGGAATGAAAAATTACCACGAAGGTCATTATCATCATTTTATCATTTTTCCAATTAATTGGGGTCGGCTACATGAATTCTGGTTCTCCATTCTGCTTTATTAAAGGTCATATCCTCAGTAAGGCCATAAATCCCCATATCTTTTCAGAATACTTCCAACCACGTCATTTTAGGCCCATCTCTAGCTCTTTTCAATCCTTCTACTCGAACTTACTCGCACATTCTATCAGATGTTGTACTTCTTGGGTACCACACATAGTCAACTCACCTAAGTCTACTCTTTCATATCTTTTCAGACTACGTCCAACCACGTCATTTTAGGCCCACCTCTAGCTCTTTTCAGTCATTCTACTTGAACTTACTCGCACATTCTATCAGGTGTTGTACTTCGTGGGTACCACACATGGTCAGCCCACCTAAGTCTACTCTTTCTCTCATTTTATCGCCTATTGGTGCGACTCCTAAATTCTCTCGAATAGATTCAATTTGAATTCTATCCCTTATTGTCTTGCCACTCATCCGTCTCAACATCGTCATCTCCGCTACACTCATTCTATGAGTATATTGTTTTTTGTCCACCCAACGTTTCACCCCATATAGTAAAGTTGGTCTCACCACTGTCCTATATAACTTGCTCTTTAGCCTCATTGGTATGCGACAATCATATAAAATTCCAGTTGCACGTCTCCACTTCGTCCACCCAGCTCTAATTCTGTGTGCGATATCTTCCTCAACCTCTTTATTTTCCTGAACTATTGACCCAAGATATCGAAAGTGCGATCTTTTTTTACAGTAAAAAAAAAAAAAAGAAAAAAAAAAAGAAGAAAGAGATGAGCAGTAGAGAGTCACACCGCTACACCCATGGCAATAGCTTTAGCACTTCCATTCAACTCTTTGTGGACATGGATAAAGGGTATATCCTTACGGTGAAGGTACCTATCACTGCGGTCCTGGTCCTGACTGTGGATCCATTGCCAAGGGATAGATGAGGGTTGCATGCAAGTTTCCTTCTATAACCACTCTAGGGATGGACTCATCAATTTTACTAATGCCATGCAACAATGCCCATAGCTCGGCTTCATTCGCTGTGCTGGGATGTAGTGCACCACGATAGATCCAAAGAGTATAACCCAAATTATCTTTGAAGAGATCCACATAACTGGCCACCCGCCCATTTTCCCTCACACTGCCATCAAAATTAAGCTTCGTCTAGCCAACAGGTGGTGGGAACCATCTATTAGAAATATTACTTTATTTTTAAAAATTTCAAACTTGACTTAAATATTCTTTATTTTACTCATAGACACTAAATTGAACGGCTTATATTAATTAGGTTAAAAAAACACTTTGTAGGTTTTCTTTTTTGTGATTGTTCTTTAGAATGAAGAGAATGTACATTTAAAAATTCGTGTCAAACAAATGTCTCTAACATAGTTTTTGAAGATGGTTGCATTATACCACTATACAACCGTTGCATGAAATCATTCCCTTATATATATATATATATATATATATATATATATATATATATTA
>NW_006499948.1:1989909-2064637 GCF_000471905.2 Amborella trichopoda | reverse complement strand
AATCGTCTAACTACTAGTTTTAGTTAGTAAGTAGGTTGGTCTATTATACTACTACTACTAACCGTACGTCATAGAATACATACCTTACTATATATATATATATATATATATATATATATATATATATTTGAACCCGGTTTCTATGCGGCCAAGCCCACATATGTAGAAATGCAGGCCTCTTAATAAAAATCTCTTTTTGAGATGGATTTTAAGACTTACTTTTTAAAGACATGTAATCTCTAACATGGAGATCATGAAATATGAAAAAATAAATAAATTTTAAAAACTAGAAATAATAATTCTAGTAAGAAAACATTTGGACCATTAGTTTCCATTGTTTTATATGGAACACCCAGTTGCATCCATCTTTAAGATGGGTGATTTACACTTTCTGGTCCGCATGTATAGAAATGATGTCCTGCCCCCATGAAACAATTTTCGAACGCATTTTTTACTATTAAAATTAGAAAATCTATTTTAAGTAGATGAATATAGGTGAGAATATACGAACAATTTGATTGGAGTAGCAAAATATTGGGGCAACTAGTAATCCCCAATATAATGTAGTTTAAACTGTTTGAATGAGTAGGGCATATGAACTAGCCCACGAATGTAGCAAAATATGTGACTCCCAGCTTGGAAGCACGCGCTTTCAATGTAAAAGTTTTTGGAATAACATGCTTTTATTGTGTGATAAACTTTTATTTTTTTTCTCTTTTATTTTTTTATGTTATTAAAACACTTTCAAGCATCTTTATCCATATAAACTAATTTTCTATGCCAAATTCGAAAGCAAAAGATATATTGGGAAAAGCTTGATTAGTAAATTAAAAGACTTAATGATTAATACAGTGAAAAAGAAAATATTTTGGGACGTGATAAGCGTTCATTGTTTCTCTTTTCTTTTTCCATGCTATGAGACACTTTCAAGCATCACTATCCATATAAACTAATTTGCCAGCATAATTCAAAAACAAAAGACATATTGGGAGAAGCTTGGCTTTTAAATTAGAAGGCTTAATGATTAATGGAGTCAAAACGAAATTTTGGAGCATTGGAAGAAACTGAAGAGATATAATGACTTAAATAATGTTTATTAATTAATATTATGATTATCTTGTGTATTTTTTATTTTGATTATGTTGTTAATTATTGTATGGTATTTTGTTAATTTTTATAATCCCGTTGTCTAGCCGAATTTACAGTTAGCCAAGTTCTATAATAGAGAAAAATCATTAAATACATATTTTAATAATTTATATTCAATACAGATATACGTTTTAGTATCAATTGCCAGGGACATATCCAGGAGAATAATTCTTCAAAAACAACATGTTATGTTATAGATGGGACTTTTTAAAACCTCAAATTTTAATAATAGAGCACAAGAAGTAATTTTAATTTTTTTTGTGCATTTTTTTGATATCCAAAAAATCGTGTTTTTGGGTCATATTAAATATACGCAAATGTAAACCTTAGGAAGGTGAAGTTTTTTTTATTAAATGCGAATAGAGAGAGAGAAAAAGGAGGTTTATCTTTTATGGGCAAGCTTTCTATGTGTCCCCTACAGCATAGAAGTTCGATCTTCGCCCTTATCCAACAGTCCATTCTGAATGAAAGGTTGAGATTGCCCCAATCACAATGTCACGTCTCTACATTATTTTATTTTTAAGTTTTTTCTATAAACTATTTTGACACCAAATTTGGATGTCCATTCCTCTATTAAACTTGCACAAGTAAAAAATATAAAAAAAAATATTTTCAATAAAATAATGACCAAAATACGCCTAAAATCTTTAAGGGGTATTTTGGTCATTATATTTTATCAAAAATTTATTTTTACTATTTTTTATAAGTGCGCCCCAATGAGAAGATGGCACGTATCAAATTTCATATTTATAAAATTTGTATAAAAAAATAAAAATAAAATACTTTGAGACATCGGAGATCAAACGGTGAGTGGCTCTCTTGATCAAAATTAGACGGCTAGATAGTAAGAGGAGGATACAACTTCTAAACTGTACGGAAAGCATAGAAACCTTTCCCATCTTTTATTAAGTCACTCTCTCAGTTTTCAAGAGCAAAACTGACTCCCCAAGCTCCGACGAGATTCTAGCCACTTCTTGCAAGCTTTTGGCCTAAATTTTTTTATTTATTTTAGTATGTAATATTTAGTAATGTTTAATATTTACCACTTTAGGGTTTAGAAATATGAAATAACGACATTTTCATGTTGGGTTTAGGTCAACAATTAGGGTTTTATAATTTTGTATTTTTTTTTCATTTTTTATTTCAATTTAAGGTTATCTTGAATCAAAATATTACTCAAAAATAAAAAAAATGGGAAAAATCTTGATATATATATATATATATATATATATTACATATGTATTTTTAACTTTTAATGTTGTAATTTGTACAGGCTTAAAAGGAGAACCCTAAATAAAATCTAGAGAAAAATAAAATAAAGAAAATTGAAATTACGATTTCTCTTTTAGTTTATATTCATTAAAAGCTGGGGCATTGAAATTGAAATATATGTGCAGCATGTTTTTCATTTTTCTACTTTTCTTTTTTCAATTTTTGGTCTGGCAAATAGACAATGCATTAAAGAGAAACTAGAAAATCCAAAAAATGAAAACAAATAGACAAAGAAAAAATGTTTTTTATTTTTTTATTATTTCAAAATATCTTTTTTGCTTTTTTATTCTTTCATATTTGGAATATAAAAAGGACAGTTTTTATAATGCCTAGTCCGCTGGTTCCTTTTTTTTCTTTTCATTTTTTCTGAAGTTAGTTCATGGTGGTGCTTTATGTTTCTCATGACCAGTTCCATAATTAATCCTCCGAGCATTGTCAAAGAATGAAAGAGAGTCTGGGATTTCATTGAAGCTTCATAAACATGAAACTCTACCAATATTTGAAAGCCACGCTTCAAAGATAGTTGAAGCGCAGGATTTCTTTGGGTCAATTGATCATTTCTTGGAGAATTGAAACAATGCCTTTAAGGATTTCCGATTCCGAGCAAGGATCAGAGATCTTGTGCCCTCAGATTGATTCACTTGATAGTTGAAGCGCAGGACTTCTTTGGGCCAATTGATCATTTCTTGGAGAATTGAAACAATGCTTTTAAGGATTTCCGATTCCGGGCAAGGATCAGAGATCTTGTGCCCTCAGATTGATTCACTTTGGACAACAAAATACCCTGATAAAAAATTTGGTTGGGCAAGGATCAGAGATCTTGTGCCCTCAGATTGAGCGGTTCCCAAGAACCAGTAGGTGGGCAACAACATAGCTTGGAAGTGGGGTTCATAGAGAATAGAGAGAAAGGATTGCTCTCTTGGAGAGCGTCTCTCTCTAGACTGCGAGAGACAACATAGCTTGGAAGTGGGGTTCTTAGAGAATAGAGAGAAAGGATTGCTCTCTTGGAGAGCGTCTCTCTCTAGACTGCGAGAGAGAGACGAGAGCGTGAGGGGAGATGTATAAACATGGAAATGGAAATGGGGTTTTTGAAAGGTGGAATTTTTATTCAATAAAAAGGATCATCATGATCGAAATAAAGCTCTACAAAGGATGTTCCTATAGAAACTAAAGCGTTGCAGGGCAAGAAGTTAGAATTAAAAAGTCGGGTGTATTGGGCTAGTAGAGATCTGTAACTATGTGCATGAGAGAGAGAGTCTTGTTTTTGCAGAACTGCATAGTTCTTCCAAATAAATAATGCAGTACTAACCTAATGCAGTACTAACCTTCTTTATAAGCCAAAAAAACTCTTTTCATAAAAGTCCAAGATCCCGAATTAACAAGAACAAGAGTAAGAAACTGTGGAGAAATCTACAAGTGATGACAAACAACAGCCTTGCAGGCCAAATCCCTGTCAATCCCCCATAAATCCATACTCTCCAAATTATCTCTCACTAATCCCAGATCCAAACCATCAGACCAAAACACCACCCTTTTCCTAGTCCCATTTTCAGTCTTATTCACATCTCCACCTATTCTCACCCCAAATCCAGTACTATCTCTCTCTTCAATTGTGATGCCAATGTTTCTCAATATCTTGGTAGCAATGTACACAAAGGCTCTTTCTCTCTCTTCACCAACAGGTTCCCCCTTACTGACCAAAGACTGAGCCATCTCCACCATCTTTCTCTCACTACTGGACCAAGCCTTCACCATGGTCTCTGAGTTTCTGAAGAACAAAAGCTCTGTATCTTTCACTAACACGATATCCTCCCTTTGATATGTCATGTTCGAAAACATATTTTCTATTGGAACCATGTTTGCAGTGATCAACCAAGCTCCCAAACCAGATTCTAAACACTTATTTATCACATGGTTCTTAATTAAAATTTCTTTCATAAAATCAGAGTTAACACCCTGCATCTTCATTGGATCAAAAGCTCTAATCTCTAATACTAACAGTTCAGAATCAACAACTGGGTGTCCCCTATTTGCTAAATCATACAAGAACCCCGAACCGTCACCCAATAAAACATAATTTCGAATATTCAACCTCTCGAAATGACATAGTAGATTCATGGCATTTGCCTTAGAAATCCTATACAAATCCACGACTATTACAGTCCCCTGTTTCTGAAGAGACAAAAGAAGGGAACCCAATTCATTGAAATTCTTTGCCACTCTCCCCATAACCACTTCTCC
This sequence comes from Amborella trichopoda, assembly GCF_000471905.2. The sequence goes on along the minus strand of NW_006499948.1, from coordinate 2,059,975 downwards.
AAAGCAAAAATCAAACCATTCTAGGTCTTTTAGAGGCTTCATTTCCAGAAGGTTGATATCCAACGGAGAACTGCCATTGATGAGGCTTGAATCGGGCCCTGCACTTCTACCATAGTTAACACCAGCATCTCTGTGAGAGACGCTTAGGGCTCTTTCTAGAGAGATATTGGTGTAGAGGTTGAAGTAACCAAAAGAATGGAGGAATTTAATGAACCATGGAGTCCATATTCTCTCACCCTTCTTTTTATACCAGTTAGTTGTTACCATGCCCTCAAGGATTGGCTTTATGCCCATGGTCTTTTGGGTGTCATACCAAAGGCGGAATTGCTTCCATGGTTTGGGAAAGAGGAGCTGGCCCCAAGTGCCCACCATCTGGTACAAGAAGACATTAGTTTGGTTGTCCAGTTGGAGCTTGTTCCCGTGCTTTCCTGCAGTAACAGGATGATTAAAGGGTTAATGAGAGAGAGAAAGATTTGTGCTGTAGAATTAAGAAAACTCGAAAAAGACCAAAGAGACGATTAATGAAACAGTACGGATTAACTTAAAGAGTACGTGAATAATCAAATTTGGTCCTCTTTCTGGTAAAGGGCATTTAGTTCAATGGTTTTTCATATTTCTTCTTTTGGTGTGACAAATAACACTGTGGCTAAGTAATGATTTACAATATAATTTCAGACATACTAATACTGTAATAATTAACCTGAAATTAACCTATCAAATAACCCAATACAACAGGTGAAGACTAAAGAATCATCACTGTGGCAGAAAAAAAAAAATTGATATGAAATAATGGTTGGGTGTAGAAATCAAATCAGATCAACAACTGACCAAGGCTCTCCAGACGACCATGAGAGGGAAAAGCTCCTTTTTTCGCTAGAGAGAAGGACATGCTCCATATGTTACCATGTGGGGAAGGATTTTGATAAGTCTCATTTTAAGTTGTTACCATGCTACATGGCTTTTCCATTGGTCCCCACAGACCAACCATAACTCACCTCCTGCACGAAGATAACACCCTGGTCTTCGGCGAATCCTCTCCCTAGGAGGTAGACTCTCTTCTCCTCTTGCTCAAATGCTTTGAGTGGGCCACTAGATTCAAAGTAAACACGCAAAAATCTAAGATGATGGGTCGCTCTCGACCCACAAACCACTCAGAAGTGGGCCGATAGATGGGGTTGCCAACCAGAGCATCTCCCCTCTACCTACCTAGGCCTTCCGTTGTGCCTCAGCAAGCTGAAACAAAGGCTTTGGGCACTCATCGTGGACAAGTTTGACAGAAAATTTGCCACTTGGAAGGGTCGTTTCCGATCCCCAGTAGGAAGAGTCACCTTAATTAAGGCCACCCTCTCTAATGTGCCCATCTACCAGATATCGCTCCGCCAAATGCCTTAGTTCTCGCCTAGAACAACTCATGTGCAATTTTCTATGGGCTGGCGGCGACAATAAGCACAGATTCCACCTGATTTCCTGGGACAAAATATGCTTACCTCACCACCTAGGGAGTTTTGGGAGCCGTGGCTTAAGGAAAACCAATTTGGCTCTTCTGGGGAAGGGGTGGTGGCGCTATACTACCCAAGAGGGACATCTTTGGAAGGAGGTTATCAGCCACAAATATCACCTTGACAAATCCTCCTGGCTGCTGGATAGCCAGGCTAACGGCAGAGACTCTGGTATTTGGAAATCCCTCAGTGTCCTAAACCTCTTCAAAGGCCACCCTAGGACGGGCACTCGGATCCGATTACGGTTCAATCGTTGGTTAGGTCAAACTCCTCTGAAAGACCCGTTTCCCGCACTATTCCTCCTAGCTCTGAAACGGCAAGCTACTGTAGAAGAACTCTTCCCTATATATGGCTCAGTCAGAGTATGGAGCCCCAACCTCAGAAGATCTCCCTCAAACCACGAATTCCAGGTATTCCTCGACTTCTCTTCCTTTCTTCACTTAATATTCCTCTCAATATCCAATGAAGACAAGATAATTTGGTGACCTGCACCTTCGGGGACAATTTCAGTCTCCTTCTATCGTAAACTCCTTGAACCCCCCACTGTCCCTCATGCTCCACCTTCCATTGTGGCCAAAGCATGGTCCTCCTCTGCTCCCCGCAAAATCCAAGTCTTTTAACTGGATTGCACTATCTCAGAGAGCTCTGACTGTCTACCTGTTGTAAAGAAGAGGCCTGTCAATACCAAACCGTTGTGCTATGTGCTTGGCTGCAGAAGAAACCAATCCCCACCTTTCCATTCACTGCCCAATAGCACATTCCCTCTGGGGTGTCTTACTCCCAACTCTCCCAACTCTTCCACTGGCAATGGATGACCCCCAGTACTATGCCCTTCCTTTCTCCTCCCCCCTCCCTCCACCCCTACCCCTGGGCCAAATCTGGAATTCTTCTGTGGAAGGCCTCCATGGCGGCCCTCCTCTGGCCGGTTTGGAAGGAACACAACAATCAAATTTTCCGAGGCCAGAGCTCCACCGCCATTGCCTTATTCGATAGGATCAAATCTGTGGTTATTTTTTGGGCAACAAACCAGAAGCATTTCAAAGGTTTTCCCCCATCAGCCTTCCACCTTCACTGGCACACCTTACTCTACCTTACCCAGAACCGCATTCCTCATGCCTCCTTGTGGAGATTGCCAGAGCCTGGCTGTGTAAAACTCAAATCTGATGGTTGCTCCCCAGGCAACCCACTTCCTGCAGGCATTGGGGGCTTGTTTAGGGACCATGAAGGATCGATTTTGGCCTCTTTCTTGAAGCACATAGGCCACTTTGATTCCCACACTGCAGAAGCCACTGCCCTGCTTGATGGCCTCAAACAGTTCAGCATCTCCTGGAGCCAAGCCCTGATAGTCGAAGGCAACTCCAGCAATGTCATTTCCCGGGGCATCTGGTTTGGCCACTTGTCCTTGAACCCTGATCCACATTTTGATGAAATCTCTCACGTGAGAAGGGGTCTTACGGTCTCTTGGAGCCGCATATACCATGAGAGTAACTCTGAAGCGGACTCTCTTGCCAACGCGGGCGCTACAAACGTGAATGACGAGTAAGTTTTTGTAGACTCAGCCTAATCTCTCTTATGGGGTTCCTGTAGCCCTCCTCCTAATCTCTTAACATTTCCATTGTCTCCTCTCTATGAAAGGTTTTGTACAGAGCTCTCGAGTTGTGGGTAGCTTTTTTTTTTTTACATAATCCCTGGTTTAACCAGGCAGTCCAATTTTGTACTACTATACTTACCCCAATTAATACAAAAGTTAACTCTTTCAACAACAAAAAAAAGTTGTACAAGATGTATGATAACTTCATGAGAATGTGTATGACTTGTCTTTTCCTTGTATATGGTTTTCTACAAACCCATCGTTTGCAACTAATACGGAAAGCATCAAGGGATTAATACACTCTTTCCATTTCACATACTCAAAAACAACCGCCCTATTGTGTGTTGTTATGTACCCAACATATTTGTCTCACTCTCACAAGATCCTCCTCCAGAATCCTCCCGACTCCTCCCCAAGTAAGCACAACCATGTACCTATTACAACGTTGTTCACCATGTACCAAGTACATCTTTGCACACAGGTTAAGAAGTGAGCTTTAGTCTACTAGATAACTAGATCATGAGCGAATTCCCTAACCCACCCCTATGGTCATGTTTTTCCTCTAATTAGTTATTTTCCCTGAGGCCAAGACACCTGACTGACAATATAAGATTATCCATTTAAGAAGTAGAACTGCAAAACAACATCCATTTTCTTCATTGATCGTCAAAACCCTCCATCCCTGAAAGAAAATGATGAAAATCTCAATGAACATGGCCATATGCCTTCTCTAAGCAGATGAACAAAAACCCCAAATGTCATCTGCCATTTCAAGCTTTGGCACAAAGTAATATGTGTTTTATGCATCTCCATCATGAAACTCCTGAAATACTCTTTATGATCTTTTCCCTTCAATCCATTCTGATCCATGCGCCACATCAACCGCAGAGATGATTAAGTTAAGCCCATCTCAATATGTAGCCTTTATCCCACTTACATCGACTATGACATCTAGAGTCCACAATGGCTTATGGTACCTCATTAGTTTCCTCAAATCAATCAGCTTACCAGAAAAAATTGGACAAGATGACATCTCAAGTTAGCGTTTGTGATATTACAACAGAAAATGATATGGTGGACAGTCGTGACCCAACTGCACCCAACTTACCCTCTATACCTCGCTCCAGTTGCCTCCGCCTACCTCAAATAATCTAATATCCCACTTTGAGTCTAAACCTAGTGTCTGTTAACTAACCCAGCACATTGTACTGGTGGGTCAAATCAAATGCTTTAACACATGCCTTTTTGAGGAAAGATGCCATACACCCTCCACGAAAGGTGCACAGTAATCCATCTTCACAGTTCACCTCAGCGACTACCATTGGAGATTATGTTCCCCATCTAACGAGTAGAAGGAATAGTTCATCTCCAATTTCTATCATTGGGGTGGACATTGGAGATGAGACGTTACTCTACTCACCATAAAGATAGTAAGTATAGCATGTCATTTTTTACCATGTTCAGCTTTGTTCTACAGATTCTCTCTTTTTCCTTGGCTCATTTCAGTACTCACCTGAATCTGTCAACCTCAGAACCAACCAATGTATTAAAGCCAACCCGCGTAGGCGTCTGGAAGCAGGCTAAGGCTCACGCACCTCCCTAGGCTAGGTGGGGTGCCAAAGGCCCTCCTAGATAGCCAAGGTGCCAAGGCGGTGCCTAGGCAGTCAAGGTGCCATCTAGGGGGTTTGGTAACCAAACCATTCCCCCCCCACCCTGCTCACCTTTTTGGGGCAACTCAATTGTGAGGCGAGCCTTCTGCCATCAAAAACACTGAAACCAACTTTCTTCAGCATTCAACTTTATCCTCCTCCTCCTCCTAAAGGTGCCCCCTGTAAGCAACATCATAGGCCTAATCAAGCATCTCACTAAGAAAGTTTACCATTTACCCAATTGAATCTCCTCTACCCTACAAAAGTTTCAAATCTCCTCCACCCTACAAAAATTCCACTGCTCCAGGTCAAACCTACTCTAGCTTGGACCCTTGAAAGGGTCTCAATTCTACAATAAGTCTCCTATTCAAATCCTTAACATTTAACATCCTAAGCTACCAAAAGAAGAAATGAGAAAACTAGCCTCCATTTCAAGCTATCTAAGCCTCTTACATTCCAAGCTAGGATCCTCACATCAACTAATTTTAAGAGTTCACGTCCTTTTTGCTCTTTAATGCCCACAATCTTTTCTGGTCAGGCATAAACTGGCCCCATAAAAACCAATTGAGGCTACACTTGCTCAATTGACTACCTGATTACAAGTAACTCATTTACCAAGAGCAAACAAGATACACATATTGATGCAGCTTGTTAGCACAAGCATAAGTTCAAGGGAAAGTATACCCAAGTTCGAGGGAAAGCATACCGGTAAATATTCCACCTAGACGACCAATTGACCACAATAGCATTCAACCTCAACAAATAAAGTTCAAAAAAGGCACTAGAACTAAGTTATCTAACTAGAATAAAAACAAAAATGGGTTCATGAAATTAAGTACTTAACAAGCTGATGTTGAACAATAACATTTGAAATTATTATCGGAAGTTAAGAGTTTCAATGTAGGATTTTAAATAACGGGTGTTTAGCAATTGTAAGAGAAAACAGTATGATCAAAGCTAAAAGCTTTTACCTGCAACAAACCTTGGACGTTGCAGAGAGGCTCCATAAATCAATTCACTTGAATTTGATCGATCATAATAATAATTAGCTATCAATGTCTTTAGATACTTGTAAAAAAGCGGAGAAAGCTCTAAATCATCCTCAACAATGAACACAAATTCATCATCACTGGCAGGCCACCAAGACTCGAGCCACTGTGCTTGCAAACCCACGTTCTGGGTCCTGTAATGGACCATCTTCTCTCCATGTTTCCACTGAAACTCATCTATAAATCCGAGAATTTTTCGAGCTTCTTCAAGCTTTTGATCCAATAAAGCCCTAGATTTGTTCCCCAATTCATCAAACCTGAAATGGTCTACATATATATGGAGGGATATGCGATCACCTGCATAATCAGCATGGGCAATGGAGTAAAGACATCTAGTTAGGGATGCCAGGCGATCGAATGTGAGGACCTTAATAATAAAGTGGAAATTAGGGTTCAGGGAATTGGGATTTTTAGTGGTGTTCCCTGAATTAGGGTTTTCAGGACTAGTGGTTGATATAATGGGGACCGATAAGCTGGTTCCTGAGCAATTCGGGTGTCCTGAGTGCAATGGAGCACCTCTAGAATCTGCAAAACTGGTCTCTGACAAAGTAGGGGGTGAAGAATCATGGTTTCCAGAAACTGGCTCAGCCAATGCAGGGTTTTGTGAACTGGGGTTTAGAAATCTAGGGCTTTGGATATTGGTTCTGTGCAACTCAGTGTGAGGATCCCCATTAGAGTTCCAGGTTCGTGGCAAAAAGAGAGGGAGTTCCGAGTGATAGTATGAATAGAGAAATATTACAGAGACTGAGAGGAAGAACAATGGGAGAAATTTGAGAAATTTATGGTGTGAAGGCATGGATTTATTACCAATATCTGGTATCATTTCATTGGTTCCTCCCCGTCTTTTCCCTCTTTTCGCATAGAACGTCGTGTCTTCCAGAGCAACAATGAGCTTTGGAACTCAGGTTGGTTATAGCTCAGGTATTTTGGCTCTTTTTGCAAGTTCTAGTGTTTTACAGATAAAATGGTGAGTTTTCAGAAGTTGGGTAGTTATAGCCATGGCCATTTCCTCTTCTCTTTTACTGTTAAAGAAGGATCTAGGTTTTGGAGAAGTGAAATTCCACAAACTTGGGCAGTTGGAAGAGAAAAATGGAGGCAGCTCTGAGCCGACGCCCGATATTTCGGATTTCGATTTTGTTGCGGGACATCTGAAATTGCAATTGACATTTGATATTTTTGACTTGTTATCTTCCCAGCTTTCGTCCCATAAAAGCTGAAAAAGGCATTGTTAGAGATCTGTGTAGTTACTTGGTATTTCTATATTTTCATTTTGATGATGCTGTAAAAGGAGTATAGCTGTGCCATCAGTAGAAATCTTAGGCTACTTATTTTGAGATATCAAACAACTGGCTTATCGAACCCTCATTCTGAGAAAAGCAGACATTCAGTTATGTATTTTTTCATTATAGTCTCAATGTAAGACAATTAGAGCACTACATAAGCTTTTACAAATTACAACATTATAATTAAAATTATATATGTAAAAAAAAAAAAGGAAAAAAGACCCATTTTCTATGCAGTCAATCTCGTAGATGTAGAAATGCGGGCTTCTTAATAAATCTATTTTTGAAATGGATTCTATGACTTAATTTTTAAGGACATTTAATCTCTAACAAGGAGATCATGAATATGAAAAACTAAATAATTTTTTGAAACTAGAAATGAAAAACTAAATAAATTTATGAAACTAAAAGTAAGAGTTATAGTGAGACAACATTTAGACAGTTAGTTTCCCTTGTTTTTAAATGGAACACCTAGTGGCATCATCTTTAAGATGGATGCTTTATACTTTTTGGATCGTACATATAAAAATGCGGTCCAGCCCGCATAACACAATTTTCAAAAAAAAAAAACCCCAAAAATTATTAGGGTTTTCCCATTTTTATATGTTTTTGAGTAATATTTTGAGCCCTCAAAATAACCTAAAATTGAAAACAAAAATGAAAAAACATTACAAAATTATAAAACCCTAATTGTTGACCTAAACCCAACATGAAAAATGTAATTTTTGATAATTTCATATTAAACATCACTAAATATTAGATACTAAAATAAATGAAAAAATTTAACTTGGTCAAGTTGGCCAAAATCTTCCAAGAACTGGCTGGAATCTAGTAGCTTGATGCTTGGGAGTCAGTCTCGACACTTGAAATTGAGAGAGAGAGTGTGACCGAATAAAAGCTAAACCTCATTTCTGTCTCTAGTATTTAGTTTAATTCTACAGTCTTACACTTGCATATATTTAATAACACCCAAAAAAACCATTTTTTGGATCTCAAAAAAAAAAAAAGCACAAAAAAAATAAAAATTACTTCTTGCATTCTATTATTAAAAATTGAGGTTTTAAAAAGTTCCATCTATAAGCTAGCCTATTATTTAGAAGAATTATTCTCCTGGAGATATCCATCAATTGATACTAAAGAAATATTTCATTTGAAAAAAAATTACTAAAATATGTATTTAATTAATTTTTTTCTACTGCAGAATTTGGCTAACTGTAAATTGAGTTAGACAACGGGAATTTGAAAATGAAGAAATACTATACAATAGTTACCCATAATCAAAATAAAAAAGAAGTAAGATATCGAATATATAAAAAATTATTTGAGTCATTATACCTCTTCAATCTCCTCCAACACCTCAAATTTTCTCTCACTCTATTAATCATTAAGCCTTCTAATTTACCAGTAGGTTTCTCCCAATATGTATTTGGTTTTTGAATTTGGGTGGCAAATTAGTTCTCCCAGTATGTATTTTGTTTTTGCATTTGGATGGCAAATTAGTTTATATGAATACGGATGCTTGATAGTGTTTTATAACATAGAAAAAGAAAAGAGAAACAATGAAGGCTTATCATTCTCTTTCACTCTATTAATCCCGCAATATATACATGTTATTCCAAAGAGTTTCATGTGTGCTACCAAGCCGAGAGTCCCATATTTTGCCACATTAGTTTGGCTAGCTCATATGCCCTACTCATTCAAAAAGATTAATAGTAAAAAATTTGATCGGCAGTAGAAATAAGAACTCGTTTTAATTTTATTTTATCTGACCATTTATACTAATATATAAAAAAATTAATTCGAAATTAATTTGACTATCAGGTATTCCCAAATCTCCAACTAAAATACTATTGTGGAAAATTACTTGGGTGCATAAGTAAATGCTTCCAGTTTGATGAAAAGACAGCCAATATGGGTGAGCGGATAAAATTCAAGAGTAAAGAAACTGTGTTGAAGTAAAGATAGCTAATAAATTCAAAAGAAAAAAACTAAGTTTATGTAATTTTGTTCTTTCTCTTTTATTAGTTTCTTCTTTTCTTAATTTATTTGTCCTCGTAGCTTTGCCTCTTTCTTTGTTGGTTAAAATCATGCTGTGGGTCTAGGCCCTTCTTTTTAACATGTTTCTTAAATTTCTTGAGTGATGCACTTTTGCTTCTTTCAAAAATTCAAAATGTACTTATATTAATGTTAATGTTATTATTCCATCTATATATATAGTTGGTAACTCTTAGATCCACGTTTGAGACTACTTGAAGTGAGAGAAGTGAGATAACTAGAAAATTAATTTTTTCTCCAATCTACACTTAGGGCATGTTTGGGTACATGAATTTTAAGGCATGGATTCCTAATATCTTGGGTTTTACAAAAATCTACTATAGATACTTAAAAGGGAAAATTAAAAAATACACTCTAAATTGGACTATCTATACAACTTACCCTCACCCCAATTTTTTCTCACACTTTTTTTCTCCAAACAACATTTCCTCGCAAAAACCCCCAACCCAAAAGTAACATAAAATAAGACTAAAATACCCTAGTTTCTTTTCAAACGGCCTTTTCTCTCCTGTTTTTTTTCACACAGCCTTCAGCTCCGACAATGGAGGACTGCGCTCCGACAGTCCTAATGCGCACTCTGGCAGTCACGATGTGCGCTCCAGCAGTGCTTTGTCTGACCCGCATCGCTCTGGTATACTGAGAACTGCGCTCCGGCAATCCACTCCAGCTATCTGAGAACGTGCACCGGCATTGAAAATACGCACTCCGACAGTTCGCTACAGCAATGTAGCACTGCGCTCTGGTAGTGCTTCTTGACATTCCACTCTGGCAGTAGTATACAGTGCTCCGGCACTACTCTACTTGGGATCGTGAATTGATTTGGTTTGTACGGGAAGGGAATTTTCGTCCAAAAACTAAGAACTTTTTACCTTGGGGGTTTTTGCGAGGAAAGGTTGTTTTGGGGGAAAAAATATGAGAAAAAATTGGGGTGGGTAAGTTGTATAGATAGTTCATTTTCGGGTGTATTTTATAATTTTCCCTACTTAAAATCATGTAAAGAAGATCTACTTTTCCATAATTACATTTCCACACCAAAACCTATTTTTTTGCATTTCCAAGGCCTATGGATTTTACTCATTGGTTTTCCTCAACCCGAAACATAGGGAGCATTTGGTAGATAAGAAAATCTTCGAGAGAGAAAGTACCTAATTTTTTTAAAGAGAGAAACTATCTCAAAAATTTTAGAGAGAGAAACTATATTAAATTTTAGCTTTTAGAGAGACAAAGTACGTTAAAAATTTAGAGAGAGAAAATATGTTAAAAATTTAGAGAGAGAAAGTACCAAATCTTTTAGAAAGAGAAACTATATCAAATTTTAACTTTTAGAGAGGGAAAGTATGTTAAAATTTTAGAGAGAGAGTATGATAAATTAGAGAGAGAAAGTACTAAATTTTTTAGAGAGATAAACTATCTCAAAATTTTAGAAAGAGAAACTATCTCAAAATTTAACTTTTAGAGAGAGAAAGTATGTTAAAAATTAAGAGAGAAAGTATGTTAAAATTTTAGTGATAGAAAATATGTTAAAATTTTAGAGTGAGAAAGTATGTTAAAATTTTAGAGAGAGAAAGTATGTTAAAATTTTAGAGAGAGAAAGAGTGAAATTCTTTCGAGAGATAAACTATCTCAAAATGTTAGAGAGAAAAACTATCTCAAATTTTAACAGTTTTAGAGAGAAAGTATGTTAAAATTTTAGAGAGAGAGTACCAAAAATGCTTAGAGAAATAAACTATCTCAAAATTTTAGAGAGAGAAACTATATCAAATTTTAAGTTTTAGAGAGAAACTATCATTTTTTAGAGAGAGAAAGATAGTACATGCAAATTTTTAGAGAGAGAAACTTTCTAAATTTTTTAGAGAGAGAAACTATTTCAAAAGTTTTAGAGAGAAACAATCTCATATTTTATTTTTTAGAGAGAGAAACTATATCAAATCTTAAGTTTTAAAGTTGGAGAGAGAAAGTATTCTTAAATTTTTAGAGAAAAATTATTATAAATTCTAGAAAGAGAAACTGTCGAAAATTTTTTTAAAGCGAGAATATCTCGTTTTTTTAGATAGAGAAACAATATCAAAATTTGAGTTTTAGAGAGAAGCTATATCGAATTTGAAATTTGAGAGAGAGAAAATATATTAAAATTGTAAAGATAAAAATTATATCAAATTTTAGAGAGAGCAACTACCTAAAAATTTTTAGAGATAGAAACTATCTCAAAAGTTTCGGAGAGAGAAACTATCACAAAAAAATTTTAGAGAGAGAAAGTATTTTAAAATTTTGGAGAGATAAACTATATCAAATTCTAGATAGAGAAAGTACATGAAATTTTTTGAGAGAAAAACTATCTCAAATTTTTTTGGAAAGAAAGTATCTCAAAATTTATGCTTTAGAGAGAGAAAGTATCTCAAAATCTTAAAGTTTAGAGAGAGAAAGTATATCAAAATTTAGAGAGACACTATATCAATTTTTCAAGAGAAAAACTATTTCAAAATTTTAGAGAGAGATACTATCTCGAACTTGAAGTTTTAGAGAGAGAGAAAGCATCTTAAAACTTAAGAGAGTAACTATATCAAATTTCAGAGAGAGAAAGTCTATAAAATTTTTTAGAAAAAGAAACTATCGCAAAATTTTTTTAAGAAAAATCATCTCAAATTTTAGCTTTTAAAAGAGAAAGTATTTTAAAATTTGAGGGAACAATTATATCATATTTTAGAGAGTGAAACTACTTAAAATGTTTAGAGAGAGAAAATATGTCAAAATTATTGAAGTTGGGAACTATCTTAAGTTTTACGTTTTAAAGAGAGAGTATCTAAACATTTTAAAAAGAGAAACTATATTAAATTTTAGAGAGAGAAATTATCTCAAAATTTTTAGATTGACAATTTCAAAATTTAAATTTTACATAGAAAGTATATTAAATTTTAGAGAGAGAAGCTATCTAAAATTTTTTATAGATACATTATCCCAAATTTGGAGTTTTAAAGAGAGAAAGTATATACACATTTTAGAGAGAGAAAGTATATAAAAATTTTAGAGAGAGAAATTGTATCAAGTTTTGTTATCAAACAATGGAAATGGAAGTGATTGTAAAGAATCTATAAATTTTGTATAGTTTATCCAAATAAGAGATTTGATGAATCCATGACAAACATCCTTGATACTGAAAATCCATATATTTCCTTAGATTTCAAATATCTAAGATTCTTAAATTCTCCTATCCAAACGGACCCTTATATATTTATTTTTTATAAAAATATCCTTCACGGCACTATTAAGGTCATAATGGGTCTACGGTAATAATAATGCAGTGAAAGAAATCCAAGCCCATGTAATTCAAGCACCCAAATGGAAGAAGCTCTTTGTTATCCCCCCATATGGGTGTAGAAGGATTTACAGCTCTAAAAAAAGGATTTATGACTCTAATAGGGCCACAAAGCCCTTATGCACCTGACCCATGTATATGTTGAGGGCTCTATGGCCCTTCACCTCACTATTAGCGACAAAACATTTACAGCCCTAATAGTGTTGTGAAGGATATTTTGAGAAAAAGAAATATATTATGTGAAAAAATGAGTATATGCGTAAAATAAAAAATAATTAAGTTTCCAAATTTTTTAATAATAAAGCCATATTTTGGATAGTTCCATCTTTTAATACTTCTCCTTCCATGTCCTTAAGATTTGTGGGGGTCATAAATAGTTGTGGTCCATTTGAAATCATCATAATACCATATTATTTCACTGTGGTTTGATTTCAAAAAGTATTTAGCGTAACCTGAACTTTGAAAATGTGCTATATGTTCAAGATCTTCTATATAGTGTGTTGCACTTTGAAAATGTGCTATATGTTCAAGATCTTCTATATAGTGTGTCGGACAGGATCTACAATGCTTGCCTACAGGAATTGATGAATTTTCGATGTAAGCATTATAAAATAATCTCTCTGGCGTGGGAAATAAGATTATCAATTAGATATATTTGATGCAATAACCTATGTAGTGCATATACATGTTGTTGAAGGCTATAAAGTTGTTCTGCTATTGTACGTAAGAATTGCTTTCTGTCTTTACCAAAGACCGTTACTTTCAACTCAATTGTATCATCTATTAGACTTACATTTGAGACAATACTTGTAAAAGTTTATTGTTATTTGACTTTTTATGTATTATACATATTTAAAAGGAATTTAATTTTGGTTTACAATTATAATACATGAAGTCTGTTTCAATATTATCGGATAGGCAATTTGAGGAACGATGTTTTTGTTTTACCAATTTGGGAGTTTTTTGTTGAGCATTGCAAGCATCCTCTATGCCAAACCTTGTCATCAACATGGAGCATTGTTGCTTTGATTTGTCAAAACATGTATTTGACTTATATAAATTCTGATAACATGTTGTTACTCTTTATAGAAATTGGTATATATGATAGATTATTTTTATTTAGCTCATACCTTTTGTAGCTTGGCAATATTAATATTGGTTATCTCTTTTATCTTCTTTGAATGGAATCCCCTATCTCTTTTTGTGAGGATGAAGGCGATGTAATTTATAGTATTCCATAATTTTGAAAACCTGAATTATAAGAATTTATATGTTCAGTTGGATGGTATGAAAAATAATAAAAGACAATAACTTAACACAACTTAAATTGAAAAGAAGTTTTGTTGTTGGATTCGAATATAATCTTGCTTATTTGTGTTGTCGAGATTGATGTGCCGTTACAAAATAGATGACTTCTAGTTACATGCATATTATATAGTATTGTTGTGGAGCTAAATTTATTAAAGATGAGGCATTTACCGTGGAATATGGAAACATATATGTTTGTGATAATGTTTACAAGATGCCCAAGGCGGCGACGCAAGGTATGGCCTTTCGGTTGCAATACCAAGCACCTTCGAACGAGGATGGAGTCAATCACAGGTAGAGATTGGAGCTCCATCAAATAAGGAACCGAGAGAGAAGTAGGCCTAAAGACCGCTTTCTCTCACAAACCATTAGCAATTGCAAGCTTATGGGATGATAAGATTGAAAAATTTGTGGAGAAAGACGGATTCCATAATACCGGAACAATCTACTTCTCAATTAGTGAAACAATATCACACTAGCCAAGACTGACAACCAAAGAGATAGAAGAAAAACAATCAACATGAGGTGGAAGAAAATCTTTCATTCAAAGATGAAAAATGGAATACACAAAAACATTACAATCTTGATACACAAGATTAACCTTAATACATGTGACTCAGGGGTACACAAAAGCATTACAATCTTGACACCCAAGATTAACCTTAATACATGTGGCCCAAATTTTCCTACAATACATCTCTATTTAAATAAAGGTTCTTATAACCATATTTGCTACAATAACTCCCCACGCACAATAATAACTACTAACCACCTAGTTGTTTCATAACTTCTTATTACACAAAACTATAAATTACAACCTCACTACATCACCCATAATAAAATAAAATAACAACTAACGTAATTTCTAGAAAATACACTTTAACAATCTTTACAAAATCACATACAAGAAATTTTTTTAAAAACTCTAGAGAAAAGAAGGGGTGAGATTTAAAAATGGTTTTGAAATAGGGAACTAGGACGAAACTGTACTAAATATGCAAATAAAATTGCAAAGAAAAGAAAAAACGAAGAAGTTACTTGGAAACCGGGCCCATAGGCTCGACACCCGGAGTTGGTGGTCTAGCTTAGATCAAAGATTGTTGCGCCGACCTCTTTCGCCTCTTAGAGTTCGCTAATTGAGACTTAACAATGTTAAGATTGAGTTGATATTAAGCTATATTTGAATTGGATACTAAGCCTAGGGTCTTAAGAAAGAGTCTAGGGTCTATGGATGTAACAGAAAGTACATGATTTGATTAGTGGCTTGCGGGTATATCTTGAATAGGATAAGGTTTCAGAGGTTCAAAGTAAGCTCAGAGGTCAATGAGAGGGGAACTTAAGGTTCATCGCTTTAGGGTTTTTAAGGGTCTGAAGTTAAGTATGTAGAGTGGTAGGGCTTTGCCAAATTCTCTAAGGTCTGACCCTAATACTGTAGGTGAGGGTCCATATTTATAGGCTAGGACCTAGATAATGGCTCTTGTAAGTGGGGGCTCAATTTGGGTTGTAGCTCACCAGTGAAACACATTATTACACTTGGGTAAATAGGTATTACACAAACACAGTGGACCGCACAATTTTGCAGTTTTGTTCCATTGGTCCTGTTGTATTTGTAAGGGACCCATTTTAGGTTCGTTTTAGTGGTGGTCAATATTCAAAAAATCGAACCAGCCTGGTTAACTGCACATGGGGCGGAAGCGGTTAGATCAGAATCGGGCTAAGTGCGTTGGATTGGTCTGGTAGAATGTTTTTATAAATGGGTCAAAACCCCCCAAAAACAATTTCAAAAACTTGGATAAATATAGATTAAGAGTATACTATCATATTACTTACATTTATTTTTTAAAAATTAATTTAAAACAATTTTTTATATAAATCAATATATGAAGATTATAGAGATATGCAAGACAATTTAGAATTTGACATTAATTCAATGGTGGAGTTACAAAGTCCAACTAATAATTATCTATAATGTAAAATTTTATATATTTTTTTATAGGTATTTGAGAGTGAGAAATATTTAAGTAGGGTTATGAATTTACCCAGACCCAACCCGATCCGGATCTGGGTATGAGTTCAAGATTTGAACTCGACAAGTCGGGTCTAGGTCCAAATATTGGACCTGAATAAGAAATCAAGTCGAGTTTGAGTCCCAGTGGACTTGCCCTGGATCCGACCTAGTTATTTTAACTAAATCTATCGTGGATGAGCTATGATTCCAAATCTCATTCACTTGACAGGCCTTACCACCTCATTAATAAAAACTTTAATGAACGCTCGAAATTGGCTGACTTTTAGATCTCCGATTTACACAATCTCAGGTTAAACGAAACATGGTTTCTCAAAATCCCCAAAATTTTTTACTAGTTAACCAAGCACAATATTTTCTATGACTAGGTACTCAATTTCTGCCTTCCAGAATTTAGAATTAGAAATATCCATTCGAGGTTCTAATAGCCAAACGACCCTATATAAAATACAAAAGTTATTAAAAAAAAACTCACAATCAATTATTTTCACATATTTGGATACTTTTACACTTTGGTTTGGCAAAAATGGCAGCTATATCCAAAAAGATTAAAAAACTAAGCAC
Source organism: Amborella trichopoda (assembly GCF_000471905.2). The sequence goes on along the minus strand of NW_006499948.1, from coordinate 2,043,638 downwards.
ATTTCATAAACTACAGCATGCAAGTGATATTCGGTTTCGTACACTTCCCTCAACCAAATATATGATCCTGCTATATTGATTTGTAATTTATTAGTACACTTATAAAAAATTGGTATTTCAACATACCTTCTCCATTTATGATAACAAAACAAAATATTATCTCTTTACGTAGTAGCATCATGCTAAAATATTGTAACTTTTACCTAGTATAGTTCCCAGATTCCTTCTTGCTTATATGATCTTTTGGGGCCGTTTGGGTATCTAGAAATATATTGCCAAATGAAATATGATATTGGTGAAATACATTTTCAGAAAATGATTGTTTATCATTTACTAGCATCTGGATTCAACATGGGACATACATTGTTACTGTTTGGCTACGTCTCGAAAAATAGTTTAGAAAAACCATAGTTGTATATATTTTTTTCTAGGATAAATTTAATGTACTTTTCCTATTATAATGTTTTTTTTTTTGGCATTCATTGTATTTAACCGTGTTTAGGAGTGAGAAACATAAAGAGAAATAATGCTACATCACTTAAACTAATATTCAAATACAACATAAATTTCAAATTTTCCCATTTTTTTCTAAAATAATTCTTTTTTATAAACCTATCACATAATACCTAAAAGAGTACTTAGTATATCGGAAAGAATCCATGCATGCTAGTACTTAATTGTCCTTGACAGTCTAAAACAAATAACGGAGTCTCCAGACATTATCAATTACAATTCAAAAAGACATATATCATCATCTTTCACTTGAATCCCAGATCATAATCAAAGGTTATGATCCTTAAGTTTGATGAACACTATCAACATCTGGGATTATACAGGATAACCAGATATTTTTAAACAAAATAAGCATAAAACTAAAAAAATAGGAGTACAACAAAAACATCATTAGTGACACTTATGAAAGCAAATTGTAATAGTTGCCCCAAATTAACAAGGGTCAATTGTTGAAAAGGAATTGGTTCTTGATTTATCATTACATGTTCTTGTGATTCAGTGCATGTCAGAGCCTGAAATTTGCATTTTACTTTATGTCTCCTATATACTCATCACACCATTGAAGGAACCAATGTTTTTTGTATCAGGCACACCATTGAAGGAACCAGTGTTTTTTGTATCAGGCTGAAACTAGGAAAATTATTGACTTTCCTGATCATATAATTTGAGAAGTTTATTGTTGAAATTTGAACACGATTTCATAATAGTTTTGTGGATCAATGTTCTCGGACTCAAGATTTATTTGGTCTAAGAATTTGGATCATAAAAATAGGACTTTGAAACACCCAATATGGGAGTTGTATGTGACTCAAAATTTTCTGCAGTGTTATCTCTATATAACAACATGTTGATCATTTTTTTGATCAATTTGGTTGGAAATAGTTATAGATTTATTCCAACTGAATTTATAATCATTTTTGTGATTATTTAGAGAGATATTTGTGGCTTATTTCTACAGGTTTTAGAACTGCAGCGACAATGAAGTGTCCAAAACTAATAGTCTCTAGGTCAAATTCGAGCGAAATGTTGCCGATGCTGTGATTGAAATTTTGATCAAGATATTTATTAGGTCTAAAAATTATTTGATTTATAAAGGGGTGCAGTTGTATAGAGCCGAGGTTCTAAACAATCAAAGTAAAGTGCACCTTCAAATAGTGTCGAGAAATGTGGTTTTTGTTCTAATGGAAATATCAATAAATAAATAAATTCTATAAACAACTTAGATCCGTCATCAAATCACATGAGGGACTTAAGGCTCCTTACCAAATCCTATATACCAAGCCATCTGGTGACAGACAACTTTGAGAGTCCAATTTGGTGATTCTCATTGACCTTGTATCTCTCATTTTTATCATTCTCTATTTCTTGAGGGTTATCCTCTATTTATAGATAACACATTTATTTATAACTCTCAAATTCATGATCTATAACAATTGAGATCAAAGTATAACTTCTGCCTTAATTCCTTTAAGTGACACTAATTAGGATTAACAAGTTGTCAGCAAATTGTTAATCCTATGTAATGAGCTAAACATACAATTAGCCACTAATGACTCACATAATAGGATGTCATCTAATCATTCATACAATTTCATAAAATATATTTACAAATTAAATAAATTTTGTATTTTATAATATAAAAAAAATTCTTACAAGGAATCCAAACACTACACTGGGTTTTCCCTCTAATGTATCATCCTATTAAAGTTAAAAAAATGAATCCAAGTATATGACATTGCTTCATGTTAACAACATGGAATTTTACATATACTTTTTTTTTGACAAAGTTTAAAATTTAGTCATAACATAAGCAAATTACATCAAATAGACTACATTATCAGCAACCTCCAACGAATCCAAACCAACTCCCCTCTTGGTCAAAGAATCAGCCACAGAATTTACCTCCCTATACACATGTTCTAGGGATAAAGTCAGCAAAGACATCAAGTCGAAAATTTGCAAGCCTATCAATTTAAGCTGCCAAGGGATGCGTTGTTCTTTCTTGCACCATTTTATAACATTAAGCGAATCTCCTTTAATAATAGAGCCACATCCAGAATACCTTGTCACCAGGAGTTTTAAATCATGCAAGACTCCCAGTAATTCAGCATGGTAAGCCGTAGTAGAACCACATGGCCCAACATATGTAAGTAATACATTCCCTTGCCAATCACGGACCACTCCACCAAAACCCGCTAGGCCTGGGTTCCCCAAAAAACTGCCATCAAAATTCAACTTTAGGATTCCCTGATCTGGTGGCCTCCATCTAGCACATGGCCTATTTTTAGGCATATCCATCTGAAATAGATTCGCAAGATTAATCAAAACATCAGTTTTAGAAATACCTCTCCCTTCTTTAGTAACTGAGATCCAAGACCAAAGAGATAACTTGATGTTACTAATCACCATTTCAAAGTTGTTAGCTACCCCTTCAAAAGTTCTCCGATTCGACTCTAACCACACTTCCCATAAAGTAGCTCCCCGTAGGACTTTTCAAATATATCCTCCAATTTTGGGCAGAGGCACGTCCAGTTGAACAATCAAATCCACAACATTTTGCGGTAACATTAAATTTATCCCCATCATTTGAAAACACCACCACCAAATTTTGGATGCAAACACACAATTTATAAATAATGTGCCCCCGTTTCTCCATTCTCCTTACACATTAAACATATATTCATAATTATTTTCCCCCTCTTAATGAGATTATCTTCTTTTTTTTTACAAGAGTTGTTACTTTATTTATGACAAAAGAAAATTACATCAAAGAGGTAAAGTCATCAGTAAATTACACTAAAGAGTTAAAGTCATTAGCAACTTCCAACTCATTCAAGGAAACACTTCTCCTGGCTAAAGAATCCGCTAACGAATTTTCCTCCTTATAGACATGTTGGAAGGATAAAGTCAGCAAGGGCAGCAGATCGTAAATTTGCAAACCTAACAACTTCAGCAGCCATGGAATGCGTTGATCTTTGTTGCACTCTTGATGACATTGAGCGAATCCCCTTCTATCACAAAGCCACATTCGAAGAATCTTGATAGAATCAATTTCAAACCTTCCAAAACTCCCGCTAATTCAGCATGGTTCACTGTAGTGGAGCCACACAGACCAGTATAGGCACATAAAACAGTCCCCTGCCAATCACGAATAACTCCACCAAAACCTGCAGGACTTGGATTCCCCAAGGAACTCCTATCAAAATTCAGCTTAAGAATCCCCAGATCAGGTGGCTTCCATCTACCACATGGTCAGATTATGGGTATATCCAATTGAAAAAGATTGGCAAGATTAAGCATAACATCATTTTTTTATAATGCCTCTCCCTTCTTTAGTGATTGAGATCCAAGACTAAAGGGATAACTTGATATTGTTGATAACCTTATCAAAGCAACTAGTCACCCTCTCAAAGGTTCTCCAGTTTCTTTCTAACTAGACTTCCCATAAAATTGCTTCACATAGGACTTTCCAAATCATTCCTCCAGTTTTTGGTAAAGTTATATCCAATTGAACAATCACGTCCAAAACATTTTCTGGTAATGTCAAGTTTATCGCCATCATCTGAAAACACCACCACCAAATTTTGGAAGCAAAGGCACAATGAATAAAAAGGTGATGCCCGGTCTCAACATCCTCCTTGCACATTAAACAAATATTCGTGATTATCTTTCCCGTTTTAATTAGATTATCAACGGTAAGAATTTTATTGTGTGCTGCTAACCACAGAAATACTTGCACTTTATGAGGAGTAGACCCCTTCTAAATCTTCCGCAACTTTGGTGAACTCCACCGAACTCTATCGAAGAAGAGTAGCTTGTATACAAATTTAACTGAAAACAAACCATCATTATCTATTTCTCACACTAATTCATCAGGAAGTTGCGGCTTAATAATCACATTATTAAGATCCCATAACAACATTATTAGTGGCTGAAAGAGATAATTTTGAATTTGATCATAAGGGAAAAAAATATTCCAAGAGACCTTGTCTCCCCTCACTTCCACCAAATCTGCAACTGTAGCTTGCAGAAAACTAATCTTCTCAAATAGCAGAGGGTAAACATACTTAAGCGACATGGTACCCAACCACTTATGCTTCCAGAAAGAAATTGTTGTCCCTGAACCTAGCAATCACCGCACATTACGTTCCACCACTTGTTTAAGAGCATAAATATCTTTCTACATAAATGAGGTGCTTTCCCTATCACCACCCTTCTTAATCCACATCCCAAACTGGTCCACGCCATATTTGGATCTAAACACTTTGCACCACAACTGATCTTTGGAAAGAATACTATGCCACCACCACTTACTCAACAAAGCATCATTCATAAGAGATAATTGCCTCAATCCAAGGCCCCCTTCACTCACGAGGGTACATACCTTGTCCCATCTAATGTGGTGATACTTCCTCTCTTCCTCAAAAGAGCCCCACAAAAAATTGCGTATCATGAATTCTATTCTCCCTGCTACTCCCCTAGGTATACGCATCAGGGACATCAGATAGATAGGGAGATTTGTTAAGGAAGACAGTAATAACGTAACTCTTCCTCCAAGAAAAAGATACTTCGGTTTTCATAGATCAAGCTTAAATTGAACCCTTTGGATAACATTATCCCAAAGGGATGCTGCCATGCTCTAGATTGAAACCCAAGTATTTGAAAGGAAATACTTCCGCCCTACACCCAAAGTTTGCAGTAAGCTCCTCGATCACATCTTCCTCACAATTCACCCTAATCATAATAGTTTTACCAAAGTTGACCTTCAACCCCATTAAAACCTCACAACAAACAAGAAACAATTTAATGTTATGCACCTATGCACTATTCGCATCAAAGAAAAACAAAGTATCATCATCATATTGAAGATGCGATATCCGTAAACCATTATGAGCAACCGCAAAGCATGTGAAGTAACCTTTGTCTACGATTTTGCCAATCATCTTTCTAAAACATTCTGCATATAAAGTAAATAGAAAAGGTGAAAGAGGATTCCCCTGCCTCAAGCCCCCAGTAGCCCTAAAAAACCTTTTGGGCTTCCATTTATTAGAACCGAGAAATGAGAGGTCGAACGATAATTGAAGATCCAGCTTCTCCATTTGGGCCCAAAACCCATATTCTTGAGAATTTCCATAAGAACACTCCATTCTACCCTATCATAGACCTTTTTCCATACCCATTTTAATCACCAAACTCGGCTCCCTTCTCAGAGATCTCAAATGAATGCATTCCTGTCAAGTAAGCACACTGTCCTAGATCATACAATCTTGGATAAAAGCCGATTGTGAATCAGAAACGAGAAGGTCAAGGACAATTTTCAATCTCTCAATAATGATTTTGGCAATAATCTTATAAAGACTAGTAAGTAGGCTAATGGGCCGAATATCATAAAGAGAAGTAATAACCGATCTCTTAAGAATCAATGCAATGAAGGTTGCATTAACCCCTTTAGAAAGATCACCAGTTACCATAAACTCCCTAACCACATCCAACAAGTCCTTATTCACCAGAGACCAAAGGGATTTGAAAGAAGAAAAAAGATAAACCATCCAACCCAGGGCCTTATCCCCAGGAAATTTAAATAAAAATTTATGTAATTCTTCCATCGAGATATCTGCTTCCAAACTGTCAACCATCACTTAGGGAATCGTCACAAAGAAAGACCCTCATCTTAAGCTTGAAGGGAATCTCAGAGGAGAAAGCATTTTGAAAATGAAAAATAATATCATTTTCCCATGCAATACCCGAAATCTAAAGACCTGAAATACCTGAAATCTAAAGACCTGAAATATCGTTTTGTCTTCGCCAAGCGTTAGCTATTGCATGAAAAAACTTCGTATTGTGATTCCCTTCTTTAAGCCATTTTACCTTAGACCTTTGTCTCCAATAGATCTCTTTAAATCTATGAGATTCATCCAAAGAGGATAATAACCTACTTCTATTCTCCAAGTCATCCTCAGTCACAGAGCCCGCTTGTTGGACCTCTTGCTCCCATCTCTGAATATCACTGAGATTCTGCTTAATTTTAAATTTAAAGGGCATCCAATTCGCAGGTCTCCACTTTAGTAACATATGCTTCACATTTAGGAGTTTTCTATATAACTGAAAGTCTACTGAACCATAAGTGATAGAATTTACTCAAGTTGACTTAATAAGATCAATCACCCCAGGCTCAGCCATCCAGACCATCTCCATCCTAAAAGGTTTTTTACCCCCGAGATAAGTTTCGTATTAATTAATAACGGGATATGATCATATGAAAGCCTTGGAAGAGCTTTAATAGATGCCAACGGAAAGGCTTCCAACCAATCATGAGTGACTAAGAATCGATCCAACTTAGACATAACCATATTAGTGAGATTATTGTTATACTAAGTATACTTAACATCCGCAATTGGCAATCAAGCAACTGGAACCACTCAAGAAATGAGTTAAACATCCGCATCATAGAATTGATAGAACAAAGTGAAGAAATCTCTCAAGCCATCGAATGAAATTAAAATTACCACTAAAACAGATAGGCAAATTATGAGAAAATAAAACATTACCCAGGTCCTTTAAAAATCCTTCTTTTTGAGCTGGTAAAACAGGACCATAAACATTCACTAATCCCCACTTAAAATCAACCTCCTAGAAAAAGATTGCTAAAGACCTTTCCCCTCTAACAATCCTCACACAATGGAGAGCCAAAGGATTCCACAAAAACCAAAGACCCCTAGAAGCCCTTATAGAGTCTATACCGTCAAAATTAACTAGCCCATGACCCCACACCTCCCTAATTAAAGCAAACTTAAGAGCAGCAGTTTTTGTTTCATGCAAAATAACAACATCTGGTCTAAACTTCTAAATAAAAAACTTTAGATCATTCTTATGTCTAGTGTCACCGAGACCACGAACATTCCTAGAAAAAATCAACATTAAGGGTGAGAGGAAGAACCTGGCACCTCAAAGAAGGACCCCCACATCGCCACCATCTTCGAAGAAGTCATTCATTATGTTGCTTTTACTCGAACTGGAAGAATCACTGCTAATATTCATCACACCTCCTTTAATGTTACGAATATCTCCCATAGCATAAGGCTTAAGCCCATTGCAGCGATTCTTTCAGACCTTCTAACAGAAGATACGTCCTTCGGGGTCTCTTGTATCTTAGATTCCTTAGCATTCTTGTATCTTGCTTTCTGCACCGGAGATGAGCAAGCAGATTTAGCAACCTTCAGTTGCTCCTTGATTGCTTTAATGACCAAAGCTGAAGGGACATCATAGGAAAACCCAATATCATCCACCATCGCAGCAATTGTGGTATCACTCACAAGCCCATCCTCAACAACAACCGGTACAGCCTCAAAACTCCCCATATCACAATTCTTGGCAATATCAGCATGGGCATCATTATCAACAATCAAAGCCTCAAAACCACTTCCTTGAACCAAATCAACAGCCAGGAGTATAGCGTTACTCCGCAATTCCAGACGAGTGGCAACACCCACATGGCCATCAACATCAACACCCATGGCATCCAAATCACTCACCTGATCAAAACCCGTGTGTTCCTTGCCAGCCATCCCCTCAACAGCTGAGACATCATCTACTCTCCTAGCTTGAAAAATCAAGACTTGATCCTGGGAAATCACATTCAATGGCCGCTCCCCACCCGCCTCCACAATCACCAAATTATAGGAATCCAGAGAGTCTTGAGCCTTAATACCATCCTCGTCAAGAGACTCCTCATCCAGTGACAAACTATGATGGACCTCGTTCTGTTCATCTTCAATCACAACCAGGGCCAGAGGATCTATGAGGTCCTGCATCATCAGCCTAGACCCCACCTTCTTCCTAGTAGCCCGTCGGAATGATAAGAATCTCATCTTCGAAATCACACTCCACCAAAGCTAAACCACCAAAAAGAAGCTGCTGATCGACAATTTCTGAAAGTTTTGTCTCGACGAAAGCTTTTGAGGAGAAGATAAGTACGAGATGGAAATTGGAGCTCTCTTGGCAGAGGGAAGATCTTTCAAATCCCCTTGGTTTCCTCCCTTGTCTCCATCAATCCTTGAGAAAAGTAGAGAAAACTCTCCCAAGGCCTCCTTTTGGACGCGTGGAAAAGGGAAACTTACCATTCTAATGACGGTATGCTCCGCCGACTTCCCTAGAGATTTAGGTGATGCCTTTTTTGATGTACCCGTCGAACTATCATGGGTAACTGAAGACTGTATTTCTTGGCAATTAACAGGTAATAGATAGTCAAAAGTATTATTAGGGAAACGGCCTACCTCAACCCACGACGATTTGAAATTCAAAAGTTTTAAGCCCATAGCGCCTCAACGTGTCTTCTTCAACCCTAAGAAGCGGGATTGAATGTTCTCCATGGATCTCTGAAACTGTGACCCCACACCACCATAGAAATATTGCTTTTTCTTCTTGCGGCTGACTACAGTCCATCCCTCTTCTCCTACTGCCATCTTGGTATGCAAAGGCGAAATGGTTTTATTATCTGTAAACCCATTTTGCTCCGTAGCCACATGTATTAAAAAACTTTCATAGCCCACTTGTAAGTGAATCTTGGATGGAAAATGGTCTATCGCCAGATGCCACAGATAGACACGCACCATGTCTATAGGGCCCTCCTTTAACAGTTTCTAAGGACATCACAAAAAGAGCCGCACACGTTTGCAAACTTCTGAAAGACATCTAGTTTCCGAGCATGTAAGAGAATGCCACAAAACATAACCCACACCTTTAACATCTCCGTTAACGATCCATGAACAGAAGGATTCCATGGGTTCAACGACAACAACTTACCACGAATTTTGACAAAACAACAAAGGGAAAGGATAAATTTTACCTCCTCCACAGATCTCAGAAAGAAGACCCAAAGCGCGAACTTCAGGTAAATAAGACAAACCCCAGCCCCTTTTAGCCCAATCACCCAATCCAAAAACTTCATTTGATGGAGGAGAGAAAGTACCCACAATCACCAAGTTTGTTCTAAACTGGTATCCTCCACAAATGAACTGTCAAGAAGCACCTGAGGCAGAAAAGCCATCGCCCTTTGTTTATTAGAGAGCTAGTAAAACCCCAAAACCAACAACAGCGTGGAAATACATCTCTACCCCAAAACCAACAGCAGCAGAGTCTCCAACTCGATTGATCTACCCCAAAACCAGTAGTAGCAACTCAAACAACGGTTTCTCTCACTACAAAACAACTTAGAAAAACCCAATACAGAGATGAGTTCCTTTCTCTCTAGAGATCAGTGCAATCGAAGAAGTATAACACAGAGTAGAGCAGAACCATTCGAAGAAGACAACTTACTCTCTCTAGAGACCAGAAATAGCAGATACTAAAACATGGTCTCTCTCTCAAGCTTTGAAAACACCCCTGCCCATAACAAGACAAGCACAAGAAAACTAGAGATCCCCTTTGCTTTTTCTTTTGACTCCATCACCACTAGAGATCCATGCGCATTAGACTCTCTCCCCTTCACCCAGTGTCAGCAACAGCAGAGTCTATTCCCTTGCTAACACAACTTTGATTGTTTAGGGTTTTTCTTTTGGTAGGAGTAAAACCCCAAAACCAGTAGCAGCGTGGAAACACATCTCTACCCAAAACCAACTGCAGCAGAGTCTCCAATTCGATTGATCTACCCCAAAACCAGCAGCAACAGCTCAAACAACGATTTCTCTCACGTCAAAACAACTCAGAAAAACCCAATACAGAGATGGGTTCCTTTCTCTCTTTAGAGACCAATGGAATCAGAGAAGTATAACACCGAGCAGAGCAGAAACCCCTTAATGAATTCCTCTCTTACCTTATACCTTCAAAACCCCATTACCTGGTCAGCACATCAATGAATACCACTCAAACATTCATCAAGATGCAGAAAATTGGAAAAACATGAAACATCGGAGAAGAAGAAGAAGAAAATGTAAGGATTTTATCCTGAGCCGCTAACCATAGGAAAACTTACACTTTATGAGGAACAAACCACCTCCAAATCCCTGAAATCTTCCGTAGATTCCATCGCACTTTATTGAAAAATAGAAGTTCGTAAACAATTCTGATAGAAAGCTGGCCATCATTATCTATTTCCCAAACTAATTCATCCTCAAAGTGCGGACGGATAACCACCAGATGAAGATCTTGTAGCTAGTTGATAAGCGGTTGGTAAAGATAATTATGGATTCTATCATAAGGGAAAATGATATTCCAACTAACCTTATCTCCTCTCACTTCCACTAAGTCTATAAACGTAGCTTTAGGTGAATTAACCTTATCTTATAAAAGAGGATAAACATATTTTAACAGCATATATCCCGACCACTTATGACTCCAGAGCGACATCGAGGCCCTTGACCCAGGCAACCATCTCACGTTGCGATCTATCACATATTTGAACGTATAAATATCTTTCTACAGAGAAGAAATATTTTCTCTTCCACTTCCCCTGTTGATCCACATTCCAAAATTATTGATGCCATATTTAGACACCAGCACCTTGCACCATAGCTGATCTTTAGAGTAAATTCTTCACCACCACCATTTACACAATAGTGCAGCGTTCATAAGTGGCAAACTCCATAATTCTGGGCCCCCTTCATCCTTTGGTGTACACACATTATCCCTTCTAATGAGATGATACTTCCTTTCTTCTCTAAAAGAGCCCTATAAAAAGTTGTACATCATAAATTCAATCCGCCTTGCCACACCCCTTGGCATATGCACCAACGACATTTGATATATAGGAAGAATTGCTAAGTATGATAGCAACAATGTGTCCCTTCCCCCAAGAGAGAGATACTTAGGCTTCCACAGGTCGAGCTTAAATTGAACTCGTAGGATAACATTATCCTAGACAGCAAATAGGTATATTCCCCAACGAAATAGGGAGACCCAGATATTTGAAGGAAAGCACTTCCACCCTACAACCAAAATTAGCCGCTAGATATTGAACAACTTCTTCAACACAATTCACCCTAATCACTGCGGTTTTTCCAAATTCACCTTCAAACCCATAAGCACCTCACAACAAATTAGGAACAACTTAATATTATTGATATGGGCAATATTCACATCATAAAAAAGCAAAGTATCATCAGCATATTGAAGATGGGAAATCTGTATGCCATTTTAAGCAACCTCAAATCTTGTAAAATAACCCTTATCTATAATATTGCCAATCATCTTACTGATACATTCCGCATACAGAGTGAAGATAGAAGGTGAAAGAAGGTCCCCCTGTCTAAGACCCCTAGAAGCCCTTAAAAATCCTTTTGGGCTTCCATTAATTAGAATTGAAAAGTGAGCTATCGAGAGACAACTAAAAATCCAACTTCTCCATTTTGAGCCAAAACTCATATTTTTTAGAACCTCCACCAGAATACTCCACTCTACCCTATCATAAGCTTTGTCCATTTCCAACTTAATCACAACTCCCGGTTCTGTACTTAGGAACCTCGAATGAATGCATTCTTAAGCAGTAAGCACACTATCATGGATCATTCTATTTTGAATAAAAGCCTATTAAGTATCAGAGACTGGAAGATGAAGGACAACTTTTAGTCTTTCAGCTAAGATTTTGGCAATAATCTTGTAAAGACTGGTAAGGAGGCTTAAGGGTCTAATATTAAAAAGAGAGGAAATGACAGATTCTTTGGGATCCAAGCTTTAAAGAGATCCGTCGTCGCCATAAGCTCTCTAAACATATCTAGCAAATCCATATTCACCATCGACCAAAACCTCTGAAAGAAGAATAATGGGAAATCATCCGGTTCAGGAGATTTATCCCTAGCAAATTTAGAAACGACTCTTTGTAATTCTTCCAGCGTAACTTATACTTCAAGGCTATCCACAACCACTGAGGAAATAGAAGCAAAGGCTAGGCCCTCCATCTTGGGTTTGAAAGGTATTTATGAAGAGAAAGCTTTTTGAAAGTGAGAAATAATACTAGTTTTTCATGCAATATTGTCATCACCATCAACACCAGGAATTATTAGGCCCGAAATATCATTTTGTCTCCGTCGAGCATTAGCAATTGCATGAAAAACTTAGTATTATGATCCCCTTCTTTTAGCCATTTTACTCTAAACATCTGCTTCTAATATATTTCTTCCAGACGATAAGATTCATCCAAAGATGACAACAGACTACTTCTAGACGCCAGATCATCATCAGTCACAAGGCCCTCCTGTTCTTATATCTGAATATCACTAAGTCTGATCGATTTTGGTTTTAAGAGACAGTCAATACTCAGCTTTCCAGGTTAGCAATTTATGCTTAATATTGAGGAGTCTTTTATGAATTTGAAAATCCACAGAACCAACGGTGATTGAATTTGCCCAAGTGGATTTAATTAAATTAACCACACCGGGTTCAGCTAACCAACCCAACTCTATCATAAAAGGCTTCCTCCTACCAGTAATTAACTTCATATATACAATACTGGGATGTGATCAGATGAAAGCCTAGGAAATGCTTTAACAGACACCAACAGAAAGGCTTTCATCCACTCATGAGAGACTAAAAATCGATGTAATTTAGACATGATCAAATTAGTTGCACTATTATTGGACCAAATGTATTTTGCACCCGTAATAGACAAATCGAGCAATTGAAATCGCTCAATAAATAGTTAAACAACCTCATCATAAGATTGATGGAAATATTTGAAGAAGTATCATCAAGCCATCGAATGAAATTAAAATCACCACCCAAACAGATCGACAAATTATGAGAAAGTAAAACATTGCTCAAAGAATTTAAGAAGTCTTTTTCTAAAGCAGGTAATACAAGGCCATAGACATTTACAAGTCCCCAAGAACACTCAGAGTCAAAACCTTGAAAAAAGAGAGCCAAAAACTTGTCCCCTCTAACAACCTCCACACAATGGAGAGCAAGAGGCTCCCACAAAACTCAAAGACCCCTAGAAGCCCCTATAGAATCAACACCCTCAAACTTGACTGCCCCATGACCCCAAACCTCTTTAACTAAAGCAAATTTAGGCAGTAGATTTAGTTTTTTGCAAAATAACAACTTATGGTCTAAACTTCTGAATTAAAAGCTTTAAATAATTCATACGTCTAGTCTCATCCAGACCTCTAACATTCCAAGAAAGAATCAGCATTAAGGGTGAGAAGCAGAACCTGACCCCTCGAAAAAGGAACCAATATGGCCATCATCTTCAAAAACCGCTTTCGTAGCATAGCTTTCACTCGAACTAGAGGAATCACTATTGATATCCACCACATCATCATTATTGAATCTGATATCCCCCATAGCCTTAGCCTTGGGCTGCATTGTTGCCAGTCGAGCGGACCATCTAACAAGGTGGTTCTCCTTCATGAACACCCCTTGTACCTTAGTCTTCTTAGTAGTCCTAGCAAACGACATTTTCACTAGAGTTGTACAGGCTAATTTTGCTTTCTTCATCTGTTCCTTGATTGTTTTCAGAACCACTGCTAGCGGAACATCATAGGAAAAACCAATATCACCCACCATTGTAGCAATCGTCTCATCGCTATCAAAAACATCATCACCACCATCTGCTGCAGCGAAAAGTTGCCATGAGCCAATCCATCCATAACTGCCTGATCAACCACAGCAGGTGAATATGAAACATCATCCGCTTGCACCGTTGGAACAGGATCTGAGAAATCAGCTTCTTCCCCATCTCCCAAACCACTATTTACAAAGTTGAGAAGTAAAGGTTCATCCTGGGGAATCGCATTAAGTGGCTGCTCCCCACCTGCCTCCACCATAGCCATGTTGTTCACCTCCAGCACAACATGAGCACCAACTTCAGCACCAGGAGCCTCCTCCTCAAGAAACATATCATCAAGTTGCTCCTCTTGCACATCATCAAGCAAAACCAGAGCCAAGGGATCAATGTGATCCCTCACCGTAGACCGCAAGCACACCTTCTTCCTAGCAGCCCGACGAACTAGAAGGATCCTCATCTTTGAAGCCACACACCACCAGAACAATACCTCTAACAAGAAATGTTTAACCGACAAGGGGAGATAACTCCTGTTAAAACCATGCTTTTGGGAAGAAGGTGGTGAAAAATTAAAAATTGATAGCTTTCCAAGTGAAAATATGGAGAATCCCTTCCATATGCCCCTTTGTCACAAACAATTCTAGGGAAAAGGAGAGTTTCCTCTCCCAACACCACCAGTTCAACACATGGAAAGGATGAATCCACCTTTCCAATAAAAAAAGTGATCCGCCGACTTAACCTGGATTTTTGGTGAGACCTGCTTCAGTGAACCTAAGGGAGCATCAATAGCAACTAAAGGCTGCTTCAACCCTAAGAAGCGAGATTTGCGATTCCCCCTAGACTTCTTTATCTATGACCCCACACTATGGAAGTGCTTCTTGTTCTTCTTGCGACTAACCACAGTCCAACCATCATCGCCTAAAGGCATAACATCATTAGGGACCAATGTTGACTTATTGTCAATGACTTAACATACCTCAATAGTTGCATCTATTAGAAAACTCTTTAGGCCCACTTGCAAGTGAATCTTGGACGGAAAGGTATCCTTAACCAAGTGCCACAGATTAACACGCACAGAGTCTATTGGGCCTACTTTCAAAAGTTCCCAATCAATATCACAATACGAGCCACATATATTTGCCAATTTTTGGCAAAACAACCAATTTCCGAGCTTGTAAAGGAATGCCTGGAAAATTAACCCGTATCCTTTCCCTTTCAATAACATATCCATGAATATAAGGACTCCATGGATCCAATGAAAGCAACTTACCACGAACTATAATAAATCTAGAAAGAGAAAGCACAAAATTAACCTCTTCAACAGTTCTAAGGAAAAAAATCACCTTATTAGAGCCCAAAGAATGTACTTCTGGCAAGTAAGACAAACCCCATCCCCTCCTAGCCCAGTCACCCAAACCAAAAACATCATTAGAAAGAGGAGAAAAAGAACCCACAATCACCGAATTTGTTCTAAAACTCGTATCCTCCACAAAATTACTATCAACAACTACTCGAGGCAAAGACTCTACTTGCTAAAAAATGATATCGTCCCCATCCTCGTGTAAAAAAACCAGATCCCATCCATCTCTCTTTGCCCCCTATCAATAAACATGAATTACAAAAGTGCACCTTTGCTAAAAAATGATACCCTCTCCATCCTCCTGCAAAAAACTAGATCCCTTCCATCTCTCTTTTTTTTACATATACTACAATGTAGCTTTTGTACCATTATGGAAAAATAAATTATTGGGAGAAAGGGCTTGATAGCCACATTTCAACCAGTTTCAATACTGAAAATCTTTGTGACAGCCTTAAGATATCTTTTCATCTCTACTTATAAAATTTAAAGCTTAAAAAATAGTGTAAATCGAGCAGATCTATGAAAACTGAAAATTGACAGTCCAAAATGCATTACAAGATGCATTATTTCCAAATCTTGAAATTCATTTTTTTTCATGTCCATGCATCATGATATCGAGATGATCAATTTGAGGATATTTGAGCATCAAAATAAATTCTTCTAGTGAAATTTTTGAGGTAGGCTCTAATTTGGCCTCAGCTCTATATAAACTTTTTCCTTTATAAAATCAAATACAATAATCACATATATGATAAACTATTGAAAACCCAATACAAAAAATCAATAGAGGGAAACGAAAACATGTAAAATATTGAAAACCCAATATAGAAAATCAATAGAGGGAAATGAAACCATATAAAATATTGAAAACCTGATATATAAAATAAATAGAGGGAAATGAAACCATATGAATATAAAACTAATACAAAAGAACACCTTAAGGGAGAGCACCCACATTTGTCGGTGTAAAATATAAGAGCCAAAAACCATCGAATAGGACAAAAATGGTTCAAGCACGACAACCCAACTGCTTAAAACAAAACAAATTATTAAAAAGTAGTGAGAGAGAGAGAGAGAGCATTTTGGGGAGTCTTTTTGCTTGAAAATCTTTTCTTATATGTGTGAAGTCAAATCACACATGTGAGTTTTGGGCTGTATTTGTTTTATATTTTATGTTGCCGTTTCCTCTTTTATTCTAGGCCATTGGATTGGTTTCTAATCCAAGGGTTGTTGGGTTGTAGGAACTTTTCTGTTTAAATGGGTTTTTGTTCCTTGTTTTAGTGAGATAGAGAAAAGAAAGAGACAAGGAAGAAAAGGAGAGCAGGCGTAATATTTACTATTGGCCCTGTTTTGTCCCCACTTTGTAAAGAGAGAAAGTGGTGTTTTTTGGGCACACACTTGGGTCTTTGGGACCTTGTTGCAAGCCCTTTTTAGAGAGAGAGTACATTTTTGTAGTGTGTTTGGACCCTGTTTGGGGCCATGTTTAGAGAGAGTTAAAGCTACTGGAAATTGAAGTTTTGAGACTCAATCTCTCTTGTAATCTTCCGAAATTAGTAAGTAAAGCATTGTACCATTCTCCTGTGGGTGTAGGTCATGATTTGTGATCGAACCACATTAAATCTTTGTGCTCTGTGGGTTGTTTGCTGTTGTAATTTTCATTCCATGATGTTCTTTTGATGCCATGTTATTTTCATGGCTTTTTTATATTGATTTGAATACACAATAGCCGCGAATGTGATAAACCATTGCTGATTTTTCTCCAATCGATCCCAACAACTGGTATCAGAGCGTAGTGTTTGTTCTTCATTGTGTCTGTGAAGAAAGGGTTGCTGCTGTGGTTATTTCTTATATTTTCTTGAAAATGAAAAGGCAATGGAATTTGAAAAATTAAATCAAAGTAAATGACCAATATGGAAGATGATAAAAGATTATCTTGTTGTAAAAGAATTAGGTAGGCCACTTCGAGGTAAAGAAGTCATGCCTGATGGAATGGTAGATTGATAATGGGATATTATTGATCGAAAATGTTTGGCTGCTTTTATACCATATATTTCACCATCAACTTTATTTGATGTTTGTCAATGTAAAACATCTGCATAGCTTTGACAATCTTTAGAGCAATCTTATAAGCAACCCTCTAGTGCAAATAAAATGCATGTGATGAAAAATTGTTTCTTTTTTAAAATGAAAGAGGTGCAACAATTAAATTGCATGTGAGTGAATTTAATTCCAGTTCTGCACAATTAAGATCTTTGAAAGTGAATTTAGATGAAGAAGTGTTACGTTTGCTTTCGGTGAGTTCTTTACCTGCTAATTGGGATAACCTTGGTTACCATTGTGATAAATAAAATGGATAACAAGATTAATTTAAAGGATATTGTAGCTTCATTGTTAAACGAAGAAACTAGAAAGGCATCCAAGTAAATGCTTGTTGAAGCATTGGTAATATGAGATAGAGGAAGAGCACAACATAAAGATCAACTTTTATGGATTTAATAGGTGTAAATCTCATGGCAGAGATATATCAAAGTCACAGGGTAAGAAAATTACATGCTAGTATTGCAAGAAACCTGGTCATATAAGGAAAGATTATTATGTTTTGAAGGATAAGCAAAAGGCAAGGGCAAGGATGATCATGCCAAAGCAAGTACGCCAACGATCATGAAAAAGTATTCAGTAACAAGATTTAACGGAATAAATTCCGTCATTGTTTAGATCCCAAATTATCTCATCTGCTCGATTTGCAAGAATGTAAACCTTATCCAAATCAACCAAAAGGGATTGGTATTGATCAGCAACCACCCCATTGACTCTATTATAGGATAAGGTTAACCTCCATACTACATTACCTCCACGCCCCTCAACGATATCAACTACCTTAGCGTTTTGGTCAATCACCCTTTGAAAAGCTTATGGGAATACAATAATTTAAACGGGCAATCCCCAAGCCACTTGTGGTACCAAAATGAAACAGACACCCAAACTTGATCTCTTATGCTAAATTTTCTCCACCACTATTTGCATAGCATAGCCTAATTAACCAGTTTTATCCTTCTAAGACGAAGACCCCCTTCATTCTTAGGAGTACGCACCCTCTCCCATTTTAATAGATGGATCTTACGGGCGTAACCAGACGAGCCCCACAAAAAATCTCGCATCATCTTTTCTTTTTCTTTTTGGCCACTGAGGTAAGGATTTGGGTAATGAACATTTGATAAATGGGTAAGTTTAATAAACAAGATTACAGTAAGGTAGCTCTCCCTCCTGAAGAAAGATACTTAAATTTCTACAAATCCAGCTTAACCTGAATTCTATGTAACACTCTATCCAAAACCGAGATAGGCAAGCTTTTATCAGAAATAGGCACCCCCAAATAAATAATAGGGAAGGATTCGACTCTACATTTCATCTCATCCACCAGTTCTTTAAGAATAATCTCATCATAGTTGAAATCGATCATAGAGGATTTATTGAAATTCACTTTAAGTCTCAATGCTTCTTCGCAGCAGTTTAAGAATACGCAATATTCCGCACCTGCTCAACATTAGCATTACAGAAAAAAGCATGTCATTTGCATACTACAAATGCGAGACACTAACCCCATCATTACCAATCTTAAAACCCGAAAATTTGCCATTTGCTTCCACATTCCTCATCATAAGACTAAGACACTCAGCAAAAGAGTGAATAATAATGGTGATAGAGGATCACCTTGGCGCAAGCCTCTCAAAGCCCAGAAGAAACCAGTATGGATTTCCTTGAAGAGAATTGAGAAATGGGCTGAAGAGAGGCACTCAAACATCCAACTACACAATCTATCACCAAATCCCATATTTCTCATAATTTTCAAAAGAATACCCACTCCACTATATCGTAAGCCTTATCTAGGTCTAATTTAAGGACAATCCCCTGATTCTGACTTAGACATCTAGAGTGAATGCACTCCTGGCCACCAAAGCACTATTCATAATCAGCCTATCCTGGATGAAAGCTGATTGGGGACCAGAGATTATTTGGGGCAATACTAATTTCAGTCACTCAACTAGAAGTTTAGCAATTATTTTGTAGAGGCTCGTAAGCAAACTAATAGGCCTAAAATCAATAAGGTCCGCAATCACTGATTTTTTTGGTATAAGGGCTATATATGTCGAATTTACCCCTTTAAACAGCTCATCACTAATCATAAATTCCTTAACCATTTCAAGCAATTCCCCCTTAACCAAATTCCAAATTTTTTCAAAGAAGACTAATGGAAGCCATCGGGACCTAGTGCTTTATCTCCTAGTAAAGCAAAAACCGTCTTCTTTAGTTCCTCCAAAGAAACATGCCTCTTCAATGAAGATTTTGAAATTAAAAATAGGCACAAAAATGGAACACGATCAAGTTTAAGGGTAAAGCTCTTTTCCGAAGAAAAAACTTTCTTGAAATGAGCTACCACTGCTAAACCCATGGCATTATCATCCTCTGGATCCACCCCTTGGATAACCATGCCAGAGATGTTGTTCTGCCTCCTACGAGAATTAGCAATAACATAAAAAAATCTAGTGTTTTGATCTCCCTTTTTAAGCCATTTAGTTGTTGATCACTGCCTCCAATAGATCTCCTCTACCCTACACAGCTCGTTAAGTGAGTTTAACTTACGAGCTCTTTCCAAGTTAATACTCTCAGAGGGAACCCCATTCTGCTGAATGGAGAGGTCCAACCATTCAATCTCAAGAAGAATCTCTTCATTCTTATTGGTAACTACAAATCTATTATCTTTCTTCCAGTTGATTAGTTTATACTTCACGCTAATCAACTTCTTGTGTAGCTGAAAGTCTAAGGAACCCACCAAAATAGTGTTTCCCAAGAGCTACAATGATATCCAAGACATCTTTTCTTCCGAACACCTTATTTTCATTAAAAAAGGCTTCGGACTCCCACTCGAGACTTTGCCAAATAACAAGATTGGGGTATGATCTGAGGATAGTCTAGGAAGACCCCGAATTGAGGCAAGTGGAAAAGAATCCATTCAGTCTCCAGAAACCAAGAATCTATCTTAGTTGTAATAAGATTAGATGTACAGTTATTTGACCAAGTAAAAAGGGAGCTTGCAATAGGCATATCCACCAGATAATTTCTTTCAATAAAGTTATTAAACATCCTCATAGACCCATTAATAGGAGTTCCTAAAGAGGAATCTTTAGGCCACCGAATCAGATTGAAGACTCCCCCTCCACACAAATTTGAAAATGAAAATTTAATAAAATATCTGACAAATAACTAATAAAACCTTTCTTTAAAGTAGTTTGATTTGGTCCATAAAGATTCAAAGCCCCCCAAGAAAAGCCCACAGCTGAGCCATGAAGGACAACAAGTAAAAAACGATCCGTAACAATCGAAATAAAGCAATTAAGAACCGTTCGGTCCCACAAAACCCACAAACCCCCAAAACTGCCTACAAAGTCTATACCAAAAATCCACTGAACCAGAGCCCCAAACTTCTCTAGCCCCCGAAACATCCGGGCTAGGTAGTCTTGTCCCTTGTAAAAAAAAATAATAGGCTTAAATTTAGAAACTAGGAAAAGAAATAAAAGATTCATTTAAAGAGGGGGTTAGAAGAAGAACTTGTACCCTCCACGCAAGGTCCAAAATATATTTTTTTGAGCATCAGCGCTTTCTGCATTGCAACATCCTCTGCATCAGAAGAAAGAGATTTTGAAGAAGATCGACCACTACTGAGATCAACAAAAGCAAGTTCCTCCATATTGATTGCTTGAGCCGAAGATACACCTGACCCACCAAATCTAGCTGCAATACAGGTTGAGGATCTAGCAGGCTTAGCCGATTCCTTCTCCTTCTTTGAATTCACCTGCTTCTTAGAAGGCGTACTCTCTACTTTGGTTTTCCCTGCTTTTTCAGTCTCTTCGGCTATTTTTTTCATCCTTTTTTCCTTAACCTTCATATCTTCGAGAATAACTCTAATAGGGACTTCAAAGTCTGCCCCCATAACCTCAAACATTGAGATTACTTGACCTTCATCTAGAGCTTCTTCCTCATGTTTGATTCTTCCACCTTGCACCACAGGGCTCACTAACTCTGTCGTAGCTACTTACTCCTCTCCACTTGCAACTCCCCCACCAATCTGCAGGAGACAAGTAGGAGGCATCGACTCAATGAGATCCCCAAGAACCACTCCAACTAAGGCGGAATGAGGGTCAAAGGGAAACTCATCGTCTAGATCATACAACGGACCCTAGAACTGCATAGGCTCCGGCCACACTAGCATCTAATCAACATCTTGGTCAGGGTCAAGAACCACAATGGCCAACAGATCGACCAAGACAGAATCGAACCTCAACCCTTTTGGCAGAACCCAATTGAAGAGCATCTATTGCTTCTAGTATCTATACCTCTACTTTTTTGTAAAACTAAAGGAAAAAATTTGCATAACGTTGAAGCCCTAGACAACCTAACTAAGGAGCACCTGATAAATTCACTAGAAGAAATTGTTTTGATGCCAAAAAGGACCTAAAATCCGATATCCCGACCTTGAGATATATAGATGTAAAACAAAATGGACTTCAAGTCTAGGAAATAGTGTACCTTGTAATGCATTATCTAGATCATCAATTTTTAAGATTTTCAAATGTTCATAGATCTCATTGATTTATACAAATTTTGAAGCCTTAAATTTTATAATTAGAGATGAAAATAAATTTTAGGCCATGATAAAAAAATTTGATACAAAAATGACATCTTTCGATACCATTTGAAGGTGTGTCTTACTTTGATTGTTTAAGGCCTCACGCTTATATAAACCACACCCAAAACTAAATCGATGAGTTTCTATTTTAGTACTCTATTATATAGATGTTGACCAATTGGCTAGAAACCCTAGAATCTAAGATTTTCAGGCCAAGATTGAAGTGTAATTCGGAGACCTATTGATAATCATTGAGTTGGTTGTATCTTGTGAGTAAACTTGTCAAAACTAAATTGTACTTTGGTATTCAGAAGCCTTTTACATTTCACAAAAAAGAACGATACCATTTTGTGCATCCAAGTACATTGAATAATGTATATTTGACAATGTAAGGGTGAATTCTGCTTGATTGTGGTTTAAGGGGGACTTTGTTGAATTGATCCCAAGGAAACTCGACAACTAACAATTTTAACATCTCTAATCTTATATGCATTTTTATACTTTGAAGAATATGCAATAATCTGCACTACAAATCTCTCTCTCTCTCTCTCTCTCTCTCTCTCTCTACATAGATATATGGACTCGAATAATAGAAACAGTGTTTGAAAGTCACCGATCAAACTCGAAATCGCCCAAGTCGGATCAAGATTGGAAGTGGATGATTCCAGACAAAAAATCCCCAAAATTTCCCAATTTTTTGCTTTTAATCTTTTTAAATTACTGTATAAGGTGTCGCTTCTTTGCAGATTCAAATTCCCACTAAAAAATGCAAATGGGGGTGATTTTGCAAGATAACACCAAGACTAATGGCACCTGAAGCAAAAATCATTCAGCTAAAGACTCTCTCTCTCTCAATTGTATTTTTTTCATTATTTTTTATTTGAGTAAAGACAGCTATAATGAATAGTAATATAGGTGGAATCTTAGCCGTCAGATCTCATCTTGTGGTTCAGAATGTATATCACTTTATGAATTTTAATTTTATTTTTTATAAATCTGATTAAGATAAACTTTTGGGTGTATATACTTAACACTATTGCACACCATAGAACAATATAAAAAAATTATTTTCAATAATTTAAAAATCCAAATTATCCCTATTACTTTTCAAAGGTATTTCGGTCATTTTTTATTTTTGAAAATATTTTTATATATTTTTTAATTGTGCACCCTATTTTTTAATATATATGTCTAAAATTTTATTATAATCCGATTTAAAAAATATATATTAAAATTCATATAGTGATATGCATTCTGAACCACTTGATGAAGATATAATTGCAGGGATTCTACCTATATTACTATTCATTATAACTGCCCAGTTATTGTTAGCCTTTTCCTTTTTATTTTTGATAAAAAGCTAGTCTTAACCATCTAGATATACTTGCTTGGTGGTAGGAGTGGCAATGGGTCAGGTTCGGTTTGACCCAAACCCAAATAGTATATAGGTCCAAGTTTTTGACCCGAACCCGACCTTTCGGGTCTAAAATTTGGCCTCATAACTGAGCCTAAAGTTGGAGCTACCTGTCGAGTCTTGGGTCCAGTCGAGTCCATTGCACTCCTACTTGGTGGGAACATCCTGTGAGATTTGTTTAACAGACACACTTGAGTGGGAGATGTTATGAAGTCAATGGGGTGGAACTTTATATTTATGGTTTGCTTAAATAAATAATTGACATTGCAATAAGAAAACCCTATTATAAGTTTACACTAACATTGGGATGAAAAGGAAAGGAGGCCTATAAACTATAATAAATGAGAAGATAATCGTGGCTCGTGTTTCCCACAATAAGAACTATGTTGGCGCATGCACCCACGTTCCCGAGAATACGCCTTGCTCGTGCCGACTCAAGCAACTTGTGTCCTGTTTCAAGAAAAAAATAAAATTATCTAAGAGGCCAATTAGGACCACCTCTTGACAATCCCAAACCTGCTATATAATTAATGATGTGACGGTATTCTATGTTTCCCTCTTCATCTTTTTTTTATTTTTTTTATTTTTCTTTTTTATTTTTTTATTTTTACTTAAAAAATGGTATTTTTATTATCTTCATGTCATATAGCACAAAAAAAAATCAATACAATGATTAGACTACAGCTTTCATAATACAATGGTAATGACCACAAAGGGCAAGGGATCATGAGCGTTATCACCATTCAATTAATGGATTAGAAGTCGATACGAGCAATGCTCACAATCAATGTCTTGTTTTGCAGGACCCCCACTATCTTTATCACCCTTTAACCTGGTCTTTAAAAAGAAATGGATCGGTGACTCAGATCGTCTATCTGAAAAAATGGTTCGGATTAGTAATTCAGATCGACGATCCAACCGAGTGAATTGGCTAATAAGAAAATTTATATATAAAAAATAAAAAATTTAAAAAATAATAAAAATGAAAGGTGGGTCAAAACCTGTCGGTTCTTGGGCTCTCGAAATACTTATTCGTGCAATCGATTCCATCCAAGGCGCATGATGGTTATATTAATCATTTTATGGTGCATGTAGGCAGATCACCGTATGCTTCCTCGGTGTACGTTACCAAAACAGCCAATTAGAGGAGGAAACCTAATATGTACTTTTTGTGATAATTGGAAAGGAAGAAGTTTATATAGAGCTAAGGCTCTAAATAATATGATCCCACCTCAAAAATTTGACTAGAATAAGATGTTTTGATGTTCAAATATTTTCAAATTGATCATCTCGACATCAAGAAGCATGGACATGAAAAAAAATTGAATTTCAAATTTTAGAAATAGTACATCTTGTAACGCATTTTTTGGACCGTCAATTTTCACGATTTTATACTATTTTTTAAGCTTTAAATTTTATAGTAGAAGATGAAATATAAATTAGGGCTATCACAAAGTTTCCAATATCGAAACCACATTTTTCAACTCTATTTGAAAGTGGGCTGTACTTTGATTATTTAGAGCCTCAGCTCTATACAAGTTGCGACCTATGGGAAATCCCTGGTCATGTGATACATCGCTTTCCAAGCATACATCTGGGACGGTGATGGAGAGGCACGGGAGTTTTTTACTCCATGATATTACTCCAATGCAGGAAAAAGTTTATATAAATATGCTACCTTATAATGTAGAACTACGGATGCCCCTCAAAAATCCATGGGAAAAAGTAGTTTTAATGTTGAAATGATTGATCATTTTGACATTGAGATGTATGACTATGAAAAATAAAAAAACTTTAAATATTAGAAATAGTGCATTTTACAACATATTATCTGTACCGTCCATTTTCAATATTTTCATATGTTTAGAGATCTATTTGATTTTAACCGGTTTTAAAATTTTAAATTTTATAATTAGATATAAAAATAGATTTTGAAATAAACGTAAAAATATTTTACATCAAAATTATATACCATAATAAAATTTAAAAGTGCACCTTACCTCTCAACGTACGGATGCATCCGTATGCAAACTGTACCCTTCCAATGCGAGGGCCGTCCAAAACCATCCAACCATGTTTGGCACGTAGCAACCTTGTGATTACAATTGGTCCGTAACCACCACGCGTAACGTATATTCTGACTAGTAATTGTCTAAAGCTGAAACTTCACCATCAACTTGAAAGATAGTCAGGACCACGGTTTAAAACAGGGAATAATTTTATGTAAGGTTGAAACTTTAAAATGTAGAATTACCATGCACCTCAAAAATTCATTGGAAAGGTTGTTGTAATGTTGAAAAACCTTCTAATTGATCATCTAGACATCGAGATATATGAATATAAAAAAAATTTGTTTTTGAGTTTCAAAAATAGTGCATTTTGCAACACATTATCTAGACCATCTATTTTCAAGATTTTCATATTTATAGACCAACTTGATTTTAATCATTTTTTAAGTTTAAAATTTTCTAATTAGATATACAAATAGATTTTAAGAGAATCTTAAGAATTTTTTATAATAAAACTACATTATAAAATTTAAAAAACGCCTTCATTAGATTGTTTAAGGTTGAAACCTTATAGAAACCACACCCTTAAAACAGTGAGCTTTGTGTAACATAACAGCCGATATTCGAGCGTTCACTCTTTTAGTTATCTGAGTGTATGAATCAAAACACTGGTTGCATGTGTTTTATAGGGAATACAACGATCAATCTCTTATGGTGTGGAACCCGTTAAGTGGGCTTCAAGTATCTTTTTAAGGAAAGGATTCTATAGTTCCCATATTATATAAAGTTATATACTTTCCCCTATCAAGATGAGCCATTGACAGTTTGATTTTTTATTTGATGCCTCATAATATTTTATTTTAAATTCTTTTATACAAATTATATTGGTACGTGCCATCCTCTCAATGGGCGCACCTAAAAAAATATTAAAAAATTCTTTTGATAAAATATAATAATCAAAATACCCTTAAAACTTTCCGTGGCATTTTGGTTATTTTATTTTATTGAGTATATTTGTTTTCTATTTTTTACAAGTGAGAGTTTAAGAGAAGAGATGATGCCCAAAATTTGGTATAAAAAGGGTTTTATAAAAAAAACTTAAAAATAAAATAATGTAGAGGTATGACATTGTGATTGAAGCCATCTTTGCCGTTCATTCAAAATAGACAGTTGTATAGAGGGAAGGAAGTACATAAATTTTATATAGTAGAGGAAATATAGAACGCTTGACCATCTTTTTAACAAAAAATCAGCATAAAACTAACTGTTTAAACTTAAAAGAGAGCGAAATGATACTAGAGAATACCGTAATATTCACTTGTCTCTTAAATTGCATGTTATTTTTCATTTCCCACTTTTTTTTTTTTGGCCTTTCATCCAGGTTTTAGCCATTTTTCCTGCATTCAAATTTCTGTTAAAGTAGACAATACCGTTACATGTAGTTGAGCTCCGTTACCAAAACTACGTTTATTAACAACGCACCATATCTATCATGATCTCTCATTGTCTATTATTTAAGTAAAAATTTTGTGCTCCCGCTGGAGCATTTCCTCCTTTCATTTCCCTCACACAAAACACAAAATCTAGGAGTGCCTATAGCCCCTTTAGTTTTAGCCCTTTATATTTTGGAAGGAGAAAGTATATAACGAGACCATTTACCTAGTACACGGTGGTTACAATTGATTTTAACCACTGGATATGATATTGGGTGGCTGCAGGTATTTTATTGACCAAGCTCAAAGTCCAAAACAAATATCTCGAACTTTGTGACACATCCAATCTATCAGATTTCATATCGGATGGTTGTAAGTAATTGTGACCTCCATGTATGAAAGATAAATGGTCTCATTGTTTACAATCCTAAAAATAATATCAAATGCAATTTGTCTGTGCCTAAAAAGAAGATTTCCACATATTGAATAACGACTATTCAATTATTGGATGGTCTGATCTAATTATTAAAGAACTTAAAATATTTTTTCTTTTCTTTTTTTATTTTTATTTTTTTTCAAATTCTTGCTAGTTGATACTTAAGTGGGTCTCAAAATTTCAGATTTTCCAAAACAAAAAAAATAAAACCCTCCTAAGCATGCAAACGCGCAAATGCACATCATAATCCTGGAGAGCATGCACTTATTATCTAAACAATAAAACGCATTTAAGAGGAGAATTAGTTGAACTAGATTCCTAACTTGCTTATTCGAGGTCCTTAATCGTTAATATTAATGAAATGCTGAAATCTCCATTTCATCGATTAGTAACTGGTGAGTCATAAACAAAGTGAAGCAAAATGAAAAACAAAGTGCAAGTTGAAGTTTTCTATCATCGATATAATAATCATGATTAATTTAACTAACATAGAGAGATTATAAAACTAACTCAACTTACATGGGGTGGCCTTTTCCCTGTATATATATTCATGATCCCAACTTAATTCCCTTAAATAATCCAAACAGAAAAAACTGCCTTAAGATACTCACCATGCTAACCTTATCACCTTCCTATGTGTACCCAACAACATTTTCATGGCCATTAGAAGAGCAATTAGCTCCCTTGAATGTAGAGAGTTTTAATGGTGATTTCTCCTACCATGGAGATCCTCATATCTCACAATCTTTTCTTCAAGTTTCTTCATAAAACGCTGAAAGCGAGCAAATTTCAAATGTCAAGAAGCTCACCCACAATGCAAACGAGCGGGATCGTCGCACAAAGCTCAATTCCCTCTACTCGAGTCTGCGATCATTGTTGCCGGAATCCGAACAAGGGGTAAATTCATTAGCTAGGCTCTTCTCCTTGGGTTACTTTCGTGGTCTAAAGCATGATAACCTATTGGAATTGTCAAGAAAAATAGTAGCTTTTGGAATTTTCAAGAAAAATAGTAGCTCTCATTTCAATCTTTGGAAGATAAAACTATGCTTTTTTATTTCAAATAAGTAGCCACATAAAATTATCCTGGGGCAATAATTGCCTCTCTCTCTCACACACACAAAAATTATCCTGGGGCAATAATTGCCTCTCTCTCACACACACAAACACAAAGGTTTGTTTTTCTTGATCGATTATTGAGAAAGCTTGGTTCATCATTTAGAATTTTAAGCCAACTTTGAAACTTCATGATCATAGTTGAGAATTATCGTGTTTTTGTATATTTTATTACATTTTCTTCTTTAAGTCTTAAATAACATGGCCTTTTACATGGATGTGTGTTGAGAATTATCAATTATCAAAAAAAAATTACATGTTAAGCCCACACATGCACGCGCGAACACACAGAGCGGGGTGTTTATTTTCTTAACCTAAGTCGAGAACTAATCTGTAAAATTTTACAGAAGAGGATGAGTATCCCAACAACCTTTACCCTGGTCCTGAAATATTTACCGGAGCTACAAAAAGAAGTGGACAGCCTGATCCAACGGCGGGAGAAAATCTTAGCTCGAGCTCCGGTTGAAGACCACCATCGGATCCCCAACACATATAGAGGGAATTTGCAAATGAATTCACTACCAAGGGTCACGATTTGCTGACTTGATGAAACAGAAATGATGGTGCAAATCTGCGCGTCCAAAATGAAGAGGGGCCAATTCTCAAAAATTTTGAGAGGGTAGGAGGAGGAGGGGCTCATGGCCACCGATGCCTCTAGTTTTGCTATTGGTGGACATGGAGTTGTTTACAATTTCTATCTTCTTCAGGTCCTTCCTTACATACCCAAAGGTCCTTTTTTTTCCTTTTTTTTTTTTTTCCTTTTTGGACAATTCATATCTGTTAAAAATAAAACTCAAGATGTCATAGTTATAGCAACTCGTCGTCCTGACCATTTTTATATACATGGATTTGATATCCGGATTAGTGGGGTTCAAGCCCATATACCAATTTCTAGTCCTAACCTTCTTAAATTCTCTAATGTTTCATTTTTTTTTGTTTTTTACAGGTAAAAGAAGGGTTCCCAAGATTGGATTGTTAGGTCCTTAAGGACAAGATTCTTCGGTTATGTAGGATGTCCAAGACCAAACATCTGAATACATGTATAGTATATGCAAGTGCATTTGTGCACTTAAATATGTACAATTATTAGTTGGACCTTTTGCAAAGAGAAAAGGAATGAATAAGGAGGCATATATCTAATTCTCATCTATATTTCATTTTTGGTGAGAGAGTTCATTCACCCCCATGGTCCGGCTATTGCAACCTAAAAAATATACACGGTAAACCAGTCCCTGATTGCTTATCCATATTCCCATCTATTTTCGTTGATGAATATCGATTTTCGTATTGCACAACTGCCTTATTGTAGGGTTGTAAAAAAAAGTTGTATTTCGTCTTATTTTATTAATGAAAACGGGTAGAAGGTTTTATCCTCCACTGATTTACCCAAGAAAAGAATGTCGATTTTCGTATTTTTAAGGAACATTATCAACACTTTAGCATAACCAGTATATGTGACATATGTAATTATGTAAACTTCATATAGGATTGAGACCCTAAAGAATCAAATTAAGGTGCACCTCAAAATTTCACTAGAATTGATTGTTTGGATGTCAAAAACCCTCAAAATGATGACCTCGACTTTGAGATGGGTGGACAAAAAAAAAAATTCAAATCTGGAAAATAGTGCATCAAGTAATGCATCATATAGGCCATCAATTTTTAATATTTTCAAGTGTTTATAGATCCACTCGATCTACACTACTTTTAAGGCTTTAAATTTTATTATTAGATATGAAAATAAATTTTATAGTATTGAAAAATCATCTTTCGACACTATTTAAAGGTACGCCTTACTTTGATTGTTTAGGGCCTCAACCTTATACAAACCATACCCTAAATTATGTATAGATGTATAAATAGCACATACACGGGTCTAATATTCTATGTATTTGAGATGTCTAAAGTTGGTATGCAAATATTCTATGTATTTGAGTTGTATAAAGTTGTCATTGCATACCATGTAGGTGTTTTAAACCAAAACACAAATCATATCACTGTTTTTTTTTTTTTTTCTCTTACTTGATGAGAATAATATGGTATGAGAGCTTCAACAATCAAATAGCTCCTCATCCATTGCTCCCCGGTAGTATGTCTCCTTGTCTAAATCGTCATGGGTGCAGTGGAAATGTGGATAGAGAAAACTTTAAAACTTTTTCATATTCTTCGGCCATTTCCGGGAAACCCAGCTCTTCTTTTATTTTTTTTGAAAAGAAAACTTTAAAACTTTTTCTCATATTCTTTGGTCGTGTCAGGGAAACCCAGCTGTTCTTCAACCCAACCGGTTTGTCTGGTTGCGTTATTTTCTCCTCTCTATACACTTGTGCTTGGTTTTGCACATATTTATAGAAGCCTCTTCTCTCTATATAATTCCCAATTTAGATCTCTATAAAATGCTTTGAGTGTCATTATCTACAAGTATTGAAGCTGTCTTGTAATTTGGCTTAAAGGCTTATGTGTCTAGACGCACTGGTGTAACTATTATTTATTAATAAAATTTATATTTCTTGTATAGATAATATAATTTCCCTTTCTATACCACATAAGAATTGGACGGGGAGGTGGTTGAGAAGAGGACCATATGTTTGATGTTGAACTCTACTATGAGCCTCTGTATGATTTTTTTATTGTTTTTTCTATATACTCCGGTGTTCTCAATTATCGACATGTATTCATGTACGACATTTGTTAAGGGATAAAGTGTCGTGGTAACAACGGTTTTGGACTAACACAAATCTTATTGTGTTTTTGATTTGGATGACCATGTAAAATCGGTAATTCTTACCAAATTTTGTTTCATCAGTAGAATTCCTATTGTGGTTCCTCATGAACCCACCATTTTTGGTACCTATCTCTTGAGTTTCCATGTACTGAGCGCGGTTTTTTAAAAGATTAATAAATTTCAAATACTATTGGACAGTCGTGACTATGTGATGGCATTTGAATGGTGATAAATATTTTAATATACTATCATATATTAAAATTTGTAGTGTTTTCTTTTGATACTACGATACGACAACTTGTAAGGTTCTACAGTACTTCATTTACGGCTCATCACTGTCCAAATTCTATCACATGGTCATGGCTATCCCAAAGTTTGAACTTGAATAATTTTTTTACAAATCATATTTATCTGAAATTTGGAAAAGGTGTGCATATATGTAGGTCCCACCAGAATAAAATATTATAAATATAATTGTCAAAAAAATAAATTGATGAAAATACATCTAAAACATCTTAGGGGTATTTTGGTTTTTTTTATTATTCAAAATATTTGTTTATATTTTATTCAGGTGTGCTTCACTAGGGCACATAGATCTACAAATTTTCAAGTCAATCTGATTTGTTAGAAAATTATTAAAATTCAAATACTATCAGATAGCCATGACTGTGTGACCTATGGCTCATCACATCCAAATTTCATCACAAGTCACGGTTGTCCGATAGTGTTTGAATTTTTATAATTTTTTTTCAAATCATATTTATCTAAAATTTGGAGCATGTCTACATCTGAATAGCTCGTACCAAAAAAATATGTAAGAATTTGTGAAAAAATAAAATTACAAAAAGACCCCTAAAACTTCATTGGGTATTTTATTTTTTTATTTTATTAAGGGGTGCCTCACTAAGGCACACACACCTACAAACTTTTAAGTCAATCTAATTTGTCAAAAGTTATTAAAATTCAAATATTATCAAATAGTTGTGATTGTGTAATGGAATTTGGATGGTGATGAGCTATAGGTGTCGTACTGTAAAACTTCACTTAAAAGCATTTTATAGTGTTTTCCTTTGATAAATTGATAAATATGTACTCTTATAATTATAATACATAATATGACTCAATCTTTCTCAAATTTAAAAAAACAAACACTACTGTGGGTATTCCTAAGAATTGAAGCCAGTATTTGCAAACTCGGCTGGTCCAACTCAGAACTGGCCGGTCAAACAAGAACCAAGCACTGGGCGTTCCGCTTCTCAAGAAGTGTAACAATAATAAAAAAAATTGTGGTCCCACAGGGTATTAAAAAAAAATAAAAAATTACAGAGAAAGACAAATTCCACAATACCGAAACAAACCGCTTCTCAAGAAGTGTAACAATGTCACACTAGCCCAAGACTCACGAGCAAATAGAAAGACGAAGAAGAACCGAGATGAAGTGGAAGAAAAACTTGCATTCAAAAAACTAAAAATGGAGTACACCAAGGTGTTACACTTGACACACAAGATAACCACATTTCCCACCACGCACCTCTTTTTGAAATAGAGGTTCCTACAACTAAAATTAAACTACCCATTTACAACAACTACTTTCTTACGGCAATAACTATCTATTTTAAAAAAAAAACTACCAACCACCTATTAGTTATACAACTTCACATTACACAAGATTACAAATAACACTCACTGCATCACTCCAAATAAAATAAAATAAGCGCTAATATAATTTCTAAAAAATACATTTTAATAATTTTAACACTCTCCTTAAAGTAATTTTCTAGAAATGAGACCAAGCTTATCTCTAATAAATTCAAATGGACCTTTGGATAGTGACTTGGTGAAAATGTCAGCAATATTGTCATTGCTTCGCACCTCCAAAACGTTAATTGTTCCATTTAGCACTTTCTCACGAATATGATGCTCAATTTCAGTATGCTTGGGCAGTGCGTGACAAACTGGATTTGTTGCAAGCTTGAGAGCACTTTGGTAGTCACAATAAATGATAGTTGGCTTTTTAATTGGTGAATAAACACCATCGATCAACTGTCGTAGCCAAACACATTCTTGTGTTGCAAGAGAAGCAGCCTTATATTCTGCCTCCGTTGTAGAGAGAGACATTGAATCTTGCTTTTTGCTACACCATGAAACACATGGTGAGTGTTGTGCACAGAAGCTCTAAACTCAATGGGTTGATATTTGACAAATAAAATAGGAGAAATAAAATATGAAATACACATCACAAGAACACAAAGATTTACGTGATTCACCCAAAAGGGTTATATCCATGGGCACGACAAACATAAATCCACTATACCAATGAACTTTACATCAAAGATTTTAAAACAAACCTCGACAAAAACACAGTCGAGAAAACTTTTTTAAATCTACTCTCCCAAACGGCACGATGTCGATTCTCTCATCTCTATTATATAACTGGATCACTGTTTAGGATGAGAACAACTTTGAGAGCAAACAAGACTTTATCTCACTAAAAGAGGAAACAACCCAAAATCTCCATGGGAACTGTTTCTCTACAAGAAACCAACCTCTCACTCTAAATGAAGACTTCAAGATGCATCATCAATGTTTCTCTTCATAGGAAGATCTCTTCTCATTAAGAGGAAATTGCATTATATACACAAGAGGCTCTATCTCCCTCTTTCTTTAGAGGAACCATCATTCCCATATAGGGACCCAAATAGGGCATACAAATTCTCTGCATTTTCATCCCATATATATAAGATTAGGAATCCATAAATAAGAAAGTTCTTGTTGATGATATATATTTCTCAAAACCACGAGATAAATCCAACAGTCCTAATCTTTTTTAATTTCTATTTCCTTTAGGAAATTTATCAATATAAATCTCAATCCCACAAAATATGATAATATCTCAATCCCATAAAATATGGGATTTCCTTATGTTAGTGATTTTGGATAGCACCAAATCCAACAATCTCCACCTTGATATCAAAATTACTTGCTCACCATGCTAGCATCCATTGGATAGCTTCAGAACTTCTTCATCATTTACCAAATAAATTTATTCATCATTCTAGCTAAAAAATAGTGTTTGCCATCAAATTTTTTCACGTCGAACCTTGCATTCGAAACATTTATTGCCATATGGAAAACCAAACCAGGCTCTGATACCACTTATACACGAAAGCTCTAAACCCGATGGGTTGATTTTTGACAAATAAAGTACGAGAAATAAAACATGAAATACACACCACAAGAACCCAAAGATTTACGTGGTTCATCCAAGAGGGCTACATCCACGACCACGACAAATAGAAATCCATTATATCAATGAAAGTTGCATCAAAAATTTTGGAACAAACCTCGATAAAAACACAATCGAGCAAACCATTTTTAAACCTGCTCTCCCAAACTGCACCATGCTGATTCTCTGATCTCTATTACATAACTAGACCACTATCTAGGAAGATAATAACATTGAGAGCAAACGAGACTTTATCTCACTAAAAGGGGAAACAACCCAAAATCTCCATAAAAACCATTTCTATACAAGAAACAAACATCTCACTATGAAAGAGTCTTCAAGAGGTATCATCAATGTTTCTCTTCATGTGAAGCTTTCTTCTCTATTTGAAGAAATTGCATCTTATGCACATGAGGCTGTATCTCCCTCTCTCTTTAGAGGAACCACCATTCCCATATGGGGACTCAAAACTTTCATCGTATATATATAAGATTAGGAGTCCATAGTAAATATGAAACTTCCTATTGATGTTACATATATCTCAAAACCACAAGATAAATCAAAGAGTCTTAATCTTTTTGGATTTCTATTTCTTATAGGAAACTTATCAATATAAATCTCAATCCCAAAAAATATGGAAATATCTCAATCCCATAAAATATGGGATTTCCTTATGTTGGTGAGTTTGGATGGCACCAAATCCAACATTGAGCCATATGAGAAAACATCACCTGATGTAGACTTGCAGTCATCTAAATCACCACTAAAATCAGTATCAAAAAATCCGTTCAATTCAACTCTAACTCCCTTGTTGAACATAAGGCCCATATCAAGAGTGAAGAGTATATATTTCAAAATACGCTTTGCTAACTCCAAGTGCATGGTGCTTGCATATAACGACTAACCAGCCCAACAGAAAATGCAATATCAGGTCTTGTAGTAGTCAAGTATACAAGACTACCAACAAGAGCACGTTATGGTGGAGGATCTGGAAAAAGCATGCTTTCTTCACGGCTTAACTTTATGTTAACATCAAGAGGGGTGGAACACCGCTTGCTTTGGTCTAAACCAAACTTGGAAATAACTTTTTCAACATAGCCCTTTTGAGAAACAAATATTCCATCATTCAAATTTTCCACTTCCAAGCCAAGTGACTAAGCTCGCCCAAATCTTTTATTTCAAACCAGCTAAAAAGTTCAGCCCGAAGCTTTGCAACTTCTTCATCATTATTGCCAATAATTATCATGTCATCGACATACAAAAAACAATAAGATGCAATCCTCTATGCTTCTTAACAAACAAGCTACAATCCGATTTAGAAGCAAAGTAATTACAAAATGGTAAATATTCGGCAATCTTACCATAACACGTTCTAGGGGCTTGCTTTAACCCATAAAGAGCATTATTAAGTTTGCAAACATAACCCCGGCTGACTATGAGATACATAACCAAGTGGTTGCTCCTTGTAGATATCTTTATAGATCTCACCATATAAAAACATTATTAACATCAAGCTGCCATAACTTCCATCCATAGTAAGCTGCCCAAGAATTACAACCCGCATAGAAGTCAATTTTGTAGCAGGACTAAAGGTCTCCTCATAATCCTCCCCATACTTTCGAGAGAAACCTCTAGCAATAATCCTTGCTTTAAATCTTTCCACACTTCCATCTGCCTTACGCTTAATTTTGTAAACTCACTTACATGTTATAGGCTTCACATCCTTGGGTTTAAGCACAAGCTTCTAAGTTTGATTTTTTGCCTAAAAATAGATTAAGCGTAAGGTTCTTCTTTGATATACTAACAGAGAAAAGGTTCTTCTTCTCATACCAGGTAAGTGGGTTTACAAAATTGGCAACAAAGAAGAAGAAGTACCAAGACTAGCCCAAGACTCACAATACCGGAAGTGGGTTCTGACTGTGATGAGAAGAAGAAGAAGAACCAAGATGAAGTGGAAGAAAAACTTGCATTCAAAAAACTGAAAATGGAGGACACCAAGGTGTTACACTTGTTTGTAATATGTATTCGAATTTTTTTTATCATTTTGGCAAAGATTGTAAAATGTTTAGTTAATACTTATTTTTATATTTTTCATGTTTTTTAGAAAAATTTAAAAATACCACTGGGCACAAATAGGCTTTTTAAAATCTATTTTTTTTCACTAATTTTCAACTTCATTTGGATGTATTTATTTAATCATGCTTTAATTTTACTTTTGATAATTTTTAGACACTTTTTATATATTTTTTTAACACTTTTTGGACCTGCCAGAACATGCCCAGATAGGCTAGTGGAACCGGGCGGTTTACCGGTAACTTGGAACTAGCCATTGGCCACTTCCTAAGGTCGGTTCGATTTTTCAACAGTAGATGACAAAGAGTCTTGACAACAATAACAACGGCCGAAGTATACTAACGGAAAACAAAAATGGTCGGAGTAGAAGTCTGAAGAATTGTAGGCCATGCACCGCACCTGTTTACGCTTGGGCAAGAGAGGAGTATTTATGATATACATTGATCCTATAGATGGTGTGTAATGCTCGTGTATATTCCCTCTCTACTTTTGTTAGATTTAAAGGGTCTGTAATGGTGCTGCTACGATTTTTGCTCACAGTATATGTTTTGCATATTTGTTCATAAACTCCTCCTCCTTGTGAAGTTATTTTGCACATGTTATGGTTAATCAAGTGAAGCAAATGGGGAATTCTGTGAATTATGCTAATCTCAATTTCACTTCCTTCTATTATTTGTAGAGATTCTGTTAAGAGTACCAATATCATTGGTATTCTACTAACCTTTTGATTGAACAAATTATGTGCCCATTTCTTTGTTAAATGGACATAAACGTAAATGTAGATAGTTTTGGTAAACGAGGATAATAGAACAAAGAGAAAACAAGAAATAACTCTTATTAATAATTGTAGTTGTTAATAAAAAACTAACATAAATTTCCTAATTATAAAAAAAGTTATCAAATAAATAGAAAAACCAAATATCAATAACCAAAACTCGAG
Organism: Amborella trichopoda; assembly: GCF_000471905.2. The sequence continues at coordinate 2,006,219 of NW_006499948.1, read as the reverse complement.
TAAAAATGTGGGAAGAGTAAGGAAATGGAGAGAAGAGAGAATATGGAGATGGAGAATTGGAGCTTGTAGACTCCATAGAGTCAGGAGATGGAGAATTGGAACCTGTAGACTCCGAAGAAGATGGAGAATTGGAACCTCTAGACTCCGAAAAAAATGGAGAATTGGAACCTCTAGACTCCGAAGAAGATGGAGAATTGGAGCCTGTAGACTCCATAGAGAGTTGGAAGAGTAGGGAGACGGAGAGAAGGGAGAGTACTGGAGATGGAGAATTCGAACCGCTACTGGGGAGAGTTTGGGGAACTTCCTTCTTTCTCTGCGCACTCTAGATCCGAATCTGGTCTCTGCACAATATAACGAAAGAGTAAATCAAATGAACAAAGTAAAATTTAATAATAAAAGCCAACAATAAACATATTGCGGTCTGCTACTTCAAACAAAGAAAAGCAGTGATTTTGCTACACAATCAAAAGAAAAAAAGTGAATCCTGAGTTTGCAGGAAACTAACAGTAAATTAATGTTCACAAGAATGGACTGATGTTTTGGACCGGCCGAACCAGAAAGGTCCACTGGCCAGATAAGAAACTAAATAATTAATAAAATAGTAAAATAAGGAGAAATAGGGAAAATATAGAAAAAAAAAAAGGAAGAATCTAAAAAATAATGAAATAAATATAACGCTTCAAACAATAAAGAAATACTCGATAAAATAAAATAATTTAAATTTGTAAAGAAGACACAAATACTCATTGATAATCCAATACCTCAATTTTAATTTTTTTTTATTTTCTTATTTTCTTACTATCTTGGATTTTATCTAGGATTCACCTGGTAAGCCCTTACAAATTACAACATTAAAACCTAAAACTATATATGTATACAAAGAAAACAAAAGAATATTAATTTCTAAACATGACAAGAATAATAAAGTAAAAAAAGAAAATTCGAAAATTGAAAAACAGGAAAACAATTTAAAAAAAAAAAAAAAATCCCTATTTTTTCATTTTTATTTCTTTTTTATTTCTATTTTTGGATTTTCTAGTTTCTCTTTTCTAAATTTTTTATTTCCCAGAACAAAAATTTAAAAAATAATAGAAAAAACAAAAACAAAACAAAAACAAAACAAAACAAAAATGCCCCAGTTATATTCTCTCTCTTTTTTATACAAAAAAAATAAACAAAAGGAACTTGGAAATTCAATTTTTTTTATTTTCTTTTTTTTCCTGTTTTATTTTAGATTCATTTTTTAAGCCCTTACAAATTACAGTATTAAAAGTTCAAACTATATGTGTGAAAAAAAAAAAAGAATCCAAGGACTTTTCCTTTTTTTGTTTATATTCTAAACACCAAAAGAATAAAAAAGTAAAAAAAAGAAAAAGAAAATAAAAGCAGAAACAAAAAAAAAAAGAGAGAAAGTTTTTCTCTGTTTTTGTTCTCGATTTGTGTTTTTTATCTTTTATTTCTATTTTATTTTTTCTGTTTTTTGAATTTTCTAAAATGTCTTTACAAAAAATAAACTAAAATAGAAATTGCAATTTCAATTTGTTATTTATTTCAGTTTTTGGATTTTATTTAGGATTCATCTTTTAAGCCTTTACAAATTACAACATCGAAAGTTAAAGCTAATATATTACCAAAAAAAAGAAGCAAAAACCCCAAACCATGGGGTTTTTCCTTTTCTATATAATTTCGCGCAATATTTTGAGGGGCTTTTACAAATTGTAAAAGCCCTTCTTTAATAACCTAAAATTGAAACCAAAAAAGGAAAAAAAAAAAAAAAATCAAAATAAATAAAAAATAGATACTAAAAATCAGAATAAATAAAAAAACTCACCGGCGACTGTTGAAGGTGACCGGAATCCGGCCGGAGTCTTGAATCTTGAGAGTTGAGCGACAGAGAATAACCCAATATTTAATAAATGATAACCCTTCTTTTTGTTTCTCACTTTAAATAGAAAACTTTGTCACGAAAGGAAAGGGCCAAAGACTTATCCATTATAAGGTGAAAAGTTACTCTACTCCTTCGGGAGTATACTGTCCATTTACTCTCCTTCTAGTAAAAAATTAATTTTGGGACCCTTGAGTTTGGAATATAAACCCTTGAACTTAACCTCGTTCTTAATTGAACCCTATAAGAACTTGAAAAAAGTACTGTCTCAAGATAGGTAAAGAATTAATTTTAGGACCTCTAAGTTTCAAATATAACCTCTTTAACACATAGATTAACTGAATTCTTAATTGAACCCTATAAAGAACTTGAAAAAAATATTGAACTTTTCATTTTTTAGAGGGTGAGATCTAAGAGTTAGAAAACTTTTATTTTTATTTTTTATTTTTTATTTTTTGAGAGAAGTGATGTTTAGGTGGTTAACAAATTTTAGATTAAAAATATCCTCTCAAGTAGGTCAGTTGAAGCTCTATTAATGTACTTTACTTCCATGTAAACTCCTTATAAAGTCGAAACTCTATTAATGTAATTTACTTCCATCTAAAATTTCCAACTAAACTCCTTTATCTTGCGATCCTTTTTATCACGTTCACATAAACAATTACACAATTTTGAGGAAATCTCTCTCTCTCTCTCTCTCTCTCTCTCGCTCTCTCTCAGCATCATTTTAGATAGTTTTTGCTCTCACGCTCTAAGATCGTATTTTAAACATCAGCTTGTTTTTTCGTATATATTTGCAGAAAATAACTTCCAAGTCTAAGCTCTCTGGTAGTCATCCGTAATTTAAATTTGGTCAATTCATGTAAGGAAAAGGTTTATATAAGGTTGCAATCTTAAAGTGTAGAAATAAAGACGGACCTCAAAAAAAATCGAAAAAAGTTGTTTTAATGTTGAAAAATCCTCCAATTGATCATCTCGACATCAAGATGTATGAATATAAAAAGAATAATAATAATAATAATAATATTTTGGGTCCTAGAAATAGTGCATCTTGCAACACATTATCTAGATCGTCATTTTTCATGTGTTTATAGATCTATTTGATTTGAACCATCTTTAGAGTTTAAAGTTTTATAATTAGAGATTAAAATAGATTCTCAAGCCATTCTAAGAATTTTTAATATCAAAATTACATTTATGATAAAATTTAGAGGTGCACCTTAATTGCATTGTTTAAGGTTGCAACCTTATGCAAGCCACACCCTTCATGTAAATGATCAATATATTTTTCAAGGGGTGTGGTTTGCATAAGGTTGCAACTTTAAACAATCCAATTAAGGCGCACCTCTAAATTTTAACATAAATGTAATTTTCATATTAAATTTTCTTAGGATGGCATGAGAATCAATTTTAATCTCTAATTATAAAATTTTAAACTCCAAAGATGGATCAAATCAAGTAGATCTATAAACAGGTGAAAAAGGACGGTCCAGATAATGCGTTGCAAGATACTTTATTTTGTGGACTTGAAATTTTATTTTTCTTTTCATATTCATACATCTAGATGTCAAGATGATCAATTAGAAAGTTTTCCAACATCCAAACATGATTTTTGAGGTGCACCTTTAATTATATATTTTAAGGTGACAACCTTATATAAACTTTTTCTTTTTTTTCTTCTAAGAGTTACAAGTTATCTTAACGTTAGAACTTAGAAGGAAAAAAAAAAACCCTTAAGGTAAGTTACATAGTTGAATAAAATCTATACAAAATTTTGTATATATCCATTTTTCAAAGGCAAAAGTTTATATAAGGTTGCAACATTAATATGTAGAATTACAGACGCACCTAAAAAATCCATCAGAAAAGGTTGTTTTAATTTTGAAAAAAACCTCTAATTGATCATCTCGACATCGTAATATATGACTATGAAAAAAAAAAGATTTTAAGTCCGAAAAATAGTGCATCTTGCATTACATTATCTTGACAGTCCATTTTCAAGATTTTCATATATTTATAGATCTACTTGATTTTAACCATAAAATTTTATAATTATATGTGAAAATGGATTTTGAGATAATACTAAGAACAAAATTACATGTTATGATAAAATTTAGAGGTGTTCCTTAATTGGATTGTTTACCGTTGCAATCTTATAGAAATATTATTTTATTTTAGTGCTAAATTTTTCAACATTACATCTACAATCATTTTCGCATTACATCTATAATCATTTTCTACTTCTTATTACAAAAATACCACAAAAATTTTTAATGACTAAATTGCCCATGTTTTTATGTTGCAAAATTGCATCCCCGATATTTTAGAAATTAATTTATTTGATAATTAAATTTTTATATTTGGAAAATCTGAAAATTTTCATTTTAGCATTCAAACAATTTCTAATTTTATAAATCTAAATTTTTTAAATTAAAATTTTTAGATTTTAGAAATCCAAAAGTTACATTTTTAGCATCCTTGATTATTTTTGGATTTCAAAAAACCAAAATTTAATAAAAAATAGATTTTTCAAATTTTCATAATCCATAAATTACATTTTTAGTAATGAGGCTCTTGTATTTTTGTTTAATTAATTTGGATATTGAAAAACCCCAAAATTCTTGTGAGGACAAAAAAAAAAAAAAAAAACTAACTACCTTCTCTCCCACGGAAGATCTTGTATTTTTATTGACCACAAATTAAACTGAACAACCAACAAACACTACAGCAAGCTGACGCAAGGGGTGATGGTGGAGGCGTGCCAAGATCATTGTATTCATCACACTAAAAAAAAATGATTCATTACTCATTGGTAAATATCCTTAATACTCAACATTCCAATAAAAAAATAAAGTAGAAGACAAACAATGGCCAATAAAAAAGTTAACAAACATTTGGCAGCTATGATAAATAGTAATATAGGTGGAATCCCAGCCGTCAGATCTTTATCAGATGATTCAAAATATAAATTACTATCTGAATTTTAATCATTTTTTTTTTAAAATCAAATCATAACTGAAATTTATACATGTGTACTAAAAATTAGTGTTTGCAACAAAAGATAAAAATAAATATTTTTTAAAATATAAAATGACCGAAATACCTTGAAAAATTTAAATTTCTTGAAAGTAATGTTTTTATATTTTTATATGGTGCATAATAGTATTAAGTATATATACCCAAAATTTCATCTTAACCTGATTTATAAAAAAAAAAGAAATTTAAAACAATGTTAAATATTTGGAACCACTCAATAAAGATATGATGGCTGAGATTCCACCTATATTAGTATTCATCATAACTGTCGTTATTCGAAAGATTTACCCTCTAGCCAATGTTATGGAATTGAATGTAGTAGGTTCGTGATCGAATTGTAACCAAGATGTGCTATAACACATTGGGATATGGAAGTGCGTCCAGTATTTTCTGAAGGACATATTAATTTAAAACCTTTGTCCTCTAACTATAGAAGAACCTAGTTTTTATTAGTCCCTTAACGCATAGTATTCTTGTGTGGGCTCCCTCTTAACACCTATTTTTGATATAGATATTAGATCCAATTTATAGAGATCTAAGTACATTATGATTATCATGAACATATATATAAAAAAAGGATAGAATAAAATTTTAAAAATATTTTTTTGAAAATTTTTCAGTTAGAACATTTTCAATAGTATCAGTTCAAATTAAAGATCACTTCAGTAGCATTCAGCATCTCGATTTTGCTCAAAATTCATATCGCATTATTAATTGCATAAATATCAAAACAACCAACCCATTCCATCTTTCAAGGGTAAGTAGTAATGATAAAGAAAACACTAATGAAAATAGTTCTTGAATAATAATAGAAAAGACATTTACTTCTTGTTTTCTAGTAGAAATCGAAATGAAAATTTTTGTATTTAAACTTTTTAAAAATTAGTTTCAAATAACTTTTATAAAATTATTTTAAAAACTAACAATTACTTAGTAGTGAAAAAATTGAGAAAGGAATTTTAAAATTGTTAAAAATTTAGAAAAATAGAAAGAAAAAGAAAATCCCCTATAATTGGAGTTTGTAGACACCCGAGATTCAACCTAGTATTTCAGACAGTATCTTTATCTTAGAGTATATGTTCCTTCCTCCTTCAATGTCGTGCTCAACGATGTTTGCTGTTTGGTGGACGTCAAAAGAACTAGAGAAAAGAACACAGAACGCTAAAGGTTCATTGATATGAATATGTTTGTTTCACCAGGGAGGTGGTGTTGTAGTATGATACCATTTGTTGTGCGTGCGGAAGCTTTAAATTCGATGGGTTAATATTTGGCAAATAAGTAAGAGAAATAAAGTATGAAACACATACCACAAACTCATGCCAATTTAGAATTTATTTCAAGTTGTTTTATCAATTATCCTACATTGTAAATATGAATTTTTTATTTATTTTTTTAATTTTATTAAAATATGATTATAAATATATGTTACTAAATTCTATATTTCTATTAATACTAATTATTATATATTAGATTTATTTATTTGTGAGGGTCTTACTCTTGTTTTTTGAATCACGTTTATTATAATATTATAATTAATAATTATACTAATTACAATGATAATAAAATATTATATTTTATTTATTAATTTATTTACATTATAAATTATGCAATATATAATTTTTTGTTATAGTTGTAGATTAGATTTTAAAATTAGATGATATTATAAGATAAATTTCAAATTTATTCTTATTTGTATAGTAAAATGATGATAAAATAATAAAATACAAACTAATAATTCTAATTTCAATGTATAATATTGTATTTAGTTAGGTTTTAATAAATATTTGATGAAAATCTTCATACAGAGAAGAACAACTCAATATTCGAATATTGATACAAAAAAATAAAAGTTATTAATGTAATATCTTTATTTCTTATTGGATACCTAAAAAACAACATTTAAAATGATTTTTAATAAATTTTTTGAATTTTTTTTAAAGCCGAAATCGATCAATTCGATCAATTTTCGATCCGAAACGCCGATTCATAGATCCGAATGGGTTTTTGAAGTGCCCGATCTATTTTTTAAACCGCTTTTGCTTATGGATTTTTTTTCTGTAAAATATAGTGTCCTCTCCCTTAAATAAGTATAAATAAAAGGTAACATCTTACCTCGACGTCATCCCCGGAACTAGATGTTCCTTATGTGTCACCTTGTCAAGCTCTTCAATGCTGCAGCTACTAATATTTACATGCACCGGTGGAGATCCATCATAGCATGAAGCAAAAAGACTCGTACCATCTCAGTTTCGAAATGCATCCCATCTGACACGTGCTTGACCACGCGCTCGACCAGTGCATTAACCACGAACAATATAAGCCACATGCATTCTTGCAGCATCTAGTTCGTATATACGAAGTTACGAGCCCCTATATAGAAACTAAATGTTATGTAACGGGACCGCAAGGAGTGAAAATTGATTTGATCTGGATTTCAATCTTATTTGGATCCGGTTATTTGGATCTAAAATCTGGATCCGGATCCAAAAGTCAAATCCAAATAAAATTTGGATCTGATCTAGGTGCAGACGGATCTGACCCGGATCCTGATCTGAATCCAACCTTGCTTTATTTTATATATATAATTTTATTTTAAATAGTATATATATCTAATCCGGATCCAGAACCAATGTATACTATTTGGATCCAAATTTCCAGGATTCGATTTGAAGCTGGATCCAACTTGAATCCGATGTAACTCTTCAAATCCGAATCAATATCTGATCAAATCCGGCCCTGATCCGACCCGTTCTTATCCCTAAAGACCACGTAACTTGGTCTAAACTGTGCGTGCAAATATAGAATGTCCCTATCCGTATCTATAAAAAAAATTGCATGCACTGAGGTAACTAGGCTTTGCGCATCACCGATATATGGGGTGAGAAATGGAGGATGCAATGAGACATAAGTACACAAAAAAATAAAAGAAAAAGAGAGAGATAAAAAGAAAAAAAGAGAGGAAACGATCTTAGACATGCATATGACAGCATAAAAACCCTAAAACTAGGGCAATTAACAATAAAGGACTCTCCAAAACTGGGGCAAAAATTAACAAGTAAAACATCCTAAAACTAGGGAAAATTAACGATGAAGGACTCTCCAAATCTGAGGCAAAGATTAACATTAATACATCCTAAAACAGGGACAAAAGTAAATAAAAAATTTATTTTAAAAAATGAATGAAAAAATAATGACGAAATTATCCCTAAGAAATTCTTAAGGGCTAATACAAGCAATACACACTCTCGGAAGGGTAAGATGCTCAGGAAAAATTGTCCTAAGGCAGCAAGAAATAATGGAAATGATCTAATTCATAAAATGTCACCCATAAAAATAAAAAATAAAAAAAATAAAAAACAGAAAAAGAAAGAAAGAAAGGGTTTTGGGGTGAAAAGTGCTTAAAACACCCATAAAGGCTAAAGATGATCTCGACGCTTCTTTGGTTCATGTTCATGAAGTAAATAACGCTAAGGAGAAAGAGGATCTTGAAAGTTCTTATGTTTATGGATGGTTATGCTCGTGTAATTATGAAGAGAGACATGGGTTACTTTGTTCCCGATTGTGAGGTTGCAGAGAATTTTTGGTGTGCCAGGGAAAATGGTAGAAATGGAGAGTTTTAACCGAAGTTTGAAAGAGTTTAGAGAGAGAAAGTGATGGGCTAAAAACCACCAATGGGTTTTAAGAGAGAAACGTTAAGATGAGGGAAGAGATGGAGATGAAATTGTTAGAGAGAGAGGGACGGGGTAAAACCCATCGAACTTTTAACAAAAGTATTAAAAGAGGTTAGAGAGAGAGATGAAGTAAAGCGGGGCCGCATTTCTACATATGCAGTTCAGAAAGGGTAAAGTATTCATTTTAAAGATATATGTAAGTAGGTGTTTTATTTAAAATCAATAGAAATTAAAATCAATAGAAATTAACAGTCCAAATGCTTTATTACTAGAACAGTTATTTCTAGTTTTTAAAATTTATTTATTTTTTCATATCCATGATCCCTATGTTAGAGATTATGGGTTCTTAAAAATTAAGTCCTAAAATCCATTTCAAAAATACATTTATTAAGAGGTCTGCATTTCTAGATATAGGGGACACATAGAAACGAGATCCTTTAAGTTAAAAGAGAAAGAAGTTAAACGGAAACAGAAGTTAAACGGAGAAATTGTTTTTACAGAAGAAAATGAAGGATGAGGAGCTGCTTTTGAGAAAGAGAAACGCTAAGTAAAGGGTTTAAATAAACTTAAGCCCAAAACCCCGCTTTGTGGCGTCTGAAATGCTTCTCGTAAACGCCACTAACTATGTCGCCTAGTGCAAAATTCCCTTGAAAATTTTAGGAAAATTCCTAGAATTTCCCTAGGATTTCAAACTTCTGATTTAAAAATAAAAATAATAATAAAATAATAAATAATAATAAAATAATAATAATAATAATTAAAAAAAGTAGAGCAAAAGGCCCCAAGATTTTTAATTTTTTTTTTATTCATCCACATAAAATTGTGGGGATTATTACAAAATTCAAATTGGTCTCAGTGCCACTACTTTAATTGTCTTAACAAGGCTAACAACTAATTGGAAACATAAAATTGGTCGTATGACCCTGCCTTTATTGTCCTAATGGACTTAACAAAAAGAAAATAAATCAAACTAGAACGTAAAAAGCTGATTCTTCCTAACGGAAAGTTCAATCCTTTTTGGACTTGGGTTCATCATTTTTCAGCTTCTGAGCGGCTATGAAAGCTGCCCATCGCTCCGGTTCTGCTTCGGCCTCTTCTTTGGTTATTTCAGCCGATTCATCACAAGGTTTAGACCGTTTGTTTGATGCTGCCTTAGAGCGTTAGTTTGATGATGCTTCCTCAACCCCTTTGATTGCTAATTTCGTCGAATTATTACGAGGCAGAAGAGGAGGGAGCGAGCATGCTCCCACCATAATTGGAAGTGCATGTCGGATTTTCTTGCTTGACAAGGCCTTCCTCTCATGATGAACTTTTAGTCTTCTATGACGAGGCCGCTCTCCCAAGAAGACCCGAAGAGTGTTGGCACAACGGGAAAATGGGCCTAAGGTTAATACCTTCTGCAGAAGTTGTGAAGTTTTGGATAAAGCGGAATTGCTGCAAGACTCGGTGAGGAAAGTACTCTTAGGTGAAGCTTTGCCCCCACAAGAAGGAGACATGCGTAACCGTCTGCAGGAAGAATAACCAAAGAATGTGAAAGCGTTTCCCAGCATCATGCTATTTCACCACGGTGAAAGAAAAACACCAAAACTGCCCGTGAAAAGTTTGCAGAGTGAACCACCACAAGATAAAATTGTTTAGGAATATAGGTCTATAAAGACCACACAGATCAAAAGGCCGGATGGGGAATGGTGGTGAAGAAGAGGATGGCACTTTTCCAAGAATGTCCATCTCATTTGGTCCGTCAGGAGGGCTTCTTAGTGATCCATTTTTTATGATGGGTTCCTTCTCGCCTCCTTTCAATGATACATTTGGTCTTGGAGACTGGGTCTGGAGAGGTTGGGGACTTTGCTATACTCCTAAGGTTGGTATTCTAGGAGTAAACAAGGTGGTTTTCTTTCTTCGCTCTAAGAAGGATGTCGCTTTCTTGTTACAGAATCGTTTTTTGAGGATTGGAGGTAAGTTGTTATCTCTTGATCTTTGGAAACCGTCTTCCCATGATTCTTATTTGGTGAAGGAAAGTCAGTGGATTAGACTTTTTGGTGTCCCTTTCCATGCATGATCGGTTAGTACCTTTTGTAGCTTGGCAAACCAATGTAAAGAATTATGTGATGTCGATAAAAATTCCTTTAAAAATTCGGGAGGTAAGGATCTGTATCTGGTCTTTTAAAGGTGCAGTTATTCCTAAGAGGCTCTGGCTACAGGTGGGTCAGGAAACCTTTTCTATTCAGGTTTGTGTTGAACCCAAGGTGTGTATTGTGGGCCCTCAGGGGGGACTGGGGCCTAAAAGCTAGACCTGAGGTGGATAAAGAGGGGTGGCAGACGGTACGGAAAAGGCAGCTATGCAATGGTGTGGGCCATTTCTTTCTGGCCATAAAAACATTTCTGGCGAAAAATCTACTAGGTCAACTAAGGGCGCGTAAGGGAGAATTTCGAAATTTGAAAATCTCGAAACGCTGGGTTCTGGTTAGGCATTTCCCAGATACTTGGGCAAGATCCTTGGGGAACGATAGGCATGTGGAGTGTCCACGGCCATCTTGTGATCGTTTGGGCTCACCTGCTACAGGTCCACCTTCCTTGAATATTGGAAAATTTGGCGGCATATCTCTATCAACAGGATCCTTAGTGAGCTTTCCAAAAACTGTTTTTATGAAATATGGAGACGTGGCAACTGCTCTACATGGGCTTGCGTGCCTTCCCCTCCCAAAACGATTCGTTTCCTCCAAACTTCCTTCTTCTGCTGGTAAGACGGTGGATACCTTGGCAAATACTATCTCCTAGTTTTGGTCGTTGTTAGCTTTCCACCATCTTCGATCCTCGGATGCCCTTCAAGTGGTGCTCGTGATCCTCGGCAAGGTGCTTCCCCTTCTTCATAGACGTGCGGCAAGGAAGGGCAGATCTTTGAAACGTTCGAGCCTTGACCCAGCTTCAATCGACCCATTAGCGTTAGTTGTTATCGATGAGGCTTTGGAGCAGGGGTTGCCTGAGGACGGTCCCCTGGGGGAGAACGAGGTTTCTGAGGAGTCTACCCCTTTGGACCCTCTTTGTCTAGGTTCTAATTTTGAGGTGGTGGAGATGGAGGAGTCCTACCCTTTGCATGTTCTTTCCACTGAGGATCCTCCTTTGCTTTTGGAGAAGAAGCAGCCGAAGGGGATGAACCCTTCAGTGGTGACTTCTACTGATGTTGAAGAGTCTTTGGAACATGAAGTTTCTAAGATGGTTGCCCCCATTGTAGCTAATAGTGGGATGGACTTTGAGGTCCCCATTGGTGTGGTGTTCAAGCAGATTCTTGAGGAGAAGAAGGCTGCAAAGGGGATGACAAGGGAGGCCTTGAAAGTGTGTTAGACCTCGATTCAAAATGAAGATAAGGAGGGTAAAAAGAAACGAAAGGGGCTTGTGAAAGGGACGATGTACTCTGTGAGGTTGGAGGCTCGAGGAGTTCGCAGTGGTGCAAATGGAGGAATTATGATACGAGACTTGCAATTATACGAGGTGGGCTCTTGTTCATCAACATCACGGGACGATGACATAGAAGACGCTCTGGAGGTGGATCTGCTCTGGGAGGACTCCAATTTTGGTAAGAGCTGGGATGGCTCTTCATCCTCTAAATCTTTCTGATGTTAATTCTCACTTGGAATGTATGAGGTCTTGGTGACCTCAAAAGAAAGAAAGATGTTCTTTTCTTAGTTTCTAAATTCAAACCCTCTATAGTTATTCTTCAGGAGACCAAACTCCCTGCTCCCAGTTTACCGGTGGTTAGGGAGGTTTGGGGGAATGGTGCAGTGGATTTGTTTGGATTAGATTCAGTTGGGGCTTCTGAGGGGTTGTGGGTTTTGTGGGACCCAATGATGTTGAGATCCTTTTGCCATCTTTTGAAGGATAATTTTGTTATGGTGCGGTTTGTTGGGCCTTTAGTTGAATGTTTATGGTCCTCAAACTTTTGCTTTGAAATATGTTTCTGTTGTGTAGTTGTCAGATTTTATTTGTGGCTTTGATTTTCCTGTTTGCATGGGGGAGGGGGGGGGGGGGGGACTTTAATCTTCTTAGATGGCCGAATGAGAGCAATTCTGGGGGCTCTATTAATTCGGCTACACGACTCTTTAATCGGTTTATTGAGTCCTTTGCTTTACTTGATTTATCTATCGCTAGAACATCATTTACTTGGTCCAATGGGAGTACTTCAAACCTATCTATATTTAAAATTGGTAGGTTTTTTGTGTCTAGTGAGTGGTCTGAGACATTCCCCCTGGCTGCTGTTAAAGCGCTACCAAGATTGTCTTCGGATCATATGCCATTGCTGCTGAGCACTAAACATTTTACGGGGGGACCTAGGCCTTTCCGGTTGGAAATTGGATGGCTTCAAGAGAAAGAGGTTTGTGATCTCATTAAGAGAACTTGGGAAAATATGATCTCTCTTCGCACTTTAGATTTTCAACTCCATAAAAAGTTACTCAATATTAAACATAGGCTGATAGATTGGAAAAGATCTAATGGATTCTTTGTTTCTAAGAAAATCGAGAATGTTCTTCGGGATATCTAGGAGATTGACTATGCCATGCATAATCTTGGACTCTGATCTGAGGAGATGGTAAGGGAGAGAAGTGTTAAATTGAATGACCTTAAGAACCTTAGAAGATCTGAAGAGATTTATTGGAAACAAAGGTCTAGGGTAATATGGTTGAAGGAAGGGGATCTTAATACGAAGTCTTTTCATACCACTGTGAATGCTAGAAGGAGGCAAAATGATGTGTTTGGTTTGGTTATACAGGGAGTTAATGCTGAGGATAGTAATGCGATGTCGAGTGCAGTTGTCAATTATTTCCTCAAAGCTTTCACTTCTAAGGTGAAGAATTTCCCGAGGTTGTCTAGAGTAGGGTTTAAGGTTCTTTCTTTTCTTGATCGTCTCTCTTTGGAAAAACAGGTGACTATGGAGGAACTTAAAAATGCAGTGTTTGCTTTACCAGGGGATAAGGCACCAGAGCCGGATGGTTGTCCTTTAATTTTCTTCCATAGGTTTTGGGATTTAATTTGTGGTGAGCTTTTGGAAATGGTGAGAGGGTTTCTTAGGAGAGGAGAGTTATTCAAAGGGGTCAACTCAACCTTTATTGCATTGATTCCAAAAAAATATGTTATTACCTCCCTTGGTGATATTCGAACAATTAGTCTTTTGACGAACATTTATAAAATAGTGGCCAAGGTGTTGGCAAAACGGTTAAAGATTGCTTTACCGACAATTATTTCTGGGTCTCAGTTTGCTTTTATCAAAGATAGGCTTATTTCTGATGGTGTACTGGTCGCCTAGGAGTGTATTCATTCAAGGATTATGCTCTACCATGCTGGGGTGGTTATAAAGCTTGATATGGAGAAGGCTTACGATCGGGTGGAGTGGAGTATCTTGTTGGAAATTTTGAAAAATATGGGTTTTGGGGAGGTTTGGAGAAAGTGGATTTTTGGATGCCTGTCCTTGACCCATTTCTCTATTTTGTATAAAGGAAGTCCTAGGGGGCAGCGGTAAGGGGACCCTTGTCACCATTTCTTCAAGGCTTGTAGGGGGCTGCTGCAGGGGGACCCTTTGTCACCCTTTCTCTTCACCATTTATGCAGAGTGTTTCAGCCTTCTAGTCAAGAATGTTGAGAGAAGTGGGCATTTCTATGGTTTTCAGTTGCCTAATGGTGGTCCGCGCATTTTTCATTTGCAATACGCGAATGATACCTTGGTCTTCTATGAGGCGGAGGCTGACCAGATCAGTAACATTGCGATCTTTTTGAAGTGTTGCGAGATAGCTCTGGGTCTAAAGGTTAACTTCACAAAACCTGCAATTGCGGGAATTAACTGTTCGAATTCTTTAACCCAAGAGTTAGCTAATTTAATGAGGTGTAGGGTGGAGCACGTCCCTATTGTTTATTTAGGAATGCCAATCTCAGATGGTCGCCTCCCTTTGGCTGTTTGGGACAAAATCATTGAAAGAATCCAGGTTAAGCTTGACCTTTGGAAGTTTAATTGCTTGTCGCTGGGGGGGAGGCATACCTTGATTAAAGCTTGTCAATCTAATTTTCCAATTTATCAAATGTACATCCTACAGATTCCAGTGTCAGTTGCTAAGAAAATTGAGTAGTTGATGAGAAATTTCATATGGGGATCTTTTCAAGATGATAAGAAATACCATCTTATGAGGTGGGACAAAGTGTGCACACCCAAGAATGAAGGAGGTTTAGGCCTTCACAAAATTAAATTGGTCAATCAAGCTTTGCTATGTAAGTGGTGGTGGAGATGGTATCAAGTAATTGCTGCTAAGTATGGGGTAGATAACTTTGGAATGTGGGTGGGCTTTAGGAGTGGAGTACGAAAAATGTCGCTTACTTGGAGAGCCATACATTATTATAGATCACTAATTCATAAAGATATTTGGTGGTGTCTGGGTACTGACTCCAATGTCTCGTTTTAGCACCATAAGTGGTTGGGATCTTCCCCCTTAAAATATTTGTTTCCTCTGGTTTTCCAAAGAGTAAGCAATCCCAATGCTTCAATTTCAGATTATTATGAAAGAAGGGTCAACAGAACTACTTGGAACTTAATTCTACCCTATAACAAAATTTCTGATGCTCCTTTTGATGAATTCTCTGCACTTTTATCTCTCTTGAATTCTGTCTATGTCCTAAGTGTTTACGATGAAATTAGACAGATCGTCCGATGATGATCTCTCAAATTTTAACACCTTAAACTAATTTAAAAGATGTAAATAAATTGGTAGAGAAAGCGGGACAGATCGAAATCAAATCTGAGGTCAGATTTGCCTGGAAACGGGCAGATCTACTCTCAGATCTGTGGCAGAGGTAGCCTAATCTAGAGCATTAAAATACGATTTTTAAGACAAGTTAACAGATCAAAAATAAATAAAAGAAGCAAAACAGTAAAAAGAAGAAGAAAGAGAGATGAAGAAATAATACCAAACCGAGCCGAATGGCCGAGATTCTCAAGCCTTGGAGGGCTCACCCGTATCAGAATCGGTCCTCTTTGCCTCTCTGATTTGGATGTTAGCCAGCAGATCTCTAGTGTAAAGGGTTAGATATAGGGTTGTTATACCTTAATTCTAGTTTTAATCTAAGGTTTTTGTGCCCTAGGTCTAGGTTTTCTCAGTCTTGGGGGTTTGAACTTCAGGAGGCTAGTGTTTCTATCTTCTCTAGAGTTTTCAATCTAAAGATTTTTCTAAATCTATCCGTCTTTCTCGGGGTCTGGAGGAGAGTTTCCTTATTCTAAGGGTTTTGTGATCTCCAAAGGTTGAATATGAATTATGAGATTTTTTTTCTAATTTTTTGGAATTTTTCTTAAATTTTCTAAGGGTTTTTCCTATTTTTTGGTAATTTTCCTAATTTCAAGAATTTCTAAGTTTTTTTTTTGTCTCTTTTTCTCCCTCCTTTTTGGTTAGGGCAAGGGGGTATTTATAAGATTCAATTGGTAATTTTTTCTAAATTATTTGGAGTTTTTTCGGAATTTTTTAGATTTATCTTGAAGTTTTAGCCTTATCTAATTAAAGAAAATGCATTTACTACGTCAGTAGATGCGTTGACTATATCATCAGCCCGAGTCTGGGCCTGTTGAGCTTGTTATAGCCCTGCCCGAGTCTTAGGCTCTACTTCAAATTAGGATAGGATATGAGTAGTTTTGGGGTAATTAAATTGGGTCTACTAAGATAATGAGGTCCTAAGAGTTCAGAAAATCAT
>NW_006499948.1:1967414-1989403 GCF_000471905.2 Amborella trichopoda | reverse complement strand
GGGATTCCCTGTCATTCGAGGGACAGGTGAACGTCAAAGATAAAGTAGACATTTTAAATTTCTTCTCAAGGTCGTGGTCAGGGGGCACACCAACAATCCCTACAAATCATTGCACTCACCGAGCTCACCCATCTAGGGCATTTTTCCTCCTAAGGTTTTCGGCTTGCGATGTCGGTGAAGTACACAAGCTTGAAACTCGAGTTAGATTTTCTAGCCATGCCACTTACCTTCAGGGCATTTTGTAGTTTGAATTTTTTAATCCTGGAATTTTCTTTGATCTCCTTAGGGTTTCCTAAGACTGTCTATAAGAAAAGGCTTTCTATAGGAAGAGACTTGTCTAACCGAATCCGAAGTGAGAGATGAGGTAGCAACACGGCAATCGTGGCAACGCGGTAATCATCATATACGAGTGTCCAAGCTCCTTTGTTTTTTTTAAGACTTTTTTAGAATTTTTGAAAGTAGGAGGAGATTTGAAATAGAACCCGAAGCAAGGACATGTTACGATTTTAACAAAGAAATTAATGTTTTTGAAAAACACAAAATATAGAGTGAAAATTTTGAAAAGAGCAAGATATTTCGAAAAACAAGATTGGTTAGTAGTTTTAACTCCTGCAATCATAGAGCCCTCTAAGAAGTTTAGTGTCATACAGTGATGGACAATACAACCGACCCTTTTACGTCAATATGGGGATAGACGGAATGCATTAAACAGGGTGGTTGTGCCCTGAATACACCCGACCTTTTTGCATCATACGGGGCTAGACGGTACCTGCCTTGGCTGTTTATGTCACACGAGTTTGACGTTTTTCCATCGAACAAGGTGGTTGTGTCCTGGATACACCCAACCTTTCTACCTCAGCTCTTTTACATCACACGAGTTTGACGTTTTTCCATCGTTGTGCCCTGGATATAGCCAACCTTTTACATCATATGGGGCTAGATGATACCTATCTCAACTCTTTTATACCGTACGAGTTTGACATTTTTCCATTAGACATGGTGGTTGTGCTCTGGATACACCCGACCTTTCATGTCATACGGGGCTGGACAGTCCCTGTCTCGACTCTTTTACGTCACACGAGTTTGACATTTTTTCATTGAACAGGGTGGTTGTGCCCTGGATACACTCGTTTCATGTCATACGGGGCTGGACAGTCCCTGTCTCAGCTCTTTTATGTCGCATGAGTTTGATGTTTATCCTATCTCGGCTCTTTTACGTCGCACGAGTTTGACGTTTATCCTATATCGGCTCTTTAACATCGCATGAGTTTGACATTTTTCGAATTGGACTTTGGGACATCGTACGCATACTCGGGGATGAGCTTGCCTCATTTTGCCTCAGGGGATCCAGTCGAGAGAAAAAACGCTCCCAGACTAGCCAATATCATCATTGGAGAGGCTCACCCATCTTCGATATGTAGTAGTTGGTAGTTATACTCATACAACCATGGAGTACTTGACTAGTTTCAAACCTTCATAACAGGCGTAGGCAGTTGGCTTCGAGAACAAGGCCAGATCGACTAATAGTTTAACCTCTTGTAGTGATGGAGGAAGTCATTTCTGAAAGGGTTTTAGAAATGAAGGGTTTTAACAATCAGATTGAAAAAGCACTTTTAAAAAGGACGGGCCTTACAATTTTGCCACCTGTGGCCCCTTTGGTGGTCATTTTCTTTATTATATTTTACCCAAAGATAATGAAAGGGTTGCCTTGTGGGATCATGAGAACTCAAAAGTCTCGAAGTTGTCTTTTTACTTTTGGAGCTTTCATTCTGTGCTTCGCTGGTCCATAAAAAGTTCTCTGGATTTTTGCTGAGCTTCCATCTTGGAAAGGTCCCGATGTTCTTCCAGGATTCGTCAAAGTCACTTCAGTTTTCCATTCATATCACGCTCCCGTATCTTCTTGAGTTGGTTATGTTGGGAACCTGCAGGGTTTAGGGGGAGTCTTCGTCATCAGGGTCTACTTGTGCCATATTGTTGGAACTTGTAAGTACTTGTTTGCACTCAAGTGTTTTTGAATCAGAAGCTTTTTCTTGGAGATTTTTTTATTGTTTTTACCCATGATGCCCTTTCAGGTTTTCACCACGTCCATTTTTTTTTTATTTTTTTGTGATGCCTTTCAGGTTTTCACTACTCTTTTGAGTCCGTTACGGGTAGTATTTTCTGAGATACATCGCATTGATGGGGGGATTGTTGAGCTCGAACCCCTCCTGATTCTTGATCTTGTAAGAATTACTTGCGTGCACTCGATTGACCACAAATGGCCCTTCCCAATTAGGTTTGAACTCGCCTAAAGGGTGTGGGTTTGCAAGAGTGTGGAAGCTTTTCTTGAGTATCATGTCCCCTTCCCTGAACTTTTGAGGAACAACTTTACTTTGGTATGCCCTCTCGATTTTATGCTGGTAAGCAACAATATTTTGTGTTGCAAGTAGTCGTCTTTCATCCAAAATAATGAGGGCATCGATTCGTGCTTCGATCTTTGGTTCCTCATATGAATCTTTATGAATAAGCACTTGGTATCTCATCTTCAATGGGTAACACTGCTTCCATACCATACACTAATGAGTACGGGCATGTCAGTAGGAGTCTTCTTAGTTGTCTAGTAGGCCCATAACGCATCATTTAGCTTTTCGTGCCAATCTTTACCACCTTCTATTATTTTGTTTATAATTCTAAGAAGTCCTTTGTTTGTAGCCTCTGCTTGTCCATTTCCTTGAGGGTAGTAAGGTGTAGAGAATTTTTGCATTATCCCAAACTTTTTGCACACGTTAGAGACCTTTTCATTTTTGATATTGGATCCATTGTCAGTAATGATTGACTCAAGAACACTGAACCTAAATACAATATTGTTATTTATGAAACGGGCAACATGTTGTCTCTCAATTTTGACAAATGAAGAGGCCTCTAACCATTAGGTGAAGTACTCTATAGTCGTTAATATAAAACGGTGGCCGTTTGAGGCTTTCGGTGAGATCATTCCGATGATATCAAGGCCCCACATGGCAAAGGGCCCTACAGGTGGTGTTGAGTTGAGTGGTACGGATGGTGCATAGATGAGGTCTTCATAAAGCTGACATTTAAAACACCTCTTTACGAACTTCCAACAATCTTCAGCCATGGTGGTCAACTAATAGCCTTAGCTCTTGATTTTCTGAGCTAAGGCAGCTGTGCCAGAATGACCTCCTTCATTGTGTAACTTTATCAGTACTTGGTCGATTTCTGGCTGATCAAGACACCGTAGAATGATGCCATCAAAAGACTTTTTGAACATGAGATCACCTCTTACTAAGAATACTATAGAAAACTTTCGTAGGGCTCCTTTATCCTTTTTGGTGGCTCCTTCAAGGTATAACCCATCTTTCAGCAAGGACAAAACATCGTGGAACCATGGTTTTGCCTTAACTAGCGCATCTGAAGTCACGAGAAACACTTCCCCATCGTTCTCATTTTCTTGCTCTATTTCTTCTTCGATCCTTAGTGGGGAAGGATCATGTTTGTTCCTGATATAGAATGGCAGCATGGTGATTTCTGGAGGAGTATCAGCCATTGAAGCACGGGTCGCAAGGGCATCGGTGAACCGATTATTTTCTCTAATTACATGCTGAAAGGTGATTTTCTTGAAATATAAGATCATATTTTCCACCTTTTCTTGATAGGGCTTGAGCTTTTCTTCTTTTACCTTCCAAATCCCTTGAACTTGGTTTATGACAAGTAAGGAGTCACTAATCACTCATATTTGTTGGATTTTCATTCCCATGGCATTCTTGAGCCCGGCTATCAAGGCTTCATATTCAGCAACATTATTGGTACATGAGAAATTTAATCAGATGGCTGTTGACATTAAAATCTTCTCGGGTGAGTATAATATGACTCCTATACCTGACCCGTATTTATTCCTTGCATCATCGAAGTATAGCTCCCAAATTGATTACTCAATTATGAAGAGGTTATCATCAAGGAGATTCGTGTTGATGGGAGTGTTATCTGGCAGTGTGTGTTCAGTTAATTGGTCAGCAATGGCTTCTCCTTTGATCGATTTTTAAGTAACATATTCGATCTCGAACTCACTCAATAGCATTCTCCACTTCGTTAAACATCCGTTCAGGACTGGTCCCTCCAATAGGTACTTGAGTGGGTCTATTTTTTAGATGAGCTTGACTGAATGAGATAAGACATAGTGTCTTAACTTCTGCAAGGCCCACACAAGCGTCAAGCAATGCTTTTTCACATTCATGTATCTTGTCTCATAGTCCACCATAGTCTTGCTGATGTAGTATATCGTTTGTTCTATTCCATGGTTATCGTATTATCCTAACATTCCTCCCATGGTCTTGTCACTCACTGACATGTATCGGAACATGGGCTTGTCTAGACGAGGAGGACTAAGGATGAGAGGTTTTGTGAAGTACTCCTTCATTTGATTAAACGCTTCTTGGCACTCATTTTCCCATATGAATGGGGTATCTTTCTTGAGTAGTCTATTAAATGGCACGCATGCTAGTTGTGAAATGAAACGCCTTATGGCTTGTATGCGACCTTACAACCCACAAATTTCTCTAATATTCCGGGGGGAGGGCATTTCAGTGATGGTTCGTATTTTGGATGGGTCCACCTCAATGCCTCTTTAGTTTACTATAAAGCCTAGTAATTTGCCGGATTCAACCCTAAAGGCACATTTTTACGGATTGAGTTTGAGTTGATGTTTTTGAAGCCTTTCAAAATTGGTTCTGAGGTTGATGAGATGATCAGGCCAGTCTTCAACTTGACCAGAATGTCGTTGACAGTCTTCCATGATGGTGTGCATTAAGTCGTGGAAGATGCTAGTCATTGCCCACTGATAAGTTGCCCCTGCATTTTTGAAGCCGAAGGACACGACTTTGTAGCAGTAAGTTCCCCATTACGTTATGAACGAAGTCTTGGTCTAGTATTCTTCTGCCATGAAGATATGGTTGTAACCTGAGAAGCCGTCCATGAATGACAACATCTTGTGCCTCGCAGTATTGTCGACCAAGGCATCTATGTTTGGTAATGGAAAATTATCCTTTGGGCATGCCTTGTTGAGGTCTCTATAGTCAACACACACTCAGATCCTCCCTTCTTTCTTGGGTATGACCACTATGTTGGCCGACCATTCTGAATAATCGATGGGGCTAATGAACTTTGCTTTGAGCAGCTTGTCGATTTCTTCTTTAATTTTGAGCTCAAGGTAGGTCTTCTGATGTCGGAGTTTCTGCCTTACAAGCTTGGCTCCTTCATTGAATATTAAGTGATGTTGCACCAATATGGGATCTAGCCCCGACATATCATCGTATCGCCAGGCACAGACATCGCGATATTCCTTGATAAAGGAAAATCATATTTTTTCGCTCCTCTAGAGATAGGGAGGTTTCATTCTTGGTTAACCGCGGGTCCTTCTCAGGTCCTAGGTTTATGTCGATCGTCTCTTCGATGATAGTCGTTGGGTCACCATCGAACCTCTTCTTGAATTGCTCAACATGGGAAATGAGTTCCTCAAGTTGAAGGATTTCTTCAGACTCTTGGCTCTCTTGATCTTCGTCTTGGTCATCCAATTCGTCATCTTGGGTATTGTGCATCGTTATCGGGCTATCTTGAGTGTTCGTCATTTTTAAAATTCTTTTTCATTATTATCAGTTTTATCTTGTTTTGATTTTTCAACGGTTTTTGAAATAACACAAGAGGTGTCCCTTATGGGACTCGCAAGAGAAATGTTGGGGACTGGACGCGTAGGGTGGTTAGATGGCCACCCTGTGCTAATCCGTTTTTTGCCACCGAGACTTGAAGGTACCACTGGAATACGTCCAACGATTCTCAAGATAGGGGAGTCATCGACCAATTCCGTTCCTGGGTTTGAATCGGTGGATGAGCATGCTTAGCTGTGTTAGAGCCAACTGTGTATACATTCAAATCCAGGTAAGCAAAAAGGTCTTCAATTCTCAGTTCTTGTATGTGCTGAGATGTGGAAGAAGAGTTATTCCTCGTTGGGGATTCAAGGTTCACTGTTGGAAGGTACTTTTCATCAACATGGGGTCCCCGCTCAATAAAGCCTAGCAAACAGTGGAAATTCCTGCAGTCTTAGAATAACCTTGGAATTGATCAAGATCTTCATAATTTTTTCAAAAGTCTCCTGCCAAGTTTTGTCGTAGTCCGACATGTCTAAGGCAATGCAGACTGAGAAACAATTTCAGTAGAATTAGCCTCTAACACCCTGAAACGACCCCTATAACTAGAGCTACATTTTTGGTGTCTCAAAATCGCTGTCGGACTACCACCAGTAGATCAGGCTCGGTCGAAAACACCAGGGTCAAATTTCAACTCGAACGAACACTCTAAGAAGAAGTTATAGGCAAAAGAGTGAAACAGAAGGGGTCGCACGCTATTCCCGTACAGCCACCCTACAACTTCATGCCATGGAAGGGACAGTCACGACCAGTGACTTTCGACACTCATATCTCACCCGTCCCAAGTCGGATTGCACTCAATTTGGTGAGCATGTTCATCTAGTCAAGATGAGGGATTCGATATGTGGCAGGCCTTGTGTCGACACCCAAGCTCAAAGAAAAGCTAGAGAGAATTTGTTGATCCGTGAAGAAAGTGCAGGAAATTCAGTAGCGTTGTGCGTCGCTCAAGGGATCAGATCACGCCGCTCGTGAGCCCGATCGTCACGAGACCAATTCCATCATGTGCGTAAGGTCTCAGACTATCACTGACCCTAACTCTGTATGTGATGAACGGTCAGATTCTACACACAAAGGCAACAAAGCGACTGCAAATTTCGTTGTCGAAATTCCGATTTTGGCCAAAATTCCAAAGTTGCAAAATCTTCGTTCAGACACGGAATCGAGCTGCGTTTGTTATCCCGCGATCGTAATGATATGCTCAGTGTAATTCAGCGAAGAAATCACTGAAAAACATCAAGGAATGAGTACACTATAGATTCGAAGTTTCAAGATCCATTCAAATTTCAAGTCACATGATCGTACACTAAAAATACGATCCATGGCTCGAAGTTGGTATCAAATCGATCGTCATGTCAAGCCTTACAAGAAAACAATCATCTTACGATCAACCGGGTATCAGAACGACTCCGCATCAACCATGCGAGATCACCAAGTTCTAAGGCAACACAAGGATTGTTTTGAAATTCCACGAAATGTTAGGAAGGGGCAAATATGTTATTTTGCACCTTATTTTCTAATTTTTTTAATTCAATTTAATCTTAATTTCCAGCAATTAGGGTTACTTTTGATAATCCACCCATGTTTGGGCAAATTCTATATATACGTATCAGCATTGTATCCACTAGAGGACTCAACCTTTCAGAAAAGAGAGAGTTTTTACTTGATACAAGTTTCTCTTTTTCTCATTGTTGGGTCACATTTGAGAGAGAGAGTGAGGTGAGAGAAACTTTTGACCTGTACCCCTAGGTTTGAGGTAAATATTCTCTATTTTCTTTTATTTTTTTTCTTCTTCTCTCTCGCTTCTTTCTTCTCTTTCCCCCTCCTTCTCCATCTGAGTTCCTCGCAGGGGTCATGTTCAGCAGTGGCAGTGCCGTGCATGCCTCCCCTGAGGTCACACAGGTTGCACATGGCGATGGTAGCACCATGCACGAGTCTCCTTCTCCTTTTGTTCTTCTATCTCCCTCTCCCTGGGAGGCCTGTAGATGGCGCTACCTATCGTCGTCCACAGATGTAGCTTCGATGTCTTAGTGAAGAACCCAGACGACAGAACTTGCTGCCGCCCGCAAGGGTCCTTCCCTATTAAGTGTCTATAGTAGACGACGATACCCTTCGCCACCCTCTAGAAACCTCGGCAATATCTATCGCTGTCCGCGAGCTTCCTTCGCGTATTCGGTGCTTATCGCCGTCCTTCCGGCATCCCATGCCTATTGTCGTGCACCTCGTGAGGATTACTGTTGCACACTTTATGAAGGACTGTCGCCACACTCTTCATTAGAGACTATTGTTGCCCGCGTGGGAGCGTGTTGTCTCCTTTTGTTGCCAATGGCGATGCCTAGCGCCATCTGTAGTTTGTTTCTCACTCTCTAGCCCTGAGCAGTAGTGTCGAGCGCCGCTCAAGGGCCGCGACGGTGCTATTCCATGGTCGTGAGTGGCAATGCTTAGCACCGTTGGGACCCCGTCTCTATGTCGTCTCATGTTTTCTTTTCATTCTCTTTTCTCTTCTCACTTGACTGAGGGTAGACTTAGCCTAGCACTGTCGTATCAGTTTCGATTTCGAGTAGTATTGCTGCCGTGCTGGTCTTGAGAATCATGTTTGTCTTGTTACCAATCCGAGTCGATGACTTCCTGGTTGCCATACTAGTCTCACCTCTTCATCGAGTTTTTCATTCCTTTTCTATCTTTATTTAAACCTTACGCTTCATCGCCCTCTCGTATAAACGTACATTGCCCTAAGATAAGGGTGGGTCTTTCTGACCCACTTGTCTTACAAATTAACTATAGAAGTGTTGTGCAGAAAGCAAGAGGATTGTAGGTCAAGGGAAGCAATTCCGAACTAGCTAAAGCAGTTGAGGGGCTTTCTTCATGATCTAAGAGGGCACCCACGAAATCCAGCCTAAGTAAGTCTCGATCCGACCTTTAATTCCTCTCTCATCGGTTGGTATACTTTCCCTTGCTCTCATGTAAGGTTTTGAGAGAACGATCTCAAATCCTGAGTTTACAGAGACAAGAGATACATGTTGCCAGATCATCCAGATCTGGAAGGTGAGATCAAGGCACCTAACCAATCACCTTAAGTTGTTTGAAGGATGGGCATCGAGAGAATTGAGGCTTTGAATGCCTCCAGATACACAGCCCGGATAGCTTGAAGGCTTCATTCGGCTTTGCAATAAGGTGAGAGAACACCAGAGACGTTTTCGATCTCCGTTTTCAGTTTTGGCTTGGAATGATTCAAAAATTGTCTCCGTTACGCCTTGCCCTTGACTACCCAATCCTTAGCCTGGTTGGAAGCCTTGGGAGAAGAGGATGTGCCAAGATTCGAGGGACCCGAAACCGTATCCATGTTGACATTGGATAATGTCATCCATCGATGCAGAAGTTTGCAAACTTTGAGGAACAGGGTCGCCAGCCTCTAGGCGTAAGGTGGCACAATCGGCTTGCTTTAAGGAAGCGAACGGGATTTCTCTGAGCTTGACTCCTACAGCTAGCTTCCCATTATGTATACTAGGATTGAGAAAAGTAGGGGGTTTAACACATACCTTTGCGACACCATTTTTAGCTGGAAATTTGAGGCATTGATGTAGAGGCGACCATGAGGTTTTCATGCAGCCGAGGTCTTCCTAACAACATATTGAAAGAAGGTTTTATGTCCAAGACATAAAACTTTATCACTTGGATGGTAGGGTCGATCTTGAGTGTGAGAGGCAGTATGCCTTGAGCTTGTCTTTTGGTTCCGTCGTATGAAGCGTTAGTTAGTTGCCATGGCTCGAAGTCATTCGAGCTTTTGCCTATCTGCTTCACTATTTTCATACGGCATATGTTTAAGGATGCCTCATTATCAACAAGCACTCTTCGTATCTCATATCCTTGCATGAAGACAGTTTGTGAACACGATTGGTATTGGTGCCATCAGCTGGTTGATCATTCCACACAACTCATCCGACTATTCGTTGCTCGGGATGTGTGTCTTGGCAAGGACCTTCTCGATTTGGGTTCTATGTGCTGGTGAGCGAGTAGCTCCAAGATGGAGATTTGAACCTGGATCTTCCTGAGATGAGCTGATAGATCGTAGGTGGTTTTAAATTCTTGAATTTCTTTGTTCGGCTCGTGATCTACAATCCCCACTGGTTATTTCATTTGTGAGGTATTTTCCATTCTTTTATCGAGAGTATCGGCCATCAATTGAATGGGTTTGAACACTCAGCCTCTTCGGGTTAAGGAGTCGACCTCTCCATTCTGAAGCTCGATAGGGTCAGCCCGAACAAGAGTAATGGGAGACTTTGGGGTGTTGGCCCCTTGTTGAGAAGATAATGCCTTTTCATTGGTCCTGACTATATCAATCTCTAATGTCATCTTCATCATATCAGTCCCATTTGGGAAGGTTATTGAGGTTTGGAGATGAAGGGCTTCCTCTTAAGAGGCTCAAAAGATTTTCTTCGGGTTCTTGGAAGTGATGATCACAAGCCAATGTGAACTGACTGGGATCCTCTTCTTCGTCTCCACACTCAACATGTGAATGACAACGTTCTCTTTCGAGTAGTCTTGAGCTTCAGGCTTTTCGATCGTTGTGACCATATTTTTTGGGAGAGGATTTGTTAAGATATCCATCTTTTCATTAGGCTATTCGACAGGTTGATTTCTAGGTACGACAGTGATGTCCCCCTATTGATTAACCCTTGAATTACCCGTTTTAAATATATGCATTATTTAGTATCATGAGTATGGTTTTGATGTCATTTATACCACCTGCTCTTATCTGTGACTTGAAATGGTGGTTCAGATGGTGGCGAGAGATAAACAATATTCTTAGCCAAGAGTAATTCCAACACTTTTTCCAATGGGACTTTGAGAGGGGTGAAATTATCCTCTCGGCTTTGGTTATTATTTGAGCGTTGGCTCTAGGCTGACCCCTTCGGTTTTGATTCTGATTGTTGCGTTGAGCAGTTGAACCTTGGGTTGATCCGTTAACGATGATCTCATTAACCTGACCGAAAGCATTCCCTTTATTTTTGTTCTTATTTTGGGGAGCTGTTAGTGGTTTGTTGTCGGGCTTGGTGCTGAGGGGTGTCCCTCTGGCCCTTTCATGTCGTGCTACCCGCTCGATCATGGAGTCGAAGGAGAGGGGGATAAGACCTTGGTTGAAGAAGGTCATGTACTCGGAAGCAGCATTTACAACACTATGGAGATCTTGGCTGGGTCTGTAAGTGGACATTTTATGACCCGCTTTACTTTCTCTCGAAATCGACTGATGAAATCCTCGAGGAATTCTCCTGGGTTTTGTTTTGTTACACTGAGTTCGCCTAAGGAGAGCGGTCTTGGTGTCGACCCACAGTACTGAGAGACGAATAGGTTGAACATTTCGTCTAGAGTGACGTGTGGTCGAGCGGACATTGTTCTCCAATGCCAGTTCAAGGCCTCACCGGTCAATGTTTGTGAAAAGATGACCTTCAATTGGTTAGGCCTATCTCGCAAAGCTCGAACGGATAGGAGGTACACGTTGACGTGAGTATCTGGATCGCTCTTCCAATTGAACTTGTTTCTAAATTCTGGGACAACAAATCCCAGGGGAATGTCTTCCATGCCTCCAAGGGTCTCATGAACATAGGCTTTTGGGGGTAGAATTCATGCATGCCCATTCTTACAAGCATATCTTGCATTGCTTTTAAGGTACCTTCTTGTTGAGTATTTGGAATGGCAGTAGGCCCACTGGTTGGTGGGTTCCCAAACGTAGACGGATAAGTTGCAACTTGGGGTATATGTTTCCTACATGGGCCTGAGATTGATGAGCCGCAGTCACCAGGGCGGTTTGATACATTGGTGCCTGAGGGGTGTACTGACCCATAGGTGTCGCCACTATTTGCAAAAATTGCACAGTTTGTTAAACCGGATGAACCAGAGGGACCGATTGAAGAATCGGCTGACTCAACTGTGTTAAGGGTTGACCTATACCACTAACTTGGTTTGGGATCAACCCGT
The DNA here is from genome assembly GCF_000471905.2 of Amborella trichopoda. The sequence continues at coordinate 1,977,734 of NW_006499948.1, read as the reverse complement.
AAGCTGGGGCATGAATAGTGTAACCTAGGTCAACTAGACTTTTGAGGGCAGCTTGGACGCCTACCTCTCCCAAGGGTCGGCTTGAGTCGAAACTTATACTTTGTATAGTGTTCAGGACATCATGAGTTGTCCTATGGGGGCTCGAGGTTGGGTTAGATCCCCTAGACCTAGGTGGGTCTTAGTTTTGAGATCATTGCACCTCAAAGTCTTCTTGGTTTGAGTTACGGGAATTGGCTTTAGATGTTACATGAATTTCTTCCCTCACTCGACTTGTACTTTGGTTGCCTAAAATCCCCTGTAGGACGACGCCTGGTCAGACTCCCTGACTATTTAAAGTTTTTCGAGCAGAGTCGGCTTTTCGGGGCACATAGATCTCAGGATTAGGAGTGGATGCTTGGGACTCTACCTCTAATTGAAGACTTAGGTGTTGGATAATGGATTGTCCTGAGGTCTGTCAATAACTCCAAGGGATTGCAGCATATTGGACCCTATGTTTGGGTAGGTTAGGCTTAGAGTCGATCATGGAGCAGTCATCATCGTCGTCTTGAGTGAATTTGGGCGACACTGGGAGTGTCGCCCAAATAAAGCAGGGTTTCGGAGCACTGAAACCCTAGATTCTGGTCACAGCCAACTTTTGGGACCTTTTGTGACTGAAAACAGTGAAACAAAATGAATAAAAATCGTATTTTGAAACTTGAATCAAGCTCGAAATAGCCCCACGGTGAGCGCCAAACTGTTTACGATGAAAATATGATAGATCTTCCGATGAAGATCTCCCAAAGTTTAAAACCTTAAACTAATTAAAAAGATGTAAATAAAGTGGTAGAGAAAGTGGGATAGATCTAATTCATATATGAGGCTAGATTTGCCTGGAAACGAGCAAATCTACTCTCAAATATGTGGTTGAGCCAACATGATCCAGAGCATTAAAATAATAGTTTTTAGGACACGTTAACAGATCAAAAATAAATCAAAGAAGCAAAGCAATAAAAATAAAAAGAAAGATAGAGGAATAAATAATACTAAATCCTACCGGATAGCCCGAAATTCTCGAGCCTTCGAGGGCTTGCCAGTATCAGAATCGGTCCTCTTTGCCTCTCTGATTCGAATGTTGACCAGCAGATCTCTTGTGCAAAGGGTTAGATCTATAGCTGTTATACCCTAATTCTAGTTTTAATCTAGGTTTTGTGCTCTAGGTCTAGGTTTTCTTAGTCTTGGGAGTTAGGACTTCAGGAGGCTAGGGTTTCTATCTTCTCTAGGGTTTTCAATCTAGAGATTTTTTTAAAATTGTCGGTCTTTCTCGAGGTCTGAAGGAGAACTTCCTTGGTTTTTTTAAGGGTTTTGTGATCTCCAGAGGTTGAATATGAATTCTGATATTCTCTCTAATTTTTTTGGGATTTTTAGGGATTTTTCCTAAATTTTTAGGAATTTTCTAAAGGTTTTTCCTAATTTCAAGAATTTCTAAAGTTTTTGGTTTATTTTTATCTCTCCTTTTGGGTTAAGGAGTGGGGGTATTTATAAGATTCAATTGGTGATTTTTCCTAAATTTTTGGAGTTTTTCATAATTTTTTGGATTTATCTTAAAGTTTTAGCCTAATCAAATTAAAGAAAACGCGTTTACTGTGTCATCAAATGTGTTGACTGTGTCATCAGCTCGCGCCTGGGCCTGTCGGGCCCGTTATAGCCCTGCCCGCTGCCCGATAGTTGGGTCTCACAGGGACTAAATTGTCATTTATTATAGTTTTTTATCCGTATGTCCGATTCAGACGATTCTTGGACCGTTGGAAAGCTCTTGAGCTCTACTTCAAATTGGAATAGGATTTGAGTTGTTTTGGGGTAATTAAAGTTGGGTCTACTAGGATAATGTAGTCCTAAAAGTTCAAAAAACCGTAGAATTTGCCATATTTAAAATGAGGTGTCTATACCAAGTAATGGCTCTGATGAGGAAGTGTGGGAGATTGACAAGAATGGAGAATATTCAGTTAAATATATGTACTGTCTTTTATTTCATGGTCGCTGGCGGTGGTCCATGCCTGAACTTGCAGTGATTTGGAAATGGTCGTTACCTCTGAAAATTCAGGCTTTTATTTGGCTAGCGACTCAGAACAAAATTTAACAGTAGATAATCTTATTGAAAGGGATAAGATATTGCCAAATATTTGCTTGATGTGTAAGGGAGATAATGAAACTGTCAATCATCTCTTCCTCCATTGCCCTTTTGTCTTTAGAGTTTGGAACTCGTTCTTTGGTCAGCTTCGTGTGGCTATGGTTTTACCGCATAAGATTGAAGCAGTACTAGGTAATTTGTCACTTTATTTCCTTCCTAGGGTTGGAGCAGTTATTTGGCAAATTACCAGGGAGGTGATATTATTGGAAATTTGGAAGTAGAGAAATAGAAGAACTTTGGAAGGGAGCTCTTTACCTTGGGGATTTGTTTTTATAAAATTTTGCATTCCATTTGGTTATATCTTTCTGTCTCTAAGGTTGGTCATTATATTTTGGAAGTTGATGTTAGAAGAAATCTTTCGAATCTTTTCTTTATAAATTTTCTTATATGTAAAACCCGTGGCAGATGGATGGCTCCTCTCTTGGGGACCCTTAAGCTTAACTTTGATGGGAGTTCGCGGGGAAATCCAAGGCCAACAGGCTTCGATGGGGTTGCTCATGACTGGAATGGTTTGATTATCTTCTCTTATGCTGGTCCACTTGGTGAGAGTACAACTAATTTTGAAGAATTGCAGACCTTACTTTATGGGATCTGGTTTCTGGTAGCTAGAAATCCCGGTAATCATATTATTGAAGGGGACTCCTTTAATATTATCAATTGGGTCAATAAGAAGACCAAATCCCCTTGGGAGCTGCGACCATTGCTCTTAGAAATCTAGGATATTGCTTCCTCCTTAGTTGTCTCTCTTGATCATGTCTTTAGGGATGCCAATAAGTTGGCGAATTCTCTTTCTAAAGAGGGCACTTTTTTATGTGAGACTTTTATCTTTTGACTCTGTAATTTCCTTTCGATCTAATATAATTTTTTATCTCTGTCAAAAAAAAAAAAGAATAACCAAAGAATTTTCAAGTCCACGCATAACCCAATCAAAAGATGACAGTTCATCAAGAGATCTTCTATAGAAAACCAACTCTTGGGGACACAAGGAATCTCCAACATATGCCAAGCCTCGAGCATATGAGTTTGTGATCGTAGCTCAAGGGGGACGAAGCACAACGCTCGTATACTAGGAAGGCATCCAAAAAAATAAGAACTTGGTGTATCAAAGAAAGCATAGAAATCCAGGTAGATGATCACAAAAGCCACATAACGCGGTGTTTTGGCACCAAGTCCGTAAATGCTGCATATAGTGGCGTTTCGAACATAAAACCCGAAATTTTTAGAAATTTCCAATAACATAAAAATTGCAGTAAAATCAGAGAAAGTAGAAACAGAAGGTCTGAAAAAGTACATGTAACACCATAGCACTTCCTCTAATGTAGTGATTGCCTCTCGCAACTCGCGGTAAATACCGGCTAGGATTGCGGGCACAATACAAATACCAGACCGTTGCCAAAAGGCATGGACTAAAGGAATTAATGAGCTCCAAACCATTTTCGACCAGATGAAAAAAGCACCAACCCGTCGAGGATAAAAATTAAGATTCGGACCCGATCTTTGGGTCGGGCATTTTCACGATTGTTAACTAACTCTTCCATATCAACCCAATGTCCTTGGCAAATGTGTGGTCAATTCCCATATCAACCCAACCCGATCGTGTGGTCATTCGTAGCGGTTGAGGGATGATATGGGTTTAACCCCATGATTTTAATAGCCTCCTCTAAGGTAGGAGAATACTCCCAACAAAACAACGATTGGTTTGGTAATTAAATCTTTCAGAGAGTGCCTCTACCCAATTAAAATTAATATGAGGTTGCCTTACCTAAGACTCCCGTCATAGAAATTGAGGAGATAAATGTCATCAACTCGGGCCACTCGCTTGTGGTAGAAACCCACTTTAAAAACCATAGGCTGATCAAAGGGTAACCTTGAACACGACGAGGTGTTTCCCCATTAAGCAAACCTTGAGATATGTGAAAGGCAAGTTCTCAGGAAAGGGTCTAGTTCATGAGAAATGGGGAGGAGCAAACTACTTATCTTCCTCCTTAGACGAGTTGTCTTGCTTCTTAGGAGGCATCTTGATCAAAACCAATGAAGGGTTGAAGATGAAGAGTAAGGAGGGTCTTGAAAACAAGGGTTGGAAGACTATAAAAAGGAAAGAAATGAATAAGATTTGCTTGGGGAAGAATTTCGGTTTCAAGAACGCTATTTATAGATTAAAAGTCGAGTCATGTGAGAATTGGACTCCTAATCTGAATAGAAGTGGGGAAATTCTAAGAGGCCTTAAACGCCACAAAACGTGGCGTCTAGACTAAAAGCCTCAAATGCTGCAAAACATGGCGTTTGGACCAAAAGGCCTCAAATGCCGCATAATGCGGCGTCTATTTGAAACAGGACAAAACCAGGTGAAATTCGGTGGATGTGGTATTTATTTGGGATATTAGCCAAAAAAAATGTCCAGTACCCACTAAAACTGATCAAAACATTCCAAAAGCTTTTGAAAAGTTGAAAAGTGTTGGAATCAAAGTGCAGGTGACAAGTTTCTCCCGAGAAAGAGGATGTCAATGTCAAGGAAAATGAGGGTAACCCTGCAAAAAAAAAATAATTCAAAATGTTCCTCAGTGGCACGAGCATAAAATTGCTAACCATTTTTAAACATAAATCATTTTAGAAAGACAATTCAAAACATCTAGCCCTGTATGACGTACAAGGTTAGGTGTATCCAGTTCGAAACGTCTAGTCCCATATGACGTAAAAATTCAGGTGTATCAAAACGTCTAGCCCCGTATGATGAAAAAGGCCAGGTGTATAAAAACGTCTAGCCCCATATGACATAAATGGTTGGATGTTTTCTTTCCGAAAAATGTCTATTCCTGTTAGACATAAAATGGTCAGATGTATTCAAAACGTCCGCCATCACATGACATTAAAAACTGTTAGGTTGGTAATGGCCGCCATCACATAACGCTAAACTGTCAGATAGATTATGTCCGCAATCATATAACCTTAAACTGTTGGGTTGATTACGTCCATTGCTGCATGACGTTAAACTGCTTAGAGGGCTCCCTGGTTGCATGAGCTAAAGTTGTTAACCAAAATTTTGTTTTTCCACAATATGTTTCCCTTTTTCAAAATTTCCCCTAAGTGCTTTGTGTTTTCAAAAAACTTTAATTTTATTTTTAAAATCGTGGACTTGAACTCCTGGTCCTATTTCAAAATTTCAATTTATTTTCAAAATTTCTAAAAAAAAGATATTTTCTAAAATGAGGGAGTTAGACAACCCATAAATGATGCTTACCCATTGCCGCCTTCTCTAAATCTCTCCCAATAGCAAAGCCTTCCCAAGCCTTAGGGAACCCTAAGGGGGACTAAGGAGATATAGCCAAGATTCAAAAGTTGAGTTAGAAAGATTTAGTGGCATTGCTAGAAAATCCAGTTCGGAATTTGGACTAGCATGAGAAAAACATCTTCAAAAAAACTCAAGCCGAAAAGCTTAAGGGCAAACTTGCACTAGGTGGATGAGTGGGATGAACACGATGTCTTGTGTTATAGCTCCAGAATAAGGATTGATATGCCTCCTAACCATATGACATCAGGTGAAATGTTAAATCGAGATTATTAGCAGGTGTCTACTTCTTTGCCGCCTGCCTGTCTGTCCCTCAAAGAACAAGGGATGCTAAAGAGGGACAACTGTAAACACCCCATTTTGAATTTTACTACTTTACCCCTTTTTTTCCCATTTTATTTAATTTTTAAATCCCTAAATTTGCTTTAGAAATTCCTAGTAAACCCTTAAGGACTATCCGACCCAAATACATCATCGACTGCCTTTTTCTATGGTCTATAGTCCCTTGGACCATGTCCCCACCTCTTAGAATAGGGTGCAATTGGCATGCAGATGCATCCGTCGCTGTAGAGGTAAGGTGCACCTTCAAATTTTATTATGGTACATAATTTTGAGGTAAAATATTAGTAGGATTATCTTAAAATCTATTTTTATATCTAATTATAAAATTTTAAATTTAAAAAATGGTTAAAATCAAGTATATCTATAAACATATGAAAATCTTGAAAATGGACGGTGTAGATAATATGTTGTAAAATACACTTTTTTTTAGACTTCAATATTTTATTTTTCGTGGTCATACCTCTCGATGTCGAGATGATCAATCAAAGGGTTTTTCAACATTAAAACTACTTTTTCCGATGGATTTTTGTGGTGCATCCGTAGTTCTACATTATAAGGTTCCATCCTTATATAAACTTTTTCCTTTAGAATATCCTAGAGAAACTCCAAGATAATTCTAAAACTCTAGGAAACCAACTTAAAATCTAGAAAGTTATCATAAACACTAGAGAATAGGAACAACCGAATTAGATAGAAGCTTTCGGGACAAGTATGATCAAGAAAATATGAAATTTTGATCAAAATCAAGAAGATTAGTGAAATCCTAAAAAATTAGGCGATCTTGTCTTAAATGCAACATTTTGTGGCATTTAGACCAAAAGTCTGAAAACGCCACGGTTTGTGATGTCTAGACCTTTTGACCCGATAAGCACAAATTTTCTATATAAATCTATTGGGAATCTTTTCAAATCAACTTAGAGCCGACTTTTGAAGCCTATATATAGGTTCTATTTGGGTCATTCAAAAGGGGGGCCATAACATTAGATCTAGAGACCTGATTCCCAAAGAAAACATAGAATTAAGAAGCCTAACCCTCGAGATACCAAAAACCTCAGTTTTCTCAACCAAATTTCAGGTAATAATGCCTTAGCCTACATCCTCTAAACCTTAGTCTAGAGCTTTAGCTTTTAAACCCTAGACCCTAGAAGCCATGACCTTAGATCTAAGCTACAAAATCCTATATTCAATTTTAATCTCTCTCAATCATGCACAACCAACATTTCTAGCATATCTCATAGTGAAAAGTCAACCAATTTCAACGAGAAAAAAGTGAAGGCAAAGAGGCATAAATATCCCATAAACCTGATATGGGTGGCACCACCAACTTCGGGCATCCCGGGCCAACCGGCTCGGGCAAGTAAACCTTTCTTCTCTTCTTTAATTTTAATTATTTTGATTATTTTAGGTAGATTTAATTTTGCAGTAGACTTCCTTTATTTTTGACAAAAAGATCATGATGGCATTGCCAATGATTTAAAGAGAAATTAACCTTTTAAGATTAATTAGTTCTAAATCGTAATTTGATTGTTCCTATGCATCTCTATCACAAATTATATTAACTAGTTTTATAGTGACAGATCATGGGATCTCAGATCTGAGATCTTCTCAATTTCTCGTTGTAAACACATAGTGAACTTCAAACAACATTTTTGCTATTGGATATTGTATTAACCACAAGAATATCACGTAAAGGAAAGTAAAATATACTGCCGATCATACTGATATCATTTATCATTTTGTTTTTCGTCCCTGCTTGATATGCATTGAAATGACATACACGAGTTCGACCGGAAGGACTCCGAGCTTAGACCCTATATAACCTAGTTGGAATTATCCTATAATAGTTTAGTAGATGAATATTCTGAAAGATTGCTGGTACCCTGATGAGGGAGGAGAGTTAAGATAGCCTAGCAAACAAGAAAAAATTTAAGTCAAAGCTGAGAGCATTGTGAGTAAAAGTAGGGGAATGCATCTGTGACTTTCCATGCCTTAGCTAACTGTTATAGAAGAAACAATACTATCAGGTGCCATCACTACGAGTTAGTAAGATACAATGACAAGGGATAGATAATTTGGCAAAATTGCCTTTTAAATAAGTTATATAGGATAAGAATGACATGAACAAATAATACAAAAGGATCTAAAAAGAAGGGATGGAAGAAGAGGGTTATGGTTAGAAAGATGTCTTCTTGACAAGTGAAAGAAGAGGTTTCTAACTTGCTTAACCCCTAATCTCGAAACAATATTAGACCATTGCATCTTGAAAGACTCTCGTCACATGCAGAACTACACAATCAGATATCAAAACATAACTAAATAGTATTGCCATTGCCATTGTTGTATTTGTTGCTTTGGAAAAATACTTAAAGTCATTGGAAATGATTTCAGTTGGTGGGTAGACACATGCGCTACCATTCATGTTTGTAACAACCGGGATTATTTCAAGACCATGAGCTGGTGTAGGATGGGAACTCATTCCAACTGAGAAATCAAGCATTCGCAATGATGCTTAGTAAAGGCATAGTGGACTTAAAATTTATTTCAAGTAAGGTTCTCCCTTTAGAGAATGTTTTTTATGTCTTTGAAATGAAGAGGAACCTGATGTATGATTATTGCTTAATAAACATGGCTTCCAAATGGTCATTGGAGAGGCTAATGTCATTTTGACTAAGAGAGGTGTCTTTGTTGGCAAAAGGGACACATGTAATGGGATGTTTAAACTCAATTTGAGTAATGGAATGAAGAACTCTTACACATATTCTTTGAGTATCCCTAATTTATGGTATGTTAGATTAGGTCACTTGAGGTTTGCATCAATTAAGAACATGGTTAAGTTAGTCATAATCCCTGAATGTGGTAATATATCTAACAGGAAATGTGAAAGTTGTGTTCAAGCCAAAATAACAAGGAAGCCTTTCCCTTCAATGGAGAGGTATAATGAATTATTGGGGCTTGTAGATAGTGATAATTTTTCCCCCAATAATGTCCTCACAAGAGGACGAAAGAGATATTTCATCACATTCACTGATGATTTCTCTTAGTACAATATGTTTATCATTAAGAAACAAATATGAGGCATTTAAAATATTTAAAATATATGATGCGAAAGTTAAAAATCAACTTGATAGAAAAATTAAGATTGTGAGGAGTGACTGGTGTGGGAATATTAATCAGATGAATTTTCTACTGTTGTGAAAATAACAAGATCATTCATTCAGGACAATGGCTTTCAATAGAATAGCTTAGCCAAGAGAAAAAACCGGGCGTTGGTGTGGAAATGGTCAATGCTATTATCAATAATTCTAGTTTGTCGTTATCTTTGTAGGGTGAAGCTTTACTTTCTGCATGTTTCATTCATAATCGAATTCTATATAAGAAAGTAGAGACAACACCCTATGAGCTCTGGTTCAATAAGAAATCAAATTTGGAGTTTCTCAAAGTATGAAGTTGTTCGGCATAAATAAGATTACCGGATCTAACAAGAAATAAATTGGGGCCTCAAACCTCCAAAAGTGCCTTTGTAGGGTAATCAGCAAAATAGTAAGGTGTACTGATTTTTAGAACTAAATGCTATAAATGAATCTAGAAATGAAAAATTCTTTGAGAATTTAACTCATAAATATGAATCAAAATGTGTTGATCCTCTTACAAGAAGAGATGAATCTAAAACTTGTAATGGACAAGTTGAAGAGGTTGTAGAACTAAGAAAAAGTAAGAGAGCGAGAAAGGATCCATCATATAATTTTAGGCCTGATTTTATATCCACTCGATGGAAGCTAACCAAAAGAAAGTAATGGTTAAAATACTCACGACTTTAATTGAGGAGGAACCTTCCTCTTTAAGTGAAGTATTAGCATCTAATGATGTTGTCTTTTGGAGAGAGACCATTAAATCAGATGGATTTGAATCTTTCTAATAATACGTGGAAGTTAGTAGACTTGCCACCCGGTTCTATACTTATTAAATGTAAGTGAGTTTTCAAAAAGAAAAGGAATACCGATGAGTCTATTAATAAGTATAAGGCTAGGTGAGTTGCCAAAGGTTTCAAACAATGGCAAGGTATAGACTACATTGACACCTAAGGACATATGCTATACATGTGCTACTTGCTCTTGCCTCAGTTAACCATCTAATTATTTACCAGTGGATGTAAAAACTGCATTCCTAAATTATGAGTTAGACGAAGAGGAAGGTTTCTTATGGAACAAGAGGAACAAGAGGAAGGTTTGTTATGTCGGGCCACAAACACAAAGTGTGTAAGTTAATCAAATCTTTGAATGGGTTGAAACAAACTCAAAATAATGGAATAAGAAATTCAATAATGTAGTATTGTCGAATGGATTCAAAAACCCTTTGATTGATCATCTCGACATCGAGATGTATGACTATGAAAAATAAAAATATTTTAAGTCTAAAAAATAATGCATTTTACAACATATTATCTACACCGTCCATTTTCAAGATTTTCACATGTTTATAGATCGACTTGATTTTTACCATTTTTTTATTTTAAAATTTTATAATT
>NW_006499948.1:1949084-1966849 GCF_000471905.2 Amborella trichopoda | reverse complement strand
GCATCTGTATGCCAACTGCACCCGTGTTTATATATTAATGATTTGGCCCTAATTGGAAATTGTGGAGAAAATAAAAAGGTTCATTCGATCTAACTTTGATATGAAAGATCTAAGACTGACTGATGTGATACTTAATATAAATATAGTGAGAAAGGATGATAATTTGGGATTAACCCAATCTCACTATATAAAAAATATGCTCAATAAATTTGAGCATGGTGATTGTAAATTAGCACTTACACCAATGAATCATCATATAAAGTTAATAAAAATTAAAATGAAGAATAATTGATAGTTTAATTTACGCAATGAACTGCACAAGACTAGAAATTGGGTGAACTTAGTAGTCATACAAGTTTCCGAAGTAGAGAGCATTAGATGCAATATGTTGAGTTTTGAGATATTTCAAAGGGATTACCAATTATGGCATATTGCCGATTACCCTGCAGTATTAGAAGGATATAGTGATGCAAGTTGAAACGTGAAACCCAAAGAATCACTATCCACATCCGAATAAATATTCACCTTAGGTGGTGGAGCAGTATCAAGGGGCTCGACCAAACAAATGTCCATTTCACGATCCACTATGAAGTTAGAGTTCATGCTCTCGATTCTACTTGTGAAGAAGCTCAATAGTTAATGAATTTACTCCATAGAAATCCATATTGGCCCCAAACTGATATCGGTACTCGCAATCAATTATAATTATAATGTTAGGAAGTTTCAAAAACCAAAAAGGACAATTCTGTCCTTTTAAAAAAAAAGTTAGGAAGTTGAAAAAATTGGCATACTAGTAATAACTGAAACATCGTGGTAATTCTGTAACAACGCTAAATATAACTGATATATACATTATTTTCTCTTTTTCTTTAGGAATTTTTTATTTTTTTAATGTTTTTTTAAATGACAGAATATATTTTCGTTCATTTAAGTATTTCGCATACAACCAAATAAAAGTTAGTTTATTGCGATTTGTACTTTTCTTTAAGAAGAATCATATTTTTTCCTCCCATTGCTTTCAAGCTTTATTTTAGATGGATCTAAAGGAAGCAGGACCCATATCGAAGATTCTTGAACATGCTTTGTCTGACATTTATAGTTCGAATGATACTAAGGCTGGTCGTCTGATATTACAGTGGTGAGTTCTTTAATAAGAATGAATGTCTAATTTTTTTGTTTTTGTGGTTGATATTTTGTTCATCTTTATCTTTTCCATTTCTTTACATTTGTTTCATGCGTTATGCTACTTTCTTGATTATTACTACTAATCTCTTGATTTCTCTTATTTCTATAATGTTCTCATGGGTTTCATTATTATCATCATAATATCAAGAATTTTGGTTAACAAGTTAATTATTCAGCCTGGAGCATATTTGATAACTCTAGCTGATGCATGGTTGGGTTTGATACTTTACTTTTGTGGTTAATAGGCTAGTCTTGATGAGTTTCTTGATGAGCTTCGTCACAACTTTATGCTGGAGCCTGTGTGCCTAGGGATGGTTAATTAACAAATGACTTAAAAAGACTCAAAAACAGTTTACATATATTAAGACATGGCTTCTATGCTCAATAAATATATTTTTTAAATATAATTTGATGTTAATTTGTAGAGAATATATAATTTTTAACATGGAGATCATGAATATGAAAAATAATAAAATTTTGAAAACTAAAAATAATAAGTATATTAAGAAAATATTTGGACCGTTAGTTACACTTGTTCTTAGATGGACCACCTAGTTGCATCCATCTTTAAGATGGATGCTTTATAGCTCTACACCGCATGTTGTAGAAATGTGGTCCAGCCCGCATGAAACAATTTTCCAACATATTATATACACCATTATATTTTGTAGAGCTGAATTGCCAATGTGAAAAAAAAGTGTGTTGAAATTTAGTTCTTCGTAGCCATGTGACAATGTTCCTTAAAATATGGAGTAAATGTTTTGATGCTTATTAATGCTTCAATTGTTGTCTTATATGCAGGTATCTGTATGATTTGGTTCAACGACAATATGGTGATATGTTGTACTCTGCTGATATCAAGAATATAGAATCTCATTTGAAAAGAATTTACACGTCTGCGTAAAGAGAAGTAGCCCAAGGGGTTTTTTTTTTTTTTGAGGAAAAGCGAAAATCACAAAAAAAAAATCTATAAATAATTGAAGATATATTCATCTGTAAATAATTGAAGATATATTCAAATACATGTATAGTACTTTTCCCATTAAAAATCGGAAGGTACATGTGTATGATGTAGGTTTGAAACTTTAAAAGCCGGACTTAATTTTTTTCTCAATATTGGGGACAATTCTTGATTTTATATTTAGATAGTATATCGCAGAAGTCTGAAGAGATGATGCGTAGATTATTTGGAGACGGTTGATAGAGTGCCCCTATAAGGTTATTATATTTTACCAAAGAGCTTCTAATATGTTATGTAATTGGACTGAAAGTTACTTTTAAAGCCATTTGTTGACGGTATCCCAAAATACTAGAGGTTTGCACTTGTACCATTCAAGTTTCTTAACATTTTTTATTTTGTTTAAAGAACATCTATAAAAGTAATCTAATTTATAAAGCTCTTATAAGACAAGAGAGAGTGGTTGCGGCATGTTGCCCAACCAATAGAGAGAGGGGTTAGTCTAGATTTTTTCAATAAATCGCCGATTAGTGTACAATCTGTCAATTATTGTATAAATTGGTCGATTTGTATAGTAAATCGGTCGATTAATACACTGTAGAAAAATTCCCCAATATATGGCCTATGAAATTGAGCATACTTGTGGTCGACTAGTGCCCGAGTCTGAGTTAGTCGGCCGATTTTTCCGACTTTTCAAATAGTGGTATTACTAAAGCTCATACTCAAGGTGCTTTGCATGATAGATGAACATGCATGGGTATTAATAAAGCTCGCACTCAAGTTGATTTCCTGGAAATTCTGGGTGAAGATTAAATTTGCGTGAGTACTAAACCCGCATGTGTATTTACTAACTTCGCATTGTGTACTCTACCAACAAGCGCATGTTAACACAACTCTCACATAGACTAAAATAAATTTTTTTTGAAACAATCTTGTTCGGATCATAACTTCCAAAATATATATTGGATTTGAGCAATTTTTAGACAGTTAAAAAGCTTACAACCTTTATAATTTGGAATCAAGTTTGTGGTACAATTTCAGTGATTTTTGAGAGGTCTACAGGACTTGGACTTTAGGATGTTGGTATTCAGACTTGTGGATGTTAGATAAGCATATGGGTTTGTTTTCTATGTTTCTTAGGCTCAGAGGTGTCTAGGATGACCAATTTGAGATAAAAAAATTTGATGGTTAAATTTTTGGTTTTCTAGAATTTTTAAGATGGAAAATAGGTGTCTACATCAGTTTAAGAGCATTCATTTCTCAAGGTTTACCAATTTTCAATTTCAATATGGATTGGTCTCCTCAAATGATTGAGGTCCAATGATGTTGTACATAACCAACCGTAGCCATTTTGATCATTTCTCTCCTTTTATATAGGTATCATGGTGATATGATTCTTTCATGTAAACTACATGCATGAGAGATCAATTGTAATACAAACATTCCGAATTTATCCAATCTTTGCACAGTAACATGTGCTTTCATGTATTTGTGTCTTGCATGGATGTATAATTTCGATGCATGCATGTGTTTTTAGATGTGCATACTGTCTACAGCTCTACATGTGCAAGTAAAATCCTTATCTATACACAGACCCTCATGTCTCATTAACCAAGAAACTTATACTACGTTCTCGTTGCCTTTTGAAACGCACATGCTCAGATCATGGTTTTCACCTACTTTATGCACCTTGAAACACACATGTTCATATCATGGTTTTTACCTACTTTATGCACCTCACTTTCCATGCACCGGTTGTCATTTCAATTATGAGAACAATACACATGTTATTATCAGCTTTTATTTTTTTTAGTGATTTACGGACGGATTTTAAAATTTTTGGTAGAATATAAAATGTTTCACTTATAGAAAAAATTACATAAAAGGTCGGTCAACCCACTTTTTTTTAATTTTTTCAAAATTATCCTTTGGTTATTCTGGTCTTTGAATTTTTAGTTTTTTTAAAAAAAATTTGGTAGTGCCCCAAGTTTTAAGGCACTTCCTTACTAATAAAAAAAATTAATAATAATAAAAATAAAAAATAGAACTAAAAAAATCAAATTTTCGTGTTGACCGAAAGGCAATTTTGAAAAAAAAATAAGTTGGACGACCTTCTTTGTAATTTATGCATATAAGTGGAGCATTTCTTATTTTAGCAAAATTTTAAGGGCTGTATGAAAATCACTCTTTTTTCCTATTTTTTTTTTAGTTCTTTTTTCTAATCATTGTCCATTGTCATTCTCTTCATTGCATTAGAAAGACCTTCATTGAATATCTAGTGCCAATTTGGGATGGGGGAGAGGGAAAGGCTACATCAAACCTACCACTTTTTCGCACTGACGCCAAAGGTGCACTTCTCATTCAATTTTCTAGACAGTTTGGGTATTTTTTACTCATGGTTCATTATCAGGGTGTAAATTCTGTATTTCTGTAGATCGGATTGTAGAGATTTGTTGCCTTTGGTTCGAAAAAGCCGATTGAGATAACTAAGGTCCGATTCAACATTGAAGCAGGAACCTAAAAGAGCGAATAAGGTACATGGACAACGGAGTCCCTTCTCCTTTAAGTGCTGGGAACGAGCCCGAGGCTTGGGTGGTTAGATGGCAGAATCACAACTTAATCTTGTCGATATCCTATCTATTGTACGTCTTAACATGCAAAGAGCAAAAAGGAAGAATAAATCCCTAACGTGCTCTATAGTGTTGCTTCGAGGGGATTTTATCATTCTAAGGGATTCCGCTTTTATGTAGTAATTGAATGAGTCATTGAGTAAATAAATAAAAAGAAGAGATGTACGAATGAAACTAGTATGTTGCACATGCTTCAAATGTATCACTGAAATATTAATTATTTTAATAATAATCGATATTCACTTATTACATTTGAATAAATTAAAGTCCTATTTTAAATCAAGGGACAATAAACCCTAAAAATTAACTACTATTTCGAATAATTTTTATAATAACAATAAACTATGAACCTTTCAAAATACTATAACATATAACTAATAAAAACAAGTTTTGGAAACGCAACCATAGAAATATTACTCTTTCCAAGTTTGTAAAGGCAATCATAGAA
Organism: Amborella trichopoda; assembly: GCF_000471905.2. The sequence goes on along the minus strand of NW_006499948.1, from coordinate 1,961,628 downwards.
ATATTATTCTTTCTCTTTGAAAAAATGTAACAAGACAGAAAAATTGTATATTATGTGTAACAAGATAGAAAAGTGTCTATTATACCATTGTATCACTATTATATATACAATGAAGGAACCCTCGCAATGAATAGCGTAGGGTACAATTACTTTTTCCAAAAGTTTCTCCCTCTCTAAAATTCTTCAGGGTATCAGGGATCTCATTCAATTTACCGATCGCATCTCCAAGTAAAACTCTTTTTTCCTTTTTCTTTTTTCTCTCTCTCTCTGTTCAGCCTTCCTGTTTTTTCATCTCTAGCTTATTGATGGTGCATCTTTGATGGGCGTTGCACTTGAATATTCAGCCTTCCGAATTCATTCATCTCTACCTGGCGTCAGCCTTCTTTTACTCTTCCTCACCCTCCATCATCTTAATACCCATCACCACATATATTTGCACGTCACTTGCTAGTCACCACATAACCCTCTAAAACCTTTAATTCCCATCATTCATTCTCTCTAAAACCATTGCATAGTTGGTGTAAACTGTTGTATACATCTCTCACCGTTCATTCCATTAATTCCATCACTCTGTCTCTAACCACAGGACCTCTAAACCTCCTTCGCATAAATCTACTGTTCCCTTTATTACACACCCAAAATCTCCAAACGCATTCCCCCTTACCTTCTCTCAAAAATCGGTGTTCTTAGTGATCCAATGAGTACTCTTAACATAGCCAAATATCTCTATCCTTCCACCCTTAACATAGGATATCCAAATATCCATATCCTTCCACCCTTAACATGGGAAATTTTATGTTGATTAAATTGGCACAACAATTATTTGTTATGGGAAACCCAAATACTATTCTTGTATTGAGAGTCAAGAACTTTATGGATTTATGAATGGTGATTACCTTATACCAAGTCAAAAGATTCTCTCCTAATAGTAAGACTAAAATCGAAAACACAGATTACAAATTATGACTAAAGTCTGACTGGCTTATTAAAGCTAGGATTACAGGGACACTGTCAGAAGAGTGCCTCACTCTTGTGATTGGTTTTAAGACTTACGCAAGAGTATGAAAAGTTCTAAAGAATGCCTATGCAGGTAATTCTCTAGGAAGTTCCAACTTACCCAATAACTATAACTCTGCAAGAAAGTGAATTCGACTCTATCAGAATACATATGCAAATTCAAGAGTATTTGTGATGATTTGGCAGCTATTGGTAAGCCTGTACCAGATGAAAATAATGTATTTTGGCTTCTTAATGGACATGGTCCAAAATATAAGAGCTTTGCTACCACTATGTTTAAACATCTGATTCCTTCTTATTTTGAAATTATACCACTTTTTTAAGGCCATGAGAATCGAAATCAGCCTCATGTCTCTGAGGAACACTCATATCAAAACTATAACATGTACTTTGTTGGACAACAGAGAGATTTTGGACTTAACAGAGGTCCTAGAAATTACAAAGGCAGAGGCAGACATAACTTTGGTGGTCAATGGTTTTTTAATTCTCAAGTGGTCAACAATTTTACAATTCTCAGGCCGTGGATTTGCTCAAACATGCCAGAACAATAACGCGGTATGTCCCTTCGACAAACCAAAAGAGTGGTGATACACCTATGCAACACGTGAATCAAAAGTTCTGACAAGATTCACAAATAGAGCAATCAGCTCAGACACCCCATGAAAAGTATCAAATTTGTAGAAGTTATGGACATACTGTATTAAAATGCTGGCATCGATTTAATCATATGTACCAAGAAAAAGATATTCATCAAACTCTTGATGTAGTGACTATAACAAATTCTCAAGACTCGGAATAGTTCCCAAACACTTGTGCCTCAACTCATATGATAAGAGACCCAAACTACAAAACATTTGCGCTTATAATGGTAGAGATACAGTCATGGTTGACAATGACGAGCAATTGACTATTTCACATGTTGATGATGCAAATATTGATGTTGGGATTGAAAATTTTAATATTTCTAACATTCTGTTGGTGCCAGAGATGAAAATGAATTTATTATCTGTTAGCCAGTTTACAAAAGAGTTTCTTTGTATTTTTTAGTTCTCATCAAATAGTTTTCTGATTAAAAAAAAGAACACAGGGAGAACTCTAGCTAGTAGGAGTAGAAAAGACTGACCTTATGCACTTGAAGATGTGAAAGAAGCTTTCCAAGAGTTTCTCTGTCTAAAATTATTTAATAGCCATCCTTAACCCTTCATATTAGATAATGTAAATTATTCTCATGTTTACAGTTATATCCTATTATTATAATTAGAAATTTATATGATTAGTAATTTTGTAATTTAGAGTGATCTATTCATGTAATTTTATTCAAGATTTTTGCATTGCATTATGAATAATTTATATAACTTTTTAATATTATATAATATTTAAAATTTGCATATTAAGATTGTGTCTTAATATCTAAAAATAATAATTTATTAATATAGGGTAATTAAAAGAATAACAAGTCTAATGAACATGATTTGCATGTACATTAAATGCATTAAGCATAAAACACAAAAGAATAAAAAATAAATACAGATAAAGCACAATGATCAATGAAATAGATGAGATTGTAAATTAATCCTCTAAAAGAATTCCTCTTACTAAGTTAATAAAAATTTACTAAAACATAATTTTCAAAAGCTATAAAATATGGCTATGTAAAGAATAGTGATTTCTCTTTAATATGAATCTTAGCTAACTTTCTCTTAGATATCAAGGAAAAAGCATAGAATGGCAATTAATGATAAGTAACACAATATAATCAAAATAAAAAATAATACAAGATAAACACTTTAGTCTCTTCCAATGCTCTAACATATTTTCTCGTCCAATGTCTCTAATGAAATTACCAAGCGTTCTAGTTTGCTAAACAAACTATCTCCAACTTTTCTATCATTTTTTAATTTAGCCTCACAAATTAGCTAGAAGTTATATAGAAAAATGTAAAAGGTTTGTCAAGATAAACACTTTAGTCTCCTCCAATGGCCTAACATATTTTTTTCCTCCAATGTCTCTAATGAAATTACCAAGGATTCTAATTCACTAAACAAACATTCTCCAACTTTTCTATAGTTTTTTAATTTACTCTCACAAATTAGCTAGAAGTTATATAGAAAAATGCTTGAAAGGCTTTTATAGCAAAAAAGGGAAAATAAAAACATATCAAAACAGAAACATGTTATTCCAAAGGCTTCTCACATTAAAAAGCATGTCATTCCAAATCCATTGTCAATGGCATGTAAAAAGTTTGTCAAACCCATATTCCCCTATACACATGTAAATTTAAACTATATGTTATTCAGATAGCTATTTGCATCATATTTTTCTTAACTAAAAAACATACATGCAAGACTAAAAGTAATGGTCAAAATTAACAATCTCCAAAATTATTTTTGGTTTCAACAATCTATCCCACCAGTCTAGGTTTTGAAACACTGGTTACTATTATTCGTGTCACAGTAAAACTCATGATTTATTGCCATGATATACATCCTATAACTTGTATAGCTTGTAACTATATTATACAACAAAACCAAAAGATGCAAAGTATTTAACTTTAGCACCATATTGCTAGACTATAAACTATTATAGATTATATTTAATTGGTGAGCCTGCAACCATTTCAACACATAGAGAGAAAGAGTATCTTTTCAAGAGAATTCATATCCACTTCTGGCTTCTACAAAGGATGAACAAATAAAAATGGAACTGCAAAAAAATTAACTTCAATATAGCTAATTTTGGAAATGTTTTAAGCAAAGGCTTGAGAGAAGTAGCTTAATAGACGCACAAACATTATTTATAATTATCTCTTCTGTCTTTCTCCATGTTGAATTTTATAAACATTTATTTAAATAGGATTGTTTAGCAATAGTGGGAGATACTCCAATACAGAAATTAGAACATGAAAATGGAGAGAGAGGCCTTTAAGTGAAGGAGGATGGGCTTAGAGAGATAGTAACCAAATTAAAAAGTTTCTCTCTCTCTCTCTATAATCCCTAACGTAAAATGCTTTAAAGAATCATTCTCTAACCTAAAATACCTCACTAAAACATGTGAAGAGATATTGGCAAATGCCAATCTAATTCTTAGCATAAAAATGTTTTATATGCATAAACGAAAAAAAATAGGACAATGAGATAGAGAAATAGAAAGAGGGATAGATACCTTAAACTACTTTATTTGAAGTTCATAAACACTATGGCTAACAAAAAATTCATGGTCAAAATAATTTGTAATATAGTAACTAATTCATGTTCTTTATAGCTAACAAAAATTTTAAAAATATTTTTTGAGCTCTCCATATACCATAAAATTTTAGTTTTGTTTTCCATTATTATTATCCATTATTAAATTTTTCTTGGAAATCTAAATACTAATAGGATGGTATCTCACTTTTTTCTTTATCTCCCTAACAGTTTAAATTTAGGAGTGATTAAGAAAAGAAAAACATTGGGTTCCGATTAACCTAGAAAATCTCTATCCACATCTCTCATTGAACTATTATTTGTGTTATCCCTCTCTTGGGACTATTGTAATAAAGAGTAATCAACAAAGAAAAACAAACAAATGGGAAAAGAATTGTATAATATGACATTATTTATTTTTGAAACAAAGAAGTCACAATCACCTATAATTATAATCATGAAATCTAATATTTGGGATATTTCATTAAGTTCAAAAAAAAAATTTAAAATCATTAGCAGTACACCCCAACTACCTGATTTTTTATTTAACCGGGTTGATTGTGATCTCATTATAGTAAAGATAAATGCCCTTATTATATACATTTCTAGAAAAATATTAGAGGCATTATGAAAGGTTCACAAAATATTTTGCATTTGATATTTTCTTTTGATGCCCATGCATAATTGAAACTTTTTTATTATTCTATCTACAAGTTACTCTTATGATCCATATTCAAATGGTCATGTAGTAGTACGGTCGATAGGGGTTATCACCATTCCATTAAAGGTTGGACTATGATGAGAGGAGTGGGCTATACAACATGTCACAAATTTAACTGTATTTTTTCGAACTTTCCTTCAATTACCATTCGATCATTTATCGGATGGTGATGAGTGATGACGTTTGTGATAGTCGTTGCCATGATCATCATCATCACTAGTGTCGTCTTTTCCCAATTCATTAGGGTCGGCTACATGAATCTTGGTCTGTCATTCTGCTCTATTAAAAGAGTTGTTGACATGATTATATAAACACAAATCATGATCATATAAATACGAATCATGGTAAACTTTCCTATTCTAAAGAAATTAAATTCCTTTAACAATTCTTTTAGTGGTTAGCTTTTGATTGTCAATTTTCACCCTTCTCAAAAACTCCCATGATTTGGTAAGCTGAACAAACCCTAAATTACCCTAGTCTTAAAAGTTCTTTAATGAATTCGCAGATATTAAAGCACTATAAAAGCACTAGGAGATTTTTATTCTCTCAAACACACGAGGAAAGAAGGGGACATGACCAGGAGATCTGTATTCTCTCAAAACACACGATTAAGAGAGGAAAGAAGGGGACATGACCAATAAGTGTGCAAGCAGGTTGGGCCTGAACTCGGCCTTAGCAAATTTTGGGCCTGGCCTGTTAAGCTAACAACGGTTTTTAAACTCGTCTACACGATTTGGGCCTTATAGAAGTGTCTCACTCACCTATGTCAGACAATGATTTCGAAGCCCACTGGATAGCCCATCTCATTTATATAAAATAAACAAAAAAAAAAAATGTATACAAAGAGACATTAGCTTTTGGTACAAAGAGGTCATAATTATTTTGAGTCCGCCCTTCATGTTTACAACCATAGGACATCAAAAAAGGATAAATAGTTTCATCATATACTAACCCAAATAGAAAAGCATGAACTGACCAATGGGCAACATGAAGGGGTTGAATCATAGTTAGCAAGTCTCTGTTTAAAACATGATTTTTTAAAAAAAATCAATTAAGAACTTTGAGTTTTTCAAAAGATCTTCAAACAGTCACGTTTTTGTAAAGGATCCGATATAACTCCCTATTTTGTCTTTGTTTTAAAAAAAACTTTTCAAAAAAACTTCTTCCCTATAATTTTTTTTCTTCATTAACTTAAATACATTAATAAATACAGTAATAATAAGAGTAAATTAAGAATGTTGAAATAACAAAAAAAAAAAACATAAAAAAAATTTTCCACTGAGTTCCCTTAAAAAAGTGTACAAAAAAATACAAACAATACATTCCCTAAAAATAAGTAATCTAAAGATTCATATATCGCCGAGAAAAAAAGGCAGAATTAGAAGAAGAGTAACCTAATGATAAATCTTTTTTTTTTCTTTAAACCCATAGTGTCTTTATAAAGACAAGAAAGAGATTCAATGATATACTAAAGAGTTAGGTAGCTAGGAGTTCAATGTGAGATTTGAATTTACTTAAGTATTTTCTTGCTTTTTTAATGCATAGAAAAGTCTGATTAATTTCATATTTAATTCTTTATTTTATTTCATTAGTGTGTACGACACAACATTTTGGATGAGACATTATTTGATATATTTGGGTCTTTGTGTTTTTTTTTTAATTAACTACAATTCTATATTTTAAAAAAAAAAATTAATCATACACTTTGCTTCACAGTTCTTGTTATTTGCTAATTAGTTCTTGTATTTAGTATTGTTATTGTTGTTTTATTTTATGCTCCCAATAAATCTATAATATGTTATGTACTGTGACAATAGAGTAAGCATTGTTGCTGGATTTATTTAAAGTTTCAACAAAAAATGGTCAAGTATTACTCTAATGATACTAATAAGGCTACCAATACCTGCAAATCATAATCCTATATTAGGTCATTTCTATATATCAGATCTTTTTAGTATGGCTTTTTGAGCCAAATTCAAAGTATTCATGATTCAATAACTTATTTTACTTTTTGGGGATTCGTATTCTTGACCCGATTTTTTCCTCCGCCTTTTTGAAATAAAACCAATTTATTATTGATATTTTGGTCTATCGATATTTTATTATGGACCCGATTCTTATGCTTCATATGTTGAAATGCGGGTCTCTTAATAAATCTACTTTTAGAATGGATTTTAAAACTTAATTTTATGGACATGTAATGTCTAACATGGAGATCATGAAAATTTAGACATACTGCATTAAAGTGTTGGCACCTATTTAATCATTTGTTTCAAGAAAAGCACATTCATCAAACTCTTGCTGCAGTGATTATAACAAATTCTCAAGACTCGGAATAGTTCCCAGACACTTGTGCCTCAACTCATATAACAAGATACCCAAACTGCAAAACCTTCGCCCTTATAGTGGTAGAGACACAGCCATGGTTGGTAATGGTGAGCTATTGACTATTTCACATGTCGGTGATGCAAAGATTGATGTTGGGTCTTAAAATTTATATTTCTAACGTTCTTTTGGTGCCAAAGCTGAAAAAAAATTTATTATCTGTTAAGCTAGTTTACAAAAGATTTTCCTTCATATTTTTTAGTTATCATCAAATAGTTTTCCAATTAAAAAAAGGAGCATAGTGAGAACTTTAGCTAGTATGAGTAGAAAGGACGAACCTTATGCACTTGAGGATGTGAAAGAAGCTTTCCAAAAGTTTCTTTCTCTCCAAAATTCTTTAACAACCATCCTGAACCCTTCGTATTGGATAATGTAAATTATTCTTATGTTTCCAGTTGTATCCCATTATTATAACAAGAAATTTATATGATTATTAATTTTGTAATTTTGAGTGATCTATTCATGTAACTTTATTCAAGATTTTTACATTGCATTATGAATAATTTATATAATTTTTTAATATTATATAATATTTAAAATTTGTATATTAAGATTGTATCTTAATATCTAAAAATAATAATTTATTAATATAGGGTAATTAAAAGAATAACAAGTCGAATGCACATGATTTGCATGTGCATTAAATGCATTAAGCATAGAATATAAAAAAATAGCAAATAAATACAGATAGAGCACAATGATCAATGAAATAGATGAGATTGTAAATCAATCCTCTAAAACAATTCCTCTGACTAAGTTAATAAAAATTTACTAAAACATAATTTTCAAGTGATTTCTTTTTAATATGAATATTAGCTAACTATGAATTCCTTAGATATCAAGGAAAAAGCATAGAATGACATTTAATGATAAATAATACAATATACTCAAAATAAAAAATAATACATGATAAACACTTTAGTCACCTCCAATGTCCTAACATATTTTCTCCTTCATTATTTCTAATGAAATAACCCAGCGTTCTACTTCGCTAAACAAACTTTCTCCAACTTTTCTATGGATTTTGAATTTAGTCTCACAAATTAGCTAGAAGTTATGTACAAAAAGGCTTGAAAGGTTGTTATAGCTAAAAACGGAAAATAAAAACATATCACAAAAGAAGTATGTTATTCCAAAGGCTTCTTATATTAAAAGCATGTGATTCCAAATCCATTGACAAAGGCTTTTAAAAAGTTTATCGAGCTCATATTCCCTATACAAGTATAAATTTAAACTATACGTTAGTCAGATAGCTATTTGCATCAAAATTTTGCTTAATTAAAAAACATAGATGCAAGAGTAAAAGCAATGGTCAAAACTAGCAAATCCCCAAAATTATTTTTGATTTGAACAATCCACCCCACCAATCTAGGTTTTGAAACACTGGCTACTATTATTCGTGTCACAATGAAACTCATTATTTATGGCCATCATATCCATCACATAACTTGTGCAGCATGTAACTATATTATACGACAAAACCAAAAGATACAAAGTAAAACTTTAGCACCATATTACTACACTATAAACTATTATAGATTATATTTAATTGTGAGCCTGTAACCATTTCAACATACAGAGAGAAAGAGTATATTTTTCAAGAGAATTCAAATCCACTTCTGGCTTTTACAAAGGATGAACAAACAAAAACGGAACTAGAAAAAGAATTAACTTCAATAGAGCTAATTTTGGAAATGTTTTGTGCAAATGCGCGAGAGAAGCAGCTTAATAGATGCACGAACCTTATTTATAGTTATCTCTTATGTCTTTCTCCATGTTGAATTTTCTAAACATTTATTTAAATAGGATTCTTTAGCATAGAGGGAGATATTCCAATACAGGAATTAGAACATGAAAACCGCCACGATAGAGAAAAAGGCCCTTCAGTGAAGGAGGATGGGTTTAGAGAGACAGTAACCAAATTAAAAAGTCTCTCTCTCTCTCTCTCTCTCTCTCTCTCTCTGCCTTTCTATAATCCCTAACCTAAAATATTTTAAAGAATTATTCTCTAACCTAAAATACCGCACTAAAATGTGTGAAGAGATATCTCACTAAAGTTTCAACAAAAAATTGTCAAATATTACTCTAATGATACTAGTAAGGTTGCCAGTACCTGTAAATCATAATCCTATAGTAGGTCATTTTTATATATCAGAGTTTTTCACTACGTTTTTTTGAACCAAATTCAAAATATTCTTGATTCTATAACTTATTTTATTTTTTGGATTTTTTCCTCTGCCTTTTTGAAATAAAACCTATTTATTATTGATATTTTGTTTGTCGATATTTTATTACGGACCCGATTCTTATGCTTCATATGTGGAAATGCGGGTCTCTTAATAAATCTATTTTTAGAATGGATTTTAAAACTTAATTTTAAGGGCATGTAATCTCTAATATAGAGATCATGAAAGTTTGGACATACTGCACTAAAGTGTTGACACCGATTTAATCATTTGTAACAAGAAAAAGACATTCATCAAACTCTTGCTCCTGTGATTATAACAAATTTTGAAGACTCGGAATAGTTCTCGGACACTTGTGCCTCAACGCATATGACAAGAGATCCAAACTGTAAAACCTTCGCCCTTATAGTGGTAGAGACACAGTCATGGTTGGCAATGGTGAGCAATTGACTATTTGGTGATGCAAATATTGATGCTGGGTCTGAAAAATTTAATATTTCTAACCTTCTTTTGGTGCTAGAGATGAAAAGGAATTTATTATCTATTGGTGATGCAAATATTGATGTTGGGTCTGAAAAATTTAATATTTCTAGCCTTGTTTTGGTGCTAGAGATGAAAATGAATTTATTATCTATAAGCCAGTTTACAAAAGACTTTTCTTGTATTTTTTAGTTCTCATCAAATAGTTTTCCAATTAAAGAAAAGAGCACAAGGAGAACTCTAGCTAGTAGGAGTAGGGACCTTACGCACTTGAGGATATAAAAAAAGCTTTTCCAAAGTTTCTTTCTCTCTAAAATTCTTTAATAACCATCATTAACCCTTCGTATTGGATAATGAAAATTATTCTGATGTTTACAGTTGTATCCTATTATTATAACAAGAAATTTATATGATTAGTAATTTTGTAATTTTGAGTGATCTATTCATGTAATTATATTCAAGATTTTTATATTGCATTATAAATAATTTATATAAATGTTTTTATATAACATTTAAAATTTGTATATTAAGATTGTGTCTGAATATCTAAAAATAATAATTTATTAATATAGGGTAATTAAAAGAATAACAAGTCAAATGCACATGATTTGCATATGCATTAAATGCATTAAGCATAAAACATAAAAGAATAACAAAAAAATATAGATAGAGCACAATGATCAATGAAATAGATGAGGTCGTAAATTAATCCTGTAAAACAATTCTTCTTACTAAGTAAAAATTTTCTAAAACATAATTTTCAAATCCATAAAATATGGCTATGTAAAGAATAGTTATTTCTCTTTAATATGCATAGTAGCTAACGATGAATTCCTTTAGACATCAGGGAACAAACATATAATGATATTTAATGATAAATAATACAATATAATCAAAATAAAAAATAATACAAGATAAACATTTTAGCCTCCTCCAATACCCTAACATATTTTCTCTAATGAAATTACCAAGCGTTATAGTTCGCTAAACAAATATTCTCCAACCTTTCTATGATTTTTGAATTTAGCCTCACAAATTAGTTAGAAGTTGTGTAGAAAAATGCTTGAAAGACTTTTATAGCAAAAAAGAGAAAATAAAAATATATCACGATACATGTTTTTCCAAAGACTTATCCATGTGATTCCAAATCCATTGTCAAAGATATGTAAAAGGTTTGTCAAGATAAACACTTTAGTCTCCTCCAATGCCCTAACTTATTTTTTTCCTCCAATGTCGTTAATGAAATTACCAAGTGTTCTAATTCTCTAAACAAACATTCTCCAACTTTTCTATGATTTTTGAATTGAGCTTCAAGTCATTGATAGGCTTTTATAGAAAAACAAAAAGGAAATATAAAAACATACATGTTATTCCAAAGGCTTTTCATAGCTTCTCAAATTTAAAGCATGTGATTCCAAATCCATTGTCAAACGTATGTAAAAGGTTTGTCAAGCTCATACACCCTATACACTTATACCTTTAAACTATGTGCTAGTCAAATAGCTATTTGACTCATATTTTGCCTAATTAAAACAACATATATAAGAGTAAAAGCAATAGTCAAAATTAGCAATCCCCAAAATTATTTTTGGATTAGACAATCCACCCCACCAAGCTAGGTTTTGAAACATTGGCTACTATTATTTGTGTAACAATGAAACTCATTATTTATTGCCATGATATCCATCTTATAACTTGTGCAGCTTGTAACTATATTATACAACAAAACTAAAAGATACAAAGTATTTAACTTTAGCACCATATTGCTACACTATAGACTATTATAGATTATATTTAATTTGTGAGCCTGCAACCATTTGAACACACAGAGAGAGAGTATTTTTTTCAAGAGAATTCAAATCCATTTTCGACTTCTACAAAGGATGAACAAACAAAAACAGAACTATAAAAAGAATTAACTTCAATATAGCTAATTTTGAAAATGTGTTGTGTAAAGGCTTGAGAGAAATAACTTAATAGATGCACAAACTTTATTTATAGTTCTCTTCTGTCTTTCTCCATATTGAATTTTCTAAACATTTATTTAAATATGATTCTTTAGCATAGTAGGAGATACTCCAATACAAGAATTAAAACACGAAAACGGTCATGAGGGAGAGAGAGGCCTTTAAGTGGAGGATGGGTTTAGAAAGACAGTAACCAAATTAAAAATTCTCTCTCTCTCTCTAATCCCTAACCTAAAATATTTTATATAATCATTCTCTAACCTAAAATACCTCACTAAAATGTGTCAAGAGATATTGGCAAATGCCAATCTAATTCTTAGCTTAATAAAGTTTTATACGAAGAATCTAAAAAGAATAGGAAAATGAGATAGAGATGTAGAAAGAGGGATATATACAGTAAACTACTTTATTTGAAGTTCATAAACACTATAACTACTCTAAGAATAGGGTTTATCTTTATTCTTATGACGTGTCTACCTTTATGTTGTGAGTATGCAACTATTCGAATACATAGAGAGAGAGAGAGAGAGAGAGAGTACGTTTTCCTTTTTTACAAGAGTAATTCTAATTACAAGTTCTTGCTATTTACTTAGAGTGAGGAGATAA